>CP054668.1:41921888-42247865 GCA_013348765.1 Carpinus viminea | reverse complement strand
GTATTACAAAATTACTAAATATAATTTTTTTTAAAGGTTGGAAGGAATAGGTAAGCAGGAAAGTATGGAGCAAATAACAAAGTCAGTGCTCAAGTACAGGGGATTACAAGTTTACAACCCATAGTATAGCACCAAGCTAACTGGCAACTTATTATAACCTAATACATACATACATATATCTGTATATACTTATGTTCTTTCACTTTCAAGGAAAAGAAACTGGAAAATATTGCCCATCCCATTTAATGAACAGGGTAATCAAAATCATCCCCATGGAAAAATAAAGTAACAGATGACTGCCGTTGAAATCAACATAACTGCACCAAAATTAGAACCTGGCCTGCATACACCTATTTCTTAGGTAACGGCAATTTGGAAACAGGTTCAAGTAGATCCATTTTGTACCTTGAAAAGGTTAAATGGCATCTGCTTTTGAATACGAAAGCTCCGGACTTTTTCATGATCCACAAGATCAAAATATATATCCCTTCCAATCTGCTCTGTAAGATCTTCGTCTCGTGCAACCTACACAAACCATACAAATCAGTAATAAGCTAAAAATGCTCCACCATCCATGCAGAAAAGTTATGCTTTGAAGTTTGTTTAATTAGAAGTACCAACCTTTATAATAGTATAAAGATGTGCCTCTGCCTTCTCTTTCTTTTTGTGCTCTTTTTCTTCTTGTTCTTTTTTCAACCTCTCCTGGAACAAGCCAATGAAAGTAATCAGGCCTGGTTCCCAAAACAAAGCAATTTGGTCAAAGAAGATTTAATAGATAAATGGGACTCTAAAAAGAAAAAAGTTTTGCATGAAATTAGTCCATGTAAGAGGATCATCTGGAATTTTTCACAGGACAAAGAAGCAGAATACTACATATTCATTAGGCTCACTAGGCTTCAGTCACCAAGCCACTTTAAATCGAGAGGATTCAAGAGATGAAAGATCACAACTTAATCAAGTTTGAACTTCTTTAAGTTAACGGGCCAAGCTCAAGAATCCCACCATGAGTTGGCTCAATTCATTCTTTTTATAGGAAAACACAACTCATGCAGCAGTATGGGATTGAACGAGACCTCAAGCCACCCTTGTGCATGGATGATGCCATTTGGCCCAAAGATCATTGGCAACTAGGCTGAATTCAATGCTAACTCTAAATAAGTGTAAAACCAGCAACTTACTCTAAGATGTTCTGCAATGTCCTTCTCATCCACATTACAGATTATTTTGTCCTTGTCACTTTCACGTATATACACCAGCATGTATGCATTTGAGTATTTGGTAAATTTAAAAGGAGTGTTATTGAATCCAGGAGTTGTCTGCGGTAACTGTTAAAGTTGGCAGGTAAATCATAAACAGTGAGGAGTAATTATTAAATGAAAATTAAAAAATCAAATATTACAAGTTGAGCCCACAAAAACACTACCTCTTCCTCACCACCATACTGCTCCTCTAATGCCCTCTTCATATCTTCTTTTGTTACTCTTTCATCATCAAATTTGTACCTGAACCAAGTAGATCTTAATAATAAACTACAGAATAAAGAAAGAGTTGACAACAACCAGCAATGTCAGGCACTCAGTCTCCAAGGATCCTACATTTAATGTTTAAGTTCCATTAAATCTCAAGAAAATTTTAAACTCACAGTACTCAAACTGTCAACTGGAGAACTAGGACCCAAAGCTTATGCTACCTCTAGAGTTTAGGCCCATTCATTATCAAGCTTACACCATAAACTCACTCAAATTCATGTAACAAAACTATAGAATAGAAGTGATTCTTGATCATGACTGTGGCACCAAGCTTAACAACATAGTTTTTAATTTGAAATCCTAGCATGCAATAAAATTTTAGAAAGAATGAAAAAATCTCACTACCTGTGCATCTGAACAGATAAAGCAGTACTAAACAAAATAAAAAAAATTAACTACGAATATTAGTAATATGATTGACTTTTGACACATTATGATACATACTAAAAACTCAAAAGTATATTGCAACAATTCTGATGTAGGACTTCCAATGTATACTTTGAGGGAGCTCAAGAATTTGGATTACTCCATTTCTCCGGTGAAGTGTCAGCGTAGGCGGGGGGGAGTTGGGTCTAAAAAGGATTTTTCCTTTCCCCCTGAAGTTCATTAGGGGTGTTGGGTTGCTAGGTGTTTTGTTTTTGCGGGTTCTGTTTTGGGAGCCTTTTTGTATTTATTGCTGGGTGTTTTCCTTGGGTTGTTGATTGCTAGGGTATAGGGTTAGGGTGTTTTTTGGGGTGTTTTTTTTTTTTTTTGGCTTTCGGTTGGGCTTCCTATGTATACTTTGAAGCGCTTTGCGCTTTTCTTGTGTACTTAGAGGTGCATTGCGCTTTTTGATATATACAACATTACTTATCAAAAAAACAATTCTGATGTTTAGATTTTATTTTGAAAATAAAGTATAATGAATACATATATGTACCCAAAAACTAAGTTCTTCCAACCACACACACACACACATTCAGAAGAATGAGGTAACGAGGTCCAAAAATCCAAAAAGATGGGGTATCTGGGTTTTTTTTATGTGGAGAAGAAATCTTTCGAGTTCAGGTCAGATGTGCAAGGAGATATCAGATTGAAGGAATGGAGCAAAGGTGTTCATAGATGGGTGATTATGGCGTGGCCGACGATATCTTGGTTTTCTGAGGCTTGTAGTGCATTATCCGCCTCAGGAATTGTTGAAGGTAAGTATGAAACATTCAGATTTGGGGATAGAAGGTATGTGCTCATGAGATGTAACAACAGCCGGGAATTTTCTGGAACTGTCCGAATATGGGGTGGTGGAAAGTGTAGTTCTGTTATTATCCCTGAAGGTATGCATGGGCTGGGGTGGAAGGACTGTCAAGAGCAATTGTTGAAGCTGAAACAGCATCACGGCGAGTTCTTTCCGCTTGTAATGGTGCGAGAAGGAAAGGATGTGACCCAGCATGGTTCAAAAGATGAGAAGGTTCCTGCGTCTTACGCCAAGCTGTGAAATCTGGTGGCGCTCAAGTTACAAATCATCTTGGTGTGACCGGAGCTCAAGCTGGGTTCAACGCCGGAGAATCCCAAGAGTTTTCTGTATTGGAAGTGGAAAAAGCATGGAGGGGCGCGCAGGGTTCGAGAAGCGTTGGGAAGGTGAAGGTGGGCGGGGTGGGGGAAAAAAGAGTATGCATGAGTCTTTTCGGGATTTCAAAAGTCTGATAACTAGATTTAGAGAGGAGTTCGATAGCTTGTTGGAGAATATGGAGAAGGTTTGGGCTTCCGTTGGTTTTGCTGGTGTTGATGGCTCAGGCCCAGCAGATACAAAAAAACATGAGGCGTTTGGGCCTAAAGATGGGCCTGATGAAGTGGGTCAAGTCGTTGAGGACCATGATAAGCCCAAGAGCGGGCTTGTTTCGATAAGCCTACCAAGCGTTTGTTAACTTACGTGAGGAGGCGCGCACCGAAGAAGGTATGGCGGTGAAGCGTAAGGGAAGGGGATCTTCTCCGGCTGCCGGAGAGCTACCGTTGTCTAATCGGTGTGACTCTCCGGTGCAGGCGATGAGCAGAAATGCTACTTGCCTGGCAGTCCGATCGCCTCGTGAAGATGTTTAGTTGACGTGTGCCGAGTGGTAGCTTTGAGGTTCATGCTGGAGAGTTTTTGGCGTCCGATATTGCCGAAGGGGGGGATGCTGGGCCATTGGAGTGCTGTGATGAGTTTCAGGTCGCCGGATTCATGTCGGAGACAGGTCGGAGGGACGCGAAGACCAAGTCTGTGTCGGTGACCCCAGAATGCGACAATCAGGTGGTTGGGCCTTGAGGTAACCCAGAATGGGCTGGGTCTGTCCTCTTCGATTTGTTTCCTTATCGGTATCCCCTTACCGGAGCTTCCAGCAGATGGTTCTCAGTGAACATCACCTAACGGTGTTGAAAGACCAAGGTACGGGATCCAAAAGTCTCCCTTGTGCTATTATTTTGCCTTTTGGTTCTGCTGGGTCCTGTGTTCCTTGGAGAACGGAGGTCGCTTGTTTGGCGGAGAATGTGGACTCGCGGGTGATTGTCCCTTACGTTCAAGCAGAGGAGAGTTTGCCTGATATTGTATGTGTGGGGGATATTTCTGAAACTGCTGTGGAGCAATGCGATGCTGAAGAGGTTCAGGAGGTGGCACCTCTGACTATGATAAGCGGTCGTGAATGGTTATTGGACAAGGTGAAAGAATTGTGCCAGGTGTGGGGTATGTCATACGAAGGGTGCGAGGAGGAATTGAAGGCCTTATATCATAAGATCGAGGGGAATAGAAGGAAAGTGCATTGCCCTGCTGGGTCCCCTGCAAGATCTACCTGCAAGGGTAGCCGTGAATTAAGGGGTTTACATAGTTCTTTCAACTATGATGGAAAAATGGGACTTGCTACAAGGGATCAACATACGAAGAAAAGGGCAAGGGGTGGGGGCAGCCTTATGTCAAATGATGCCTAAGATTTTATCATGGAATGTGAGAGGCTTGAACTTGGTGGATAAGAGAATGAAGATCAAAAGCTTGCTAGAGGTTTGGAAGGTTGATATAGCTTGCCTCCAGGAAACCAAAGTGCAGAATGTGACCAGGAGTTGGTGCAGAGCTTGTGGGGCTATAATCAGGTGGACTGGTGTGCTCTGGGTTCTCAAGGTGCTTCTGGAGGTATTTTGCTTATGTGGGATAGAAGGGTTGTTGAAAAAGTGGAGGCTTGGGTGGGTTGTTTTTCTGTGGCCTGCTCCTTTAGGAGTGGACTTGGCGTTTGCTGGTGTGTATGGGCCTAATGTTGATAGTGATAGATTGCTGCTTTGGGATGAGTTAAGCAATCTATGGACAGGTGGGAGGTGCCTTGGTGCATTGGAGGAGACTTTAATGTTATTCGGTTCCCAGTGAGAGACTTGGCAACTCTAGATTTGTTCCGGCAATGGAGGAATTCTCCCGCTTTATTTTTTATCGTGGGCTTGTGGACATTCCTTTGAGGGGCGGTCAGTCTACTTGGTCCAATGGTCACTCCTGGTCCAGAATTGATAGATTCCTCTTATCCTCGTGGTGGAAGAGAAATACTCTAATGTGGCTCAAAAGAGATTAACCTGTTATGTCGGACCATTTCCCTATTATTCTAGAGAGTGAGGGTCTTTTAGAAGGGTGGTTACTTCAAGTTTGAAAACATGTGGCTGAAGTAAGGGGTTCATGGAGCTTGTGGAGAGGTGGTGGAAGTCCTATCAGTTTTTGGGGATCCTAGCTATGTGCTGGCCGGAAGCTGAAAGCCCTTAAAGGTGACTTAAGTAGGTGGAATAATGAGGTCTTTGGTCATGTAGGAAAGAGAATTAAGGCTATCTCCGAGGAAATCATGGAGATGGACAGTTTGGAGGAGGAGAGGGGGCTGGATGCGGAGGATAAAAGGAAGAAAGCCTCGCTGTCCATGGAATTGGAAAGACTTCTTTTGTGTGAAGAGATTAGTTGGAGACAAAAATCGCGAGCTTTGTGGCTGAAAGAGGGTGACAAGAATACAAAGTTCTTTCATCGTGTGGCAAATTCTAATCGTAGAGTCAATTCCATTGAATCACTTTCGATAAATGGCTTGGTTTCTTGTAACCCTGATGAGATTAAGGATCATATGGTTCAATTTTATTCCACGCTCTTCACCGAGAATGGTGGTTGGAGGCTCGTTCCAGAAGGTATTTCTTTGAAGTCCTTTGGGGAGGAGGATTGTAGGTGGCTGGAAAAGGACTTTAAGGAGAGTGAGGTGTGGGAGGTTGTTAAGAAGATGAAGGATGATAAGGCTGCAGGGCCGGATGGCTTTTCTATGGGTTTTGTTAAGACTTGTTGGAGGGTGATAAAGGAGGATGTCATGGCTGTTTTTGGGGTGTTTCACAGCAAGGCAAGTTTTCAGAAAAGTTTGAATGCTACTTTTATTGCCCTTATTCCTAAAAAAGTGGGGGCAGCGGAATCTTAAGGATTTTCGCCTATAAGTCTTGTGGGGTGGTTTATAAGCTTATTGCCAAAGTCTTGCTAATAGGCTGAAGAAGGTGCTATAAGATCACTTCTTGTATCAAAATGCTTTTGTTAAAGAGAGACAAATTTTGGATTCAGTTCTCATTGGTAATGAATGTATTGATAGCTGCATTGATCTGGAATTCCTGGTTTGGACCGTTGAAGGCTTATGATCATGTGAACTGGAACTTTTTATTACTCCTTTTGCAGAAATGTGGTTTTGGGGAGAAGTGGAGAGATTGGATTGCTTTTTGTATCTCCTCGGTGCGATACTCGGTCTTGGTGAATGGAGAGCCTGCAGGCTTTTTCAGCAGTTCAAAGGGGATTCGCCAAGGGGTCCCCACTTTCTCCGTTGTTGTTTGTTATCGTTATGGAGGCTTTGAGTATAATGATGAGGATCGCGGAAGATAGGGGGCTGGTAACTGGCTTTTCGGTGGGCCCTTTGAGCAATCCGGGCTTGAGCATTTCGCACTTGTTGTTTGCGGACGATACTCTGGTTTTCTGCAATGCGGATGAGGAGCAACTTCGCAATTTACGGTGTCTATTCTTTTGCTTTGAAGCTGCCTCTGGCCTAAGGATTAATTTATCAAAGTCTGAAATTGTTCCTATTGGGGAGGTGCCAGATATTGGTCGGCTGGCCAGTATTTTGAATGCAAGGTGGTGGGCTTACATGAAGTATTTGGGGCTTCCTTTGGGGCGACTGTAAGTCTTCTATAATCTGGAATGATATGCTTGAGATCATGGAGAGGAGATTGGCTGGCTGGAAAAGGGTCTGTTATCCAAAGGGTAGGCTCACTTTGATTAAGAGTACTTTGTCTAACATGCCTACTTATTTGATGTCTCTCTTCCTATTCCAGTGAATGTGGCTAATAAATTGGAGAGTATGCAAAGGAAATTCTTATGGGGCATTCGACGAGAAAAGAAGTTTCACCTAGTTAATTGGTCATTAGTGTGTTCTCCGATACAAAATGGTGGTTTGGGTATTAGAAATCTGAGGTTCAACCAAGCTTTATTGGGGAAATGGCTATGGCGTTGCTTGGAAAGTGAAGCTTTGTGGAGGAAGGTGGTGGAGATAAAATATGGTAGCTTGGCTGGAGGGTGGTGTACTAAGCAGGTTGAGGGTCCTTTGGTGTGGGGTTTGGAAGCATATTAGAAGAGGGTGAGTCTTTTTCAAGTTCATTAAATTTGAAGTTGGGGATTGGTCTCGTATTAGGTTTTGGCATGACATTTGGTGCGGGGAGCAGCCTTTGAAGGAGTCCTACCCGGTTTTGTATCGTATTGCTAGACATAGGGAGGCTTGGGTGAGGGATAATATGCAGATCTTGAATGGGGTTGTCCATTGGAATGTTCCTTTTTTACGAGCGGCTCAGGATTGGGAGGTGGAAGGGGTGATGGCTTTCTATGGTTCCTTGTATGAGTCCCGTCGTCACGTGGGGGGAGTCGACCGGATTTGTTGGAATCCTTCCAAGAAGAAGGTTTTTGAAGTTCGTTCCTTTTTTGATATGCTCTCCCCTCCTTTGGTTAGGTTCGAGGGGGGAAGGTTGTTGTTTCCGAGGAAGAGCATTTGGAAGGTTAAAGTTCCTTTCAGAGTGAGTTTTTTTGTGTGGACGGCTACCCTTGGAAGGATTCTCACTTTGGATAATCTTCACAAGAGAGGAGTGATTGTGGCAAATTGGTGTTGTATGTGCAAGAAGAGCGGTGAGTCCATCAATCATCTTCATTGTGAGGTTGCTAATGCTCTTGGAGTGGTCTTTTTCATCTCTTTGGCGTGTGGGTCATGAATGGCACGGCGGATCTTTGCGTGCTGGAATGGTCAAAGTGGTAATAACATGGTGAAGGAGGTGTGGAGAATGGCCCTTTGTGCCTTTTTGGACTGTTTGGAAGGAGAGGAATGCTCGTTGCTTCAAGATACGGAAATGCCAATGGCGGAGCTTAGCAATAGGTTTCTTAAGTTGTTGTTTCTTTGGGTGGGAGTTTTGAATATTCCTCAAGTCTCCAATTTGCAGAAATTAGGTTTACTTTGTCTACAAGTATTTCTCTTCTATAAATAGGATAGTTTATTATGTAAAATCAACTCCTTGAATTATTATCAAATCAGAGAATTTTCTCTCAAATACTTTGCAGAGTTTTATCTTTCTTTTAGCCTGCGGGCTTGTTTTTATCTTTTATGGTAGAAAACGAAGACGCTTCTCCTTACAAAATCAAAGACGCTACTCTTTGATTAATTACCTTAATCTTCCGCTACATCAGTTGGTATTAGAGCAGGCTTTATCCTAACATTGGCCAATCAACGCAACGGTGACAAACTTCTCCAACAACGCCACTTGTAGGGGAGGGGCTCTTCCGAGAGCCAAATTCATGGGGTATCCGAGCCGGCGTTATCCAGATTCGATGGCCAACTTATACTACAACAATGACTACTATAACGACGCCATTCGTGAGAGAGATGTTGTTTCAAGATCCGACTACCAGTGATACATCAAGCGATCAGAGGCTCCTTCGAGAGCCGAATTTCAAGAGTTTCGGCAAACGGTGCAACAGGAGATATGCTAGATGCGAGAGACGTTGGAACGCATGCAAATGGGCTCCCATTGGAATCACTGGGACAATGATGCCAAAGATGACCATGGGATCTGAGTGAAACCCATTTAGTTTTCATATGTTGACAGGTTCTTCGACAATGACCTAATTCAAATTCAACATGTCCCTAAACAAATTCATAAATCTTCAAATAGGCACTCCGCCTATGAAGCGAATATTAATTATGGTGAAAGGCATGTGGAAGCCATTAATTTGGTTAAAAAAAGTAAAGTTGCCATCAGAGAAACAATTTGTGCAACAACAACTATTTGTTCCAATGACTACACCAGTGGAAGAACAACTGCCACCTCCTCCATCACATGTGCAACTCATCATGATCACCACAAAATTGGTGATTCCTTTGAAGAAAACTGTGAAGTTGAAGATGACATCAAAGAAAAGGAAAGATCGTGTCTTGATGCTATCTATGTAGATTTCTCCAAGTACCTTTCTTCAGAGGAGCCATACATGTCATGTTCCAAAGAAGACTCGAGGACAGTTTTTTTTCAAAAAAAAAACAATTCTGATGTAGAACAATATTTACCTTTATTTTCGATAAAAGCGAAAATAAAGAAAATATCAAAATAATATAAAAATAACACCACTTGATCAGAATTTTATCCGTTCTCAAACAATGGAAATACAAAAAAAAAGATTGTCACGACTGCCGCTGAATGTTAATTTTATTTTATTTTATTAGAACTTTATTTTTTCCTTAATAGGTTAGATTTGCTTTAATTCTTTTCCTTCCCTTATTAGGATTAGGTTTACTATTGCTACTAGGATTAGTTTACTATTGTTACTAGGATTAGGTTTACTTTCTCTACAAGTATTTCTCTTCTATAAATAGGATAGTTTATTATGTAAAATCAACTCATTGAATTATTATTGTTAGAAGAGTTATTAGTATTAGGGTTTTGAGTCATTAGGGTTTCAAGGGTAGTTTGGTCTTTATGTTATTAGGGTTTAGCCTATATATTTGGTTGTTTGTATTAAGTCAAAGAAGTCTTAAATAATATAGAGAGGCAGAAGCCTCCATCTCACTCCCCCTCCTACAAATCTTAACATGGTATCAGAGCTTGTTTCGATTCTGGGATAATCTATTGTTGGGTTTTTCTCTTGTTGGTGGCAGCACTGCCTGTGTGGGCTAAGCCCACACGGGTAGTACCTTCATAGATCTCTATAGCAGTTTTTGTTCTTGTTTTATGTAGACCGGAACACCTTCCGGTGAGAAAAAAAAAAATGTTTGTTTTTGGTGTTCTGTGATGCTGCCGGTGTGTTTCGTGGTGGTTTTTTGTCTTGTCTGTGGTGACCGGCGAATTATATGGTGGTCGGCCAAGTTGCAGCGGCCATCAGAAAAAAAAAAAAAAGATGCCGGCGTGATTTTGGGTTGTTGAAAAGTTACTTTGTGGCCCTCTATTGCTTCTGTTGTTGCTGTTTTTGTAGTGGCCGGAGGTTTCTGTCTTTTCCAGCAAGTTCCGATGGTCTCCGGCAAGTCTCCGGCGAGCCTCCAGTGACTGTTTTGTTCTGTTTTTCAATGTTTTACTTCTGTTTTTAGGTACTTCCAGCCTGTTCTGTGTTTCTTGCTAGTTTTGAAGCTCCATCAAAGTTCTGCATTTTCGAGTCTCCGATGCTCGCAAAGTTTTTTTTTCTTCTTCCAGCTTTATTTTCCGTGAAACTTGTTGGTTAATCATATGAAATATAATTGTTGTTGGTTGTTGTTGGTGATTGATGTATCCGACCGGCCTTGATTTTCCCGAGAACCGATCAAGTGATCGCATCCAATCGCCTTGGTGTTTGAGAACCGATCCCAAGTTGTTTTTGATTGATGTATTTGACCGGCTTTGGTGTTTTTCAACGAGAACCGATCAAGAAATCGCAGTATCCGACCGCCTTGGTGTTTTTCGCAGAACTATCAAATGGTTGTTCAAGTTTCCAACAAGTTTCACCAACGTTGAAGTTTTATTTAATTATCTTGTTATTTGTTTTGAGTCTTTGTATTGTGTGCTCCAAGCTATTCCAAATTAAGGGGAGTATTAGAGTATGTTTTTTATGTAGAGTATGTTTTTATGTTTTTAGTTTGCTTGTACCTTCCAAGTTGGATTCATATGATATATATGCTCCAACTTGAGAAATTAGAAGAGTTATTAGTATTAGGGTTTTGAGTCATATGTTATTAGGTTTAGCCTATATATTTGGATTAAGTTTGTATTAGGTCAAAGAAGTCTTATAAATAGGGTAAGCATATTATGTAAAATCACAAATCTTAACAATTATCAAATTAGAGAATTTTCTCTCAAATATTCTATGAAGTTTTATCTTTCTTTTAGCTCGGACTTGTTTTATCTTTTTGGTAGAAGATGAAGACGTTTTTCCTTGCAAAATCAAAGACGCTACTCTTTAATTAGTTACTTTAGTCTTCCGCTACGTCAAATTCAAATATACAGCCAACATGGGAAAATAAATTTTTTTTTTTTTTTGATAAGTCAAAAGGATTTTATTAAAAAGTGAAGGCGCCCAAAAGTATATAGGATATATACAAGAGGAACTCCTAGCTAGGAAAAGAAAAACGGGAAATAAAATCCACATAACTAAGATACAAAGGGGATAGGTTAAGCCACAGTCCACAAGTACAAGGAAAACAACAAAGAGGCTAGAATCTCTTCCATAGAGCTTTCCAAGGAAAAGAAATTCTTTTAAAACAGACATACAACCAGAATGAATCATAGAAGCTCCTATTATATTACAGATGAACCACATGGCTTTATTTCAAAATATACCACATAGTTTTATCTCTAAGCTTCACAAATTGATTATAGACAATGAAATAGCAAGTCAAACAAACTGACACATATGAGGCAAAGAGGCAGAACCTCTACAGGCATTTTAAATGAAAAGCAAACAACCACACAAACAAAGTAATATTCCCAACACGTGATGGACAAAAAAGGTACGGGATTGACTAGACTACAAAAAATACTTGAGATCTACAACACCATGACCCTTGTAAAAACATTGCAGGCAACAGCCACATTGATTCCCAGCCAAAAATTTATAAGTATAGGATGGGATATTCTATCAAATAAGAGTCAGAAATAAGTTATGGACTGAATATAGGCACTATCATTGACTTATGCGTGACTGAGTGTCTGTTATGCATTTATATATGTACACCTCATTGCTGCTTCCAGCTAGCCACTTGGTGATGAAACTTAAGTTGATGTTGTAAAATCATGTATCATTGATTAATATAGGCTTACACCAAGGATGCACAATTATGAGTTGTGGCATGCATGACAAAGGGCACCACAAATCTGGAAAAAACACACACACACATGCATACCACAGATCACCAAGAGTCGGCCTGATAAAGGCATAATAATGTCCACCATGCACACCGCCACTGTGTACCAAAACACTGTAAGCAAAGAAAAACACATAAGTACCAAAAAGCACTATGGACATCAAAGACAATTAATGGTAGGAATAAGAAAAGCATAAAACAAGTCTAAATAATGTTGCATCTGTGTATAGGAATGATTTTTGCATTTAATAGTACAATCCATTCTTATAACTTTCCCTTCACTCTCTCCTACTATAATGAAGTCCAATATGTTTCAGAGTAATAAGGAACCAAATGAAATATAATTGTTCCCTTCACTTTGTCCTACTATAAGAATGAAGACACTATCTTATATACTTCAGGGTGATGAGGAACAAATGTAGCACAGAAGTACTACTCTCAAACCAATCGATAGTGCACACTAGTGTGTGTATATATATATATCAGAGCCCATATATGCCTCACATTAATGGACAAACTTTCTTATTACAATCAACATAAGAAACGTACAGCAGCACCAACCCAGAAAAAAAAATGATTAAAAAAATCACCCTTTTCTTTGATAAGTGAAAAATTAAAAAAATTAAAAATAATAATAATAATAATAAACTGCTGGCCTCTCCGCTACAGTAATTATGCATCAAGTAGAGCATCAAAAGATGCAAAACACTTACCCTATGATGTATGACAAGTATGTTTAGATGTAATAAACATAACATGAAGCTGCACATCTCTTCTCTATCGATCAAAGTACCAGTTAAAAAACATCACCATTATAAATACCATGTAGAAGAGCAATCACCACAGAGCTCATCTGGGGGAGTTTGGCTTGCCTCCACATGAGATCTCCTGTGCAAAAATTAACAGTGGAGATTGCAAGATTGGGGAGAAACTCCAATTAATTTTTTGCTGGAGGAAATTTTCACCATTTAATTTTCTACAAGAGGATCTCATTTTTCATAGGAGGCAAGCCAAAATCCGCTGGGAAACATGCTTGGACAAAACAGATAGTCATAAATGTCAAAGAGCAAGAAAATTAACATTATTATACCTATGAAGCATGTAAAGATTACGAACACTTCTATCAGCATCAGGTGATAAATATTTGCCATTCTCACGATCAAGGTCCAGTTGCAATGGGAACTCATAACGGTCATTTATCTACACAAAAAAGATGTGAATTTGAATGTTAATGTCAAGGAATTATATGTGGTCTATTGGGTCAAATTGTGTACACAAGGAAGAGTATCCAACCTCTCCATCCAAAATCATAATGGTTCTATACAGAATGTAGTTTTGTATATAAGTGAAAGAAGAAGAAAAATGCAATATCTAATTCCTATGAGCTAGAAATGAGCAAATAACCCAACAGCCTGATGATCCCGACCAATCTGAACCAATCATGAAGGCATTGGGTTGGGTTTTTTGGGGTCAGCAAGCTGAGTTAGTTTCAGACTTTTAGAATTCTGCCAGGTTGGTTCAATTCTGGTTTGATTTTTCATCCCAACTCAACATATTATAATAGTATTATCTTTATTTATTTTGCCTACCACACCCACATCAAGTAGTTTCACCTAACCAAATATGATTACCAGATGCATCAATATCATCTCATTTCCTTCTACCTTTTTCCTTCTGACTCTCTCTATCAACCCACAAACCTCAATTCTCTGTCTTTCTCAATAATAATAACAATTTGAAAACATCTATAGACGTTAGCCTTGCAGGCAAAAGACCATAAGCATGACAAAAGACATTTCTTTTAACATTATCCTTTAAACCAAAACAGAAATATAGTTATAGCCACAAAGATCACAAAAAGTATTTGTGCAACATAAAAGTTGCAACAAGTAGAGGTCTTCAATGGTGTATAGAAGAAGGAATTTGTAAATTGAACAGGACGCCAATCAAGCAATCATGACACAACTTCTGTTGAGTTTCCCAGTTGCAAGGCCTACAACCTTAAAAAACAAAACACACACACACACAACAGAAGTTAATTGAATACTTTCTGTTGAGTTTCCCATAAATGGCTCATTTACAACACACAATACTTTCTCCCCCTTCAATATAGATATTTATGTAAAATTAATTAAATAATAAAAACAAAAATAAAACAATCACAAGGCTGCTTGCAGAACAATGAAATCTCACACTCAAGTCCCCAATTGTTGACACTACTCTCATATCAGATTCTGTCTTGCTGGAACTTTTGGGGTACATGTCACATAGAAGACAAGAAGCATCTTCTACAAGTTCATGATACCCTGAAAATTTATCAATCTTCCGAGTCCACTTAAGCAACACAAAGTCCAACGGCTGACTCCCTATCCAACTTGCATGTTACAGCTCAAATAAAACTCTTTTTTTGGATGACTTAATCTTTTTTTGGACAACTTTATCAACAATCTTAGCATTGATGATTTGGACACCTCCAATCAAGAGGTGATCAATGATACAATCAATCAATATTACAAGAATCTTTTTACAGAAACAACTCCTTGGCAAGCCAAATTAGATGGTTTTGAGTTTCCCTTGCTATATGTTGGAGAAGCAGATTGGTTGGAGAGGCCATTTCAAGAGGACGAAGTCCATTAGGCATTGCTTAGTACAATAGTGATAAAGTTCCTGGGCCCAATGGATTCACTATTATCATTTTCCAATCGTGTTGGGCGATAGTGAAGAATGATCTTAAGCGTGTCTTCCATAATTTTCATGAACATGGCTTGTTCAAGAAGAGCCTAAATACTATTTTCATTGCCCTTATTTGAAAAAAAAAAAAAAAAAAACTAGGAAGGTGGAAGTAAAGGATTTCAAACCTATTAGCCCAGTGGGATGTGTCTACAAGACTTTGGCTAAGGTTCTTGATATTAGAATGAAACAGGTGTTGGGCTCACTCATGTCTAATAATCATAAAGTTATATGAAGGGGAGGCAAATTCTAGATTCAGTTCTTATAGCCAATGAATGTCTGGACAGTTAGACTGAAATCTGGAATTCCAGGTGTGTTGTGCAAGCTGGACTAGAAAAAAGTCTATGACCATGTCAACTGGGAGTTCTTCTCCTATCTTCTAGGACACCTTGCCTTGGGTTCAAAATGGAGGAAATGGATATTCTCCAGTATATCCACAGCCCGTAAATCTATTTTGATTAATGACAGCCAGCATGGTTTATTTGTGAGCTACAGAGGCATCTGTCAAGGGGACCCACTTTCGCCTCTCCTTTTTGTGATTGTCATACAGGCTCTTAGTAGGATGCTGTCTAGAGCTATAAGCAGGGCATATTTATCTGGATTCCATGTCAACATCCATAACACAGCCTCTTTGGAGATCTCTCATCTTCTTTTTGTAGATGAAACTCTTATTATGTGTGATACAGACCGAGACCAAATAATCTGGATCACATTCTCCTGTGTTTTGAGGTTATTTCAAGTTTGAAGATCAGCCTTCAGAAGTAATAATTAGTTGTGGTGGGTCAAGTACCAAATCAAGAAGAGTTTGCTGACATTCTGAACTACAGTATTTCTTCCCTTCCATTGAAGTATCTATGTCTCAATCTGGGTGCTCCTTTCAAGTCAAAAGCTATTTGGGTTATGGTAGTGGAGAAAATGGAAAAACAATTGACTAGTTGGAAGAACATCTATATGTCTCGAGGTGGTTGTCTAACTCTTATCAAGAGCACACTCTCCAGCTTACCTACGTATTTATTGTCCCTCTTCCATTTACCAATTGGTATAGCTAGAAGATTGGAGCATATTCAAAGGAATTTTCTTTGGGATGGTGTGATGGAGAGCGTAAGCTCCATCTACTGAGATGGAAGTCTGTTTACTCCCTAGTTTCTAGAGGAGGTTAGATGTGAAAAAGTTCTTGCAGTTTAATAAAGCTTTACTAGGTAAGAGATCTACAAAAGTCATTATGGAGACAGGTGATTGTGGATTAGTATGGCATCCACAGACGAGGTTAGTGTTCTAGGAAACTTGAGTGCCATATGGGGTGGGTCATTGGAGGAATATTAGAAATGGCTGGGGTGTTTCTCAAACTTGGTCTCCTACAAAGTAGGGATGGATCTTGCCTTCGATTTTGGCAGGGTGTGGGAGAAGTGACTCTTGATTCCATGTTCCCAGAACTCTATTCTATAGCTCAGAACAAAGAGGCCTTAGTGTCGTATTTCATGGACTCTTCTGGCATTTATGTCCATTGGAACCCAGCTTTTGTTAAAGTAGTCTAGGATTGGGAGCTTGAGTCCCTAGTTGCATTCCTAGATCTATTATTGCATCAAAAACCCACCAGAGACGAACAAACAAAATGTTGTGGTCCACAACTCGTAATCATAGGTTTGGAGTGAAGAGCTATTACTTTACTTTACAGTTTTCAGAGTTATCCATTTTCCATGGAAGAGAAATTGGAAGGTGAAAGCTCCACCTCGTAATGCTTTCTTCACTTGGGCGGCAGCTTAGGGTAAAATTCTTACGATTGATAACTTTGGAGGCAGGGTCTTACCATTGTCAATTGATCGTCTTTGCAAGAAGAGAAAGGAGACCATAAACCACCTTCGCATTCATTGTGAGTTTACTTGCGAGATATGGCACCTAATACTTATTTTGTTTGGAGTCTCATGGGCCATGCCTAGCAATATTCTATAACTTCTTCATTGTTGGAAGACACAAAGGAGGAGAAAATCCAAAGAGGCTATATAAAAAGCCCACGGACAGGAGGCTGGCTGGGTGGAAATTGGGCCTTTTTATTGAAAGGGGGAAGACTCACTCTGATTAAAGGCACTCTCTCTAATCTTCCAACCTATTTGTTATCTCTTTTCCTCATTCCCTTGAGTTGGCAAATAGGTTAGAGAAGTTGCAAAGGAATTTCTTATGGGGAGGTACCAATGAGGCGACTAAATTTCATTTAGTTAAATGGTCTTTAGTCTGCTCTCCTGTTAAGGATGGTGGTTTGGGGATTAGGAATTTGCATCGGTTCAATCAAGCTTTATTGGGGAAGTGGTTATGGCGTTATGCTACGAAGAGGAAAGCTTATTGGAGGAAGGTTATAGAGATAAAGTATGGAAGTATGGAGGGTGACAAGTTGTGAGGCCATTTGGTGTGGGAGTTTGGAAGCATATAAGGAGAGGGTGGAAGTTGTTTTCCAAGTTCATCAGATTTGAAGTTGGTGATGGCACCCAAATCAGATTTTGGTATGATGTTTGGTGTGGTGATCAACCTTTGAAGGAGTCATAGCTTGTATTGTTTCATATTGCAAGGAACACAGAGGCTTGGGTGAGCAATCATATGCAGATTATAAATGAGGAAACACATTAGAATGTTCCTTTTGTCAAGCGGTTCAGGATTGGAAAGTGGAGGTGGTGGTGACTTTCTATATAAAATTGTATGAGACTCGACGTCATGCTGTTTGAGGTACAATCTTTCTTTGGGGTGCTTAATTCTTCTGCGGAGAGGGATGAGAAGGGAGCTATTCGTTCCCACGGAAGAGTATTTGGAAGGTTAAAGTTCGGTCGAATTAGTTTTTTGCATGGACAGCTGCCCTTGGACGGATTCTCACGTGGATAATCTTCGGAAGAGAGGTTTAATTGTGGTGGATTGGTGTAATATGTGCAAGCGGAGTGGGGAATCCATTGATCATCTCCTTCTTCATTATGATGTGACTCATGCTTTATGGAGTGTTCTTTTTTCCCTTTTTGATGTGAAGTGAGTCATGAATGGTAGGGTTATTGATCTCCTTGCTTGTTGGAAAGGTCAAAGAGGTAATAAAATGGTGTTGGAGGTGTGGAGAATGGCCCTTGAGCCTTATGTGGACTATTTGGAGGGAGAGGAATTTTCGGTGATTCGAAGATAAGGAATTGACAATGGCAAATATTAGCAATAGGTTTCTTACATTGTTGTTCCAATGGGTGGGTGTTTTGAACATTTCTCAAGTTTCTTCGATGTCTCAATTTGTAGATTTTTCTTCTTTCTTTTCTATTTAAAGGGGTGTCTTTGTACACTCCACATACTTGGTTGCGCCCTCTCGCTTTTCAATGATATGCTTACTTATTCATCAAAAAAAAAAAGTCATCCCTACTTTATCAATGTGGAGCATTTGGAGAGAAACAAATCAACATCTTTCCAGAGACTCTTTTCAATGATATGCTTACTTATTCATCAAAAAAAAAAAGTCATCCCTACTTTATCAATGTGGAGCATTTGGAGAGAAACAAATCAACATCTTTCCAGAGACTACGAGTCTAATGTGCTACAACTAAAAGTCCTCCTTCTTAAGCTCCATTTTAGATTGGGTTGTACCTTTTGTTCCTAATCTCTCTTCCTCAAGTCTTGTAGATCTCATTAACTTTTAGTTTTTCAACCCAATTAGGGTGGTTGCTTCTCTTGTATACTTTTCGTGTACAAGAGACTTTCTTCTTTGTCAATAAATTATTATTCATAAAAAATTTAAAAAATTTTAACTCCCAAACAGACCCATAAAAACCCACCACCCAACACAGCAACTACCAAACTAACCCACAACCCCACAAGGACCAAAACAAAAACCCTCCCACCCATAACCCAAAAGGGACTCCAACGCTACTACTTGTGAACCTTGTCTTTCCTTTGCCAATTGGAAGTGCATGAATTGCCATAACTAATGGAGCTCTTCAAATTGAACAACTCCCTTTTGCCTTTGGACTTAGAACGAGCAACCTTAACTTCCCGTTGAAAGTCCTCTTCAACAGCATTCAACAGCACCACAGTAGAGTCCTCGTCTTTGTCACTATATATCCAATCTAAAGGGTCAGGAAAGAAGTCATCCGCCCCATCATCCCACTCAACAACTGCCAAAGACAAGCTGAAATCCTTTGGATGGTAAACATTAAAAGGTATGGGGGAAACACCGTCCACACCATCCCAACGCTCGCCTCCCTGATCCCTAATGATGATCTCCCTGGACGTTCTAAAGCCTTTGGGAATGGGTCAACCCATTCAAACTGGATTCCTCCCCATTTACAGCAACCACAATATTAGACGACAACGCGAACAGCAACTTAGACGAAGGGGAAGAGGTACCTTTCATGCAAATTTTTTTTTTATCAGTAAAAGTTCAATATTATTAAAAGCAAGGCGCAACCCATGTACACAGGACGATACAAAAGAGCCCACAAAAACAAGCTTTTAACTAGAAAAAGTAGCACAAAAATCTAGAAAATCCACAAGTGTTGAAACTTGTGGGGAATGCCACATCACTCTCCATGAGAAGAGTGTTTGAATAGCCCTTTCTTCAACTCCAATATACCAAGCTCACGGTCCTCAAAACCATCAACTGGTTTATAGAAAAGAAGCCATTTTCTAGGAATTTTCCTTCTTTTTGTTTTAATTTTCTCCCAAGAACTAATCAGCTCCTTCAATTCAGTTGAAATCGGACATTGATAGTCATATTCTTCATCTTTGAAATTCTTCAATTTCATTGCATAGGGAAAATACAGAAACCAAGACTCTTGGTACAGAAGACCACAACAAAGCAGCCATCATAATGACTCTGCATTAGTAAATATCTAGAATTTTCACTTGTCATATATTCTTCTTTAATACATTTGTATTCTCTTTTTATTTTTGTTTTGACATTGATTCTGCTTCATCTTTTAGCACAAATCATGCTTTTGACCAATTATTTTCTATGGGTGATAAGTCATATTTTCATTTGAAGAGATTAAATTTACCAACTATGTTATAGCAAGAAAAAGAACAACAATGCAGATATATCACTGTCTAGATTCTAACTTCAGCAAAAGAAATGATAAATATAACCTACATATACCGCAGTTTGCTAGAAAACTACTTGTAGTCATTTTTCAAGATACCATTTCTAATTTATTTTTGATAAGGAAATAAGCTAAAGATACCATTTCTAATTTATAAATTACATCAAGTTGAGATTCATTATGCCAAATCACAACAGAATCTATCAATTACATGCACAACAAGAATTAAAGAGAAAAGCTTTGAACCCCATGAACAGCAACAGTGAATGTTATATTTCCCTATCTCAACCTTCCTTTGCCTATATCCAACAACCCAACTGTCTTAGCCAATCATCTAGATCCATAGAGGACCTCATCCACTTCTTTCTCTTTACTCTTTTCTCCTGGACTGTGGGATGGCTGGCCCCGAGGGGGTTTAGTTTTTCTGATTTTCTTTCCCTTTTCTCCCTCTCCCCTTAATTCCCTTTGTATACCCCCAGTGTACTAAGGGTTGCGCCCCTTTTGCGCTTTTAATAAAATTCTGATTTATCAAAAAAAAACTGTCTTAGCCAAGCTAGTAATTCAAGAATCAAGAAATTCATATATAATGGTACAAATGAACCCATAACATTAATGATGAAGTCAGAGCTCAAATGCAAAACATATGGTTTTTTAATTCACAAATAACATACATACTAATTAAAATGCAGCTAGCAAACCTCATGGTAGAATTTAAAGCAAAACGTTTTAACTATTTTTTAGTCAAAAATTTAGTTGGTTAACACAAATTCATAACCCTTGTAAATAAATGAATGGGTACAAAGAAAAAATTATATATATTTGACTGCAGACCTTCACCATTGTGTCCCGCATAAAATCATATTCAAACCGTTTCAGCTGAAGTTGAAGTACAGGAGGAAAATCAATGAACAACACCCCCTTCTTAGCATCCTGAAAGAATCATGCAGAATTATCAATAAAATCATTTAAGAAATCAAAACCCACACAATAGAAGTTTTTTACATTAAAACATTTTCACACAATTAAAACAAGAAAAGAAACTTATAAAAATGCTCATAGCCGATACCAAATTTCTTGCACTCTAGTAAATTACATATGGAATACTACATAGAAGCCACAAAAGAACCAAACATGCTTCACATCTTTGATGCACAGTAGTTTTTTTTATAAGATAAGTAGTATTTAGCACATAGGAGCAAAAAGTCCTAGTACGTGGGCAGTACAAGAGAAATGCCTAAAACAGAAAGAGGCAAGACAAAGCTAAATCAAAAGAATTAACAAATCCAAGAAGTTTAACAAAAGAGAAAGTGGAAATTTCAGATGCCACTATTCACTCATAAAGCGACCCCAGAAATAGAAACTTCAATTTCATAACTTAGAGGTTGACACTGTTAAAAGTCCTATCATTCTTAGTCACTGGATACACCATATACCAAAAACAAATCACATTACTCCGATATTACCAAAATGGCCTTCTTAACAAGCACACAAACCCAAACAACAATGATCGAAGCTCCCCTAGCAATGACGCAATGAAGTAGAAGATGGTACAATATTTCACCACTAGCTCTATTTTTTTTTTTTTTTGGTTACTAAGTAAACGAAATATCATTAAAAATGTAAGACACCCCCAAGTACATAAGAATTAAGAAGTGTACAAGAGAATCCACCTACGTATAAGAGGAAAAAAGAACAAAAAAAATCATAACAACTAATCACCAAAGGAGAAATAAAAGCAGATGTTCAAAGATACCATGTCCAGAAAAATAGACTTAATCTCCTCCAAAGTGTTGTTTCACCACTAACTTTAAACCTACAACATATCCATGGTTAAGATATTGGTGCTCCATTAATTTTGTTGTCATTAATAGTAAAACAAAATAAAAGGAAAAAAGCACTTAGAGCCGCTGGCAAAGAATGGACAAGCAAGAAACCTTCGCCTACTAAATATATTTCCAAGCAGAGGTGATAGCCTCATCCTGCTCTCAAGCATGGTAATGAGATTTGACCAAAACTTTCTATTCTTCAAATGCAACCAAACCATCATCATATCATCTCCATCACTATGAATTTTTTTATGACAAGGAACCCCTCCAAGGCAAGGGTACCTCGTCATCAAAGACTCCAACTTACATTTCTGCAATGCCTAATAAACCTTGGACGCCAGTTAAAATTTCCATTGGACCAATCCTATAGGGGATTATTCTAGACCTTTTAGTCATATTATGGCAATTTGGCCAATTGACTTCATGCGTATTGGTAGTGCACCAGTTTTTATGACAATAATGTCAAAATTTATTCACAATTAGAGTGAGTAAAACTGCCAGTAAACAGTAACTTCTAATATTGAAGTTTCAGTTCTGCTACACAACACAACTGCCGTAGTCAACACACTCTAAATCCCCAACCTCAAGGAGAAACCAATGCAGCACAGATATGGAAGATGAAACAACAGAGTAGCCTCCTTGTGGGTCATGCCTATCAATATTCTGAGCAACTTCAATGTTGAAAGACGCAAGGGTGGAGACAATCCAAAGAGACCATATGGAAAATCATCCCTACTTTACTTATGTAGAGCATTCGAAAAGAAAGAAATAGACATCTTTTCGAACACCGGGAGTCTAACGTGCTACAACTAAAATCCTCCTCCTAGATTTCGGCCAGTGACGGTAACTGTGAATGGTTCTGTGTGGGTGCGATCGTGTAGCGAAGACTGGCGGGATGGTATTTCGACGATGGGTATTCTAGGCACGGCTCGATTGTCACTCTGGCGAGTATTAGTCCCGGGGATGGAGTGGATCCGACTACTCTACGGGCTGATTCTTCAATGATAGGTATGTTGGGTGTGGAGGGGGAAGACTTATGTGATGCACCTAGGGAGGTGACTGTGAGAGTTAGCTTGGAGGGGGAAATTTTATGTGATGCGCCTGCTCCATCTTCACATAGTGCTATGGTTCTGGTGATTGGGTGGTGAGTCCTCAAGAACGGGAGCGCCGAGGCAAGCTACGGCGGAGGAGTTAAGCTCACAATGGAAGTTAGCGGGATTATGGGATTGTCTGTTAATAGCAGATTGGTAAGCTAAAGGAGGTATTGGGACAGCTTGTTGCCAAGAAACATGGGAAAGGTATTGGAGGTGAGAGGTCACCAAGTTCTTAATGAAGCATAATATATTGACATGGAATGTGAGAGGGTTGAATGAGGGCGAAAAAGTGAGGATAAGAAATCATGGAGTAAATGGAAAGTAGATATTGCTTGTCTCAAGAGACTAAACTGGAGCTGATTTCTAACCAGCTGGTGCAGAGTCTGTGGAGATGCCCTAATGTGGATTGGTATCATGTGGCGTCTAATGGGGCTTCAGGTGGGATTTTTTTGATGTAGGACCACAGGGTGGTGTCGAAGATAGATGTTTGCATGGGCAGCTTTGTGGCTGCTTGTTCCTTCAAGAATGTGGATGATGGTTTGGTGTGGGCTTTCGCGGGGGTGTATAGTCCTACAAGGAACACGTTTAGGAGGCTTTTGTGGGAGGAACTAGGGGTTGATGAGCTTATGGGATATGCCCTGGTGCATTAGGGGGACTTCAATGTCACCCTTTTTCACAGTGAGAGATCATGAGGAGCTAGAATGAGGCGTGCAGTGTCGGCTTTTGCAAAGTTCACTACGGATCAAGGTCTTATGGACCTCCCTTTTGTCAATTGTATTGAATACCTTTAAATGTGAGGGTTCCTCATATTATATAGGAATCATAGTATAGCCAATTACAAGAATAAATTAAGGCAACTAAAATCTACCTATTAATTACAAGATACTATACAAAAACATGTCATAACTAGAGAGACTAATTATGGCTAAATATACAAATTATATATATGTTGTATCTGACTGACATCCCCCCTTAAATTGATGTTGGTCGATCCAAAAGCATCAATTTGCCCACAAAGAACTGATGACACTATCGTGTCATTGCCTTTGTGAATACATTAGCTATCTGAAGATCAGTGGAAACATGAGGAAGAGATATAACACAAGTGTCCAAGGCTTCCTGAATCAATATGCTTCATACATTCATGGTAAACAGGATTAGCAGTGATTTGAATGGCACTAGTATTATCAGCATGAAGAGGAGTAGAATCAGATTGAGAAAAACCAAACTCAGCCAAAAGCCCACGAAGCCAAACAATCTCAGAACAAGCAGCAGACATTGCCCGGTATTCAGATTCAATAGATGATTTAGAAACACGAGCTTGTTTCTTACTCTTCCAAGAAATCAAAGAATCACCAAGAAACATGCACTAACCCGTGATAACCGCCGAGTATCAAGACATCCGCCCAATCTGCATCGCTATAAGCAACAAAAGAAGAGAAAGCCAATTGGGAAGAACAATCATGGCCGATGACCTCAAGATACTAAATGATATAGCGGACAAAAGCTAAATGAAGATGGCGGAGTTGATAAATGCTAACCATGAAGGAAGGAAATATCAAGCGATAATAGTCAAGTAATTCAAGCTGCCTACCAACTGTCGGAACACAGTAGGATCAGGAAAAAGATCACCCTCCTTCGATATTTCACATTGACCTTCACATTAGTATTCACCGAAGAAGAATCTTGAAGACCAGCTAGGTTAATCAAATCCTGGGTATATTTGTGTTGATTCAAGAATATACCTAAAGAATCAATATGCACCTCCAACCCCAAAAAATATGTAAGAGGACCAAGGTCTTTCATATGAAGAGAAGCCTGAAGATTCTGCTTGAGATGGGCAATCAAATTGGAGTCTATGCCAGTAATGACAATATCATCCACATACACAAGTAAAAGAACGAGACCAACTGGAGTCTTGCAAAGGAACAAAGATGAGTCATATTGGCATTGGACAAAGGAAAAGTGAAGCAGAGTTGACCTAAATTTTTCAAACCATGCTCGGGGAGCCTATTTTAAGCCATAGAGGGACCACTTTAACTTACACATATCGGAAGACGAAGAAGAAAACAAACCTAGAGGAGGAGTCATGTAAATATCCTCTTTGAGATCACCATGAAGAAAAGCATTTTTACGCCCATCCGGTGAAGTGGCCAGCCTTGGGAGGCAATAGAAATAACCGCACTCGTGGTCATCTTCACCACTAGAGCAAATGTCTCCTCATAGTCCACCCCATATTCTTGCTTGTTCCCAAGAGCAAGTAATTGTGCCTTATACCGATCTAGAGTCCCATCAGTGGAGCTTAATCGAGTAAACCCATTTACAACCAATGGCTTTAACATTAGAGGGCAAGGAACCACCCATGTATGATTGTCCCGAGAGCCCAAAGTTCTTATCCATTGCTTTCCGCCAACATTCATATTTAACTACATCGAAAAGCATGTAGGGATGGAAATAGAAGACAAAGTAGTATTAAAAGAAGTGAGGGAAAAACCATAACGATCAGGAGGATGTGATACTCGGGTAGATCGTTGAGGACCAGATCAAGAACTAGCTCAGATGGTGGGTCAATCTCAGGAAAAGTGGTCTGAATAGATTCAAATGAAGGATCAGTCTCGGGAAGGGGCAAAGTCGGTCGACGTCGAGTATACACCATTCCAGGTTTTGAACCGTTCAGGCAGAGGAGACAATTCATCAAAACATGGTAGAATAATAATCTCAGGCAATGACTCAACATGTGTAGAAAAGAAATATTGATTCTCAAAGAAAATAACATTACGAGATATACGACTTTTGTTAGAACAAGGATCATAACAAACATAACCTTTGTAAGAAATACCAGAACCTATAAAGGCACATTTAACAGATTGAGCAAAAAGTTTATGATGTTCATGAGGAGGTAAATGAACAAAACAAACACAACCAAAAGTATGAGGATTAATATAGCTAGGATGTTGATGATACAAATGATAATAAGGAGAATCAAAATTCAAGACCTGAGAGGGCAGTCTATTAATTAAGTAAACTCAAGCAATAAGGTGCGAACAACGTCTAAGAGATGTTGATTCTTTCGTTCAACCACCCCATTTTGCTGAGGGGTATAAGGACAAGAGCGCTGAGAGACAATTCCTTTGTGATTTAAGAAATCATGAAACTTGTGGGACATGTATTCCCACCAAAATCAGACCTCAAAATCTTAATACCAGAGAAAATTGGGTCTCAACATATACAAAAGGTCTGAAAAAGACAAGACCTCGATTTGGACCAAGAAAATAGACCCAAGTATACCGAAAATCATCGATGAATGTCACAAAATAATTATATCAAGCATGAGAAATACCCCATACATCACTATGCACAATATCAAAGCATTTTTCAGCACGACTACTATGAGAAGAGAACGAAAGAGTCTTACTCTTACCAAGTTTGCATACAAAATAGTCAAATGACAAATTTTTAGAAACTTGTTCTTTATTGCCTAACAAACCAGAATTTAACATACGAGACAAAACAACCGAGTTTGGGTGACCCAAACGTTTGTGCCATACTTCATTTAGAGTGTTAACTGTCACACAAGCTAAAGATAAACAACTAGAAATTGAAAAGTGCAGTGGAAATAGTCTGCCAACTTTAGGCCCCTTCGCGAGTATCTTCCCCGACATCTGATCCTACACAAGACAACCATCACGAGAGAAATGGACATCACAGTTTTTTTCAACTAATTGGCCAACTGAAATAAGACTATTAGAAAGTCCAAGAGATACATAAACATCTCTGAATGAAGGATTGATATCCCCTACTTCATTAATAGCTAAATGACTCCCATTAGCTACTTGAATATGGGATGAACCACAATATGGACGAACATTGCAAAAGAGTATCAGATGATTTGGTCATATGATTGGATGCAGAATCAATAAGCCAAGACTTATATGAAGTAGTACCATTACCTTGGAGCCCTAAGGCGGAAAAGGCTGACAAAATCATCTGCTAAACCATTTCAAGAGTAAGAACAGAGGATCCGCCCGCAGAAGAAGCTGAGGACATCACTAGAGCATAAGAGGTGTTCACTACAACCTGATAGGCAGTAGCTTGACGATTCTGAGGCCGAGTGGGACATACTTTGATAAAGTGACCTTGTTTCTTACAATAGTTGCAAGATTTCTTGGCACAGTTGGCAGCAATATGACCATACTCCTTGCAGCTAAAACATGGACCTTGCACATCCTTACCTTTCCTTTCCCATAGGCTGCATAGGCTATTGGATTCAAGTTAGAATATTCTGGAATGTAGCTGTGAGAAGACGTACTCCTCAAGTAATTCTCCAAAACAAACATCCAAAGATGGAGAAGGGTCGATTCATTAAATTGGAGCGAGTGACCTCAAATTCAGGGTGTAATTTCATCAGGAATTGATCTCTTTTGCTTTGCTCATGAACAGCCTGAACATCAGAGAAAGATGCATCAGGTACCCTCGCATAAACCATATCAGAAAATTCTCCCCACAAATTCTGAAAACCAGAAAAATACTCCTGAATGGAGAGATTGCCTTGAGTGTAATTAGCAATCTCATATTCTAACTGAAAACGATGTGCAGTATTATCCTGGTGATAAACCTTCAACAAATACTCTCACATAGTCTTTGCCGATTTATAGGGCCTTAGGTTGAGCACAATAAGAGGATCAACAGACCCTAAGATCCAGGACATCACACATGCATCTTTAACCATCCACTTCGCCAAATCCTTAGTCTCCGTAGGAGCTGGATCACTACCATCAATATGACCCCACAACTCTTTTCCCATAACAAACAATTTAAATTGGAATTCCCAAGCAGCATAATTTTTTCCAGTAAAACGGACCCCAAAAGGAGTAATAGGCCCACCAAATCTTGGTGGACAGCAAGCCCAATTCTACCAAACAGTAACCAAGCTTGTTGATCCGCAAGCCCAAGTCCAAACAGCAACCAGCAACCCAAACAAAACAAAAAACAAGCCCAAGCCCAAACCCACCTAGCCCAAACAGCAATCAACAATCAGCAATCCACAGCCCACCAAATCACAAGTCCACACAACACCAAATCACTCAATCAGCAACCCAAGCCCAGCACTAAATCACACAATCGGCAACCCACTAGACAGCAACCCAAGTCCATGCAAGCTTCAGATCACCACATGAAGGTCACTGCACCAGATCACCGACAGCCCACCATAGATCGCCGACAACCCAAATCGCCGGGAACTCTAGTCGCCGACAGCCCACTACAAATCACCGAATCACCAGGATAGCACCAAATCTCCTCCAGAATCTACCGATAGCACCAATCGCCGCCACAAGCCTGAATCCACGACAACACCACAAATCGCCGGGAACACTCATGTCTACACAAAACCTGCCGACAATCACTCCAAGACTGCTCTAGCAAGAAATAGTAGCAACAGAACTCACCGGCAGCCTCAATGCCTCCACCCCAACAGCCCCAAGAAGAAATTCCGGTGAGAGTAAATTTCTACCCTCAACAGAACTCCCGCTACCCTACCCTCAACAGAAACTACCAAATAGTAGTTTAGAACCCTAACTAGAATTATCGACAACTTCCCCTGAAGTTACCGATAGCCAAAGAGACCAATCGCTTAGTCCCAACCCAACTCAAAAAACCCGTATCACAACCCTAATTTAGATGATTTTGGCTCTGATACCATGTCAATTGTATCGAATACCTTTCAATGTGAGGGTTGTGAGGGTTCCTAATATTATATAGGAATCGTATAGTCAATTACAAGAATAAATAAGGCAACTAAAATCTACATATTAATTACAAGATACTATACAAAAACATGCCATAACTAGAGAGACTAATTATGGCTAAATATAAAAAATATATATGTATGTCTGACACCTTTGGCTGGTGGGGTGTCTATGTGGTCTAACTCCCTGTCGTGGTCTAGACTAGACCGGTTTTTTTTTTTTTTGACATGTCCACGCAAGGGTAAGGGGAGGGGGATTCGAACTTGTGACCTCCGCTTCATAAGGCGTGGTTCACAACCGATTGAGCTACCTCTTGGGGACGACTAGACCGGTTTTAGTCTCTCGAATGGGATTTGTGCTACCAGTTTGGTTTAGACTTCTCCGTGTGTGTTCAGATCGAGCCTATTCTTGACTAAGGGTGGTATTGATCTGGAAGCATTCCTTTATGTTTGAAAACATGTGGCTTAAAGAGGTGGGTTTTGTAGAAAAGGTGAGAGATTGGTGGGGTTCCTTCTCTTTTGTGGGTACTCCAAGTTGTCTTGGCCAAGAAACTTCAAGCTCTCAAGGGGAATATCAAGAAGTGGAATAGTGAGGTGTTTGGCAATGTGGGGGCTAGAAATAAAGCTTGGGCTGAGGAGTTGGAGCTGCTGGACAGTTATGAGGAAGGTAAAGGGTTGTCGAAAGAGGAGAAGGTGAGGAGAAGAGGGCTAGCTACAAATCTGGAAGCTTCTCTTTTACAAGAGAAAATTTGTTGAAAACAGAAATCAAGGGTCCGGTGGTTAAAGGAGGGTGATAAGTGCACAAAGTTTTTCCATTAGGTGGCCAATGTTAATCGAATAAATAATTCTATTGAGTCCTTCTCTGTGAATGGCTCGTCTACTTCGGATCCCATTATCATTAGTAATCATATTGTCAACTTCTATGAGTCTTTATTTTCAGAGCCCCTTAGTTGTAGACCAAGGGTGGACAACCTAGAGTTTGAAGTGTTGAATGTTGACGAGGCGGCCATTTTGGAAGAACCCTTTGAGGAAAGGGAAGTGAGGGAGGTGATCAAAGGTATGGATAGGGATAAGGCCCCTAGCTCGGATGGGTTCTCTTTGGCTTTCTATCAAGATTGTTGGGAAGTGGTTAATGGGGACTTCATGGCGATCTTCGCTGACTTTCATTCTCAAGGTAAATTTGTGAAGAGTATTAATTCTACTTTTATCTTACTTATTCCTAAAATTCATGGTGCTAAGGAGATTAAGGATTTTCGCCCTATTAGCCTTGTGGGTGATGTCTATAAGATTATAGTTAAGGTTTTGGTCAATAGAATGAGGAGAGTTATGGATAGGATCATCTCTAAGCCTCAAAATGCTTTTGTAAAGGGTCCAACTCTTTGTCTTGGTCTAGATTGGACTTTTAGTCTCTCCGGAATGGAGATGAGCTACCCGGCTTGGTTCAAAGAAGCTTCTCCGTATGTTCGATCATGCTCCTATTATTTTGACTAGGGCAGCCTGCAGAACAGGAAATGATCATTTAAGTTCAAAAAACATGTGGCTCAAAGGTCTTGGCTAAGAAACTTCAAGCTCTCAAAGGGGAAATTAAGAAGTGGAATATTGAGGTGTTTGGCAATGTAGGGGCTAGGAATAAGGCATGGGCTGAGGAGTTGAAGATGTTGGACAGTTATGAGGAAGATAGAGGGCTTTCAGAAGAAGAAAAGGAAAGGAGGAGAGGGCTGATTTCAGATTTGGAGGCTTCTCTTTTACAAGAGGAAATTTGTTGGAGATAGAAATCTAGAATACGGTGGCTAAAGGAGGGTGACAAGTGTATTAAATTCTTTCATCAGGTGGCTAGTGCTAATCGAAGGGCTAATTCTATTGATTCCTTGTCGGTGAACGGCTCGCCTACTTCGATCCCGATACCATCAGTTCTCACATTATCAACTACTATGCGTCTTTATTCTCGGAACCCATTAGTTGGAGACCAAGGGTGGACAATCTAGAGTTTGAAGTGTTGAGTGTGGATGAAGCGGCCAGTTTGGAAGATCCCTTTGAGGAAAGGGAGGTGAGGGAAGTGATTAACAGTATGGATAGGGATAAGGCTCCAGGTCCGGATGGCTTCTCCTTGGCTTTTTTTCAGGATTGTTGGGAGGTGGTGAAAGGGGACTTCATGGCGGTCTTTGCGGATTTCCATGCTTATGGTAAGTTTGTGAAGAGCATTAATTCTACGTTCATCTCTCTCATTCCTAAGTTCCATGGGGCTAAGGAGATCAAAGACTTCACCCAATTAGTCTTGTGGGTGGTGTCTACAAGATTATAGCTAAGTGTTGGCCAATAGGATGAGAAGAGTTATGGATAAGATTATTTCAAAGCCTCAAAATGCTTTTGTGAAGGGGAGACAAATTTTAGATTCGGTCCTTATTGCGAATGAATGCCTGGATAGTAGGCTCAAGTCTGGGGATCCAGGGGTGTTGTGTAAGCTGGACATGGAGAAGGCGTATGATCATGTCAACTGGAATTTTCTTATTTATTTATTGAGGTGTGGGTTTGGGGAGAAATGGTGTATGTGGATCAAGCAATGCATTTCGACAGTTCGCTTCTCTGTCTTGGTTAATGGCGCTCCGTGTGGTTATTTGAGCTCTCGTGGGGTGCGCCAAGGTGATCCTCTCTCCTCTTTCTTATTTGATTTGGTCATGGAGGCATTTAGTAGGATGATTGGTGCTATCACTTCTAGGGGCTTGATCTCGGGGTTTTCGGGTTCTACGGATCAAAATCGGTTGTTGTCTCTCATCTTCTATTTGCAGATGATACTTTGGTCTTCTGTGGGGCTGATGTAAGCCAAATTAGGCATATTGGGGCTCTCCTAGTGTGTTTTGAAGCAGTTTCAGGTCTCAAGGTTAACCTGCCCAAGTTGGCTTTGGTTCCGGTTGGTCCCATGGATGATGTAGAGTAGCTTGCTGGGTTTTTGGGCTGTGGTATCAGTTCGCTGCCTCTGAAATACTTGGGGCTGCAGCTGGGTGCTTCTTTCAAGCTCAAAACAATGTGGGCGGAGTTGGAAGAGTTGATGGCTCGGCGGTTGGCTCCTTGGAAAAGGATGTATCTTTCCAAGGGCGGTAGGGTATACTTTGATTAAAAGCACTCTATCGAACTTGCCTACTTATATGATGTCTTTGTATCCTATCCCTGCTCTCGTGGTTAAGCGTATTGAGAAGATTCAACGGGACTTTCTTTGGGGGGGCTGAATGATGAGGCTAAGATACACTTGGTTGAGTGGGACAAGGTTTGCTCTCCTTTGGATGAGGGTGGGCTAGGTATCCGGAATATTAGAAGGTTTAATCAAGCTCTTTTGGGCAAATGGCTTTGGTGGTTTGCTCATGAGGAGGGTGCTTGGTGGAGATCGGTCTTGGTAGCAAAATATGGGTCGATTGGGGGGGTTGGTACTCAGGGGTCATCACTGGATCTCATGGGGTGGGTTTATGGAAATATATTTGCATGGGTTGGCAGGTTTTTAGCAGCCATTTCAGGTTTGATCCTGGCGAGAGTTCTAGGATTCGTTTTTGGGAGGACATTTGGTGTAGGGATAGAGCCCTCAAGGATGTTTTCCCTGATTTGTTTATCATTGCTAGCAACAAGGGGGCATCTATTGCGGATAATATGGAGCGCTCAAACGGTAGCATCCAATGGAACATCCAATTCTCTAGGTTGTTCCATGACTGGGAGGTGGAGGTGGTGGCTTCATTTTATAAGTGCTTATATGATTGTAATCTGAGTGGTGGAGGGGTTGACAAGTTATGATGGCTGCATTCTCGCAAGGGTTTGTTCGAGGTCAAGACCTTCTATCAAGCTCTTTCGCCCCTAGGGTCTTCCTCATTCCCCTGGAAGAGCATTTGGAGAACTAAAGCTCCCCCTAGAGTGGCTTTCTTCGCTTGGTCGGCCGCTTGGGGGAAGATTCTTACTGTGAATAATCTCAGGAGGAGGGGTATGGTGGTGGTAAATAGATGTTGGTTATGCGAATCAGATGGGGAGTCGGTTGATCATCTTCTTCTTCACTGTGGGGCAGCGAGAGCCTTGTGGAATGCCTTCTTCAATCGGTTTGGTCTTTGTTGGGTTGCCACTTAAGGAGCTTTTGGCTAGTTGGTGGTCGGTGGCTGTTCCAAAGCTGTTGTTTGGAAAATGGTCCTCTATGTATCATGTGGTGTATTTGGAGTGAACAAACAATAGATGTTTTGAGGACTCCTCGAGATCTATTGAAGAACTCCTCCATTTTTCCTTTTACCCTTTTCTCCGGATACAGGCTGGTTGGCCTCACGGGATGATTAGTTTTTCTGATTTTCTCTCTTTTTCATATTCCCCTAACTCCCTTTGTATACCCCATTGTGTACTAAGGTTGCGCCTATCTGCACTTTTTAATATATTCTTGACTTATCAAAAAAAATGCTTTTGTAAAAGGAGACGTGAATGAATGCTTAGAAGAGACTCAAGTCTAGGGACCTCGAGGTGTTGTGTAAATTGGACATGGAGAAGGTGTATGATCATGTCGATTAGAACTTTCTCCTTATTGAGGAGGTGTGCTTGTGGATCAAGCAATGCACCACTCGGTTCTCGATTTTGATCAATGGTGTTCCGTCCCCTTTTTGGTAGCTCTCGCGGGGTGTGACAAGGTGATCCTCTCTCTCCTTTTTTATTCGTCTTAGTTATGGAGGCTTTTAGCAAGATGCTTGAGGCTTTTAGCAAGATGCTTGAGGCTTTTACCTCTAGGGGCTAATCTCGGGGTTTTTGGTGGGTTCCAGAGAGCAGAATCGGGTCATTGTCTCATACCTTCTATTCGCAAATGATACCTTAGTCTTTTGTGGGGCTAATGCTAGCCAGATCAGTCACATTGAAGCTCTACTTATTTGCTTTGAAGCGGTCTCAAAGCTTAAGGTTAATTTGTCTAAGTCTGCTTTGGTTCCGATTGGATCTTTGGGTGATGTGGACCAACTTGCCGAGTTATTGGGTTGTGGTATTGGCACTCTGCCGTTGAAGTACTTGGGACTGCCGCTAGGGGCTTCTTTCAAGCTCAAAACGATGTGGGTTGAGTTGGAAGATTTGATGGCGAGTGGTTAGCTCCTTGGAAAAGGTCGTATCTTTCCAAAGGAGGTAGGGTTACGATGATTAAAAGCACTTTATTGAACTTGCCTACCTATATGTTGTCTTTATTTCCTATCCCTGCTCATGTGGCTGTTTATTGAGAAGATTCAACGGGATTTCCAATTTTTTTTTTTTTGGGGGGGGTTGGATGATGAGGTAAAGTTGCATTTGGTCGAGTGGGATAAGGTGTGCTCTCCCATTGATAAGGATGAGTTAGGAATCTAGAACGTAAGGAGGTTTAACCAAGCTCTCTTGGGAAAGTGGTTATGGCGTTTTGCTCATGAGGGGGCCTCGGTTTTGGTAGCAAAGTATGGATCGGTTTGGGGGGGTTGGCGCTCAAGAGATATTTCTAGATCTCATGGGGTGGGCCTATGGAAATACATTTGTAAGGGATGGCAGGTTTTTAGGAGCCACTTTAGATTTGATCCTGGCGAGGACTCTTAAGATTCGCATTTGGGATGATGTTTGGAGTAGGGATAGAGCTCTTAAAGAGGCTTTTCCAGGTTTGTATATCATTGCCAAGTTTAAGGAGGCATCCATTGCGGATAATGTGGAGCGCTCAAATGGAACATCCAATTTACTAGGCTGATTCATAACTGGGAGGTGGAGGTTTTTGCCTCGTTTTATAGGTGTTTGCATGCTTGTAAGATGAGAGGGGTTGGGGATGACAAATTGTGGTGGTTGCCTTCACATAAGGGGATTTTTGAGGTCAAGTCTTTCTACCAAGCTATTTCATCCTCTGGGTCTTCTTTGTTTCCTTGGAAGAGCATTTGGAGATCTAATGTACCTAGAGTGACATTTTTTGCTTGGACGACTGCTCGTGGCAAGATTCTTACTTTAGATAATCTTAGGAGGAAGGGTATGGTGGTGGTAAATAGATGCTGGCTATGCAAAGCGGATGGGGAGTCGGTTGATCATCTTCTTCTCCATTGCGGGATGGCGAGAGCCTTGTGGAATGCATTTTTGCCCGGTTTGGCCTATGTTGGGTTATGCCTTACTCGGTTAAGGAGTTATTTGCTAGCTGATGGTCAAGTGGTCGTACAAGAAGCATTGTGTGAAAATGATTCCTCTTTGTATTATGTGGTGCATTTGGTGGGAGCGAATGATAGATGTTTCGATGACACTTCGAGATCTAGTGAGGAGCTATTCCATTTTTTCCTTTTTACACTCTTTACCTGGACAGCAAGCTGGCTTGCCCCGTGGATGATTAGTTTTGCTGATTCTCTCCCTTTCTTCTCCTCCCCCCCTAGCCTCGTTGTATATTCCCAATGTACTAAAGGTTGCGCCCTTTTGCGCTTTTGATATATTCTACTGATTTATCAAAAAAAAAACAAAAATCCTCCTTCTTGAGTTCCCTTTTAGATTGGGCAATATCTTTAGATCCTAATTTCTCTTCCTCTTGTCTTGTCAATCTTGTTAACTATTTTGGATTTCCAACCCCATTGGAGTGGTTGCTTCTCTTGTATACTTACATGTAACACATGCTTTTCTTCTTCATCAATAAATTATTATTCATTAAAAAAAATGCCGACCTAGAAAACATATAAAATTAAGAAGAAACTTCATAAAGCCCCCAATCTTCCAACATTTTACAAAACCCATGAACGAAAAAAAACTCACTTAACCCCCCTCGATCTTTCATTTCCTCTCACTTTAGACCCTTAAAGGGCCAAAACAGCCCAAAAGCAGCGTCGTTTGGGGCTAAAACGTGAGTTTAGGGTTTAGGGGTCCAAAGTGAGAGAAAATAAAGATCAAGGGGTAAGTGAGAGAAATTTTAATTCATGGGTTTCTTGTGTAAAAGGCTGAAAGATTGGGGCTTCAAGTTTCCTAAAATTAAATAGATGAAAGATGTTAAAATGAATGAACACTTTTAACAATCATAAAAGACAATAATAAACAAATAAATATACTCATCATACAATTAAGGTCATTGAACAAACTGAACTTTAATTGGATTTACTATCTTGGCATGAATTCTGCAGTCTTAAATCAGATATTTAGAGTGGAAAAGATACATACTAGCAACTAACCTGCAATTCATATTGTTCAGCATGATATTTGTTATCCTCAAGACGCTCAACTTCTACATACTTATCAAATGAAGCATAAACATCCCGACAGCCTTTGACATCAAGCTGGAGATCTGTATACACATATAAAGAAGTTTTCACAAACACAGGAGAAGCAATAAAGCCCTTTTGCAGGCCTTTAAAATCTCAAATATGGGAGAAAATACCATAAAATGACTCCTTTCTAGTTGATTTGTAGTCCACATTAATGCATTCTATGTAGTTCATGTGATGCCCTTCAAATAACTTCTGTATTGTTCCCTCTACAACAGTTCCCTGTGGACAAGTCAACAACAACCGCACTTGTAAAAAAGTTTCACATCTGACTCAGTAGAGAAATCCTGTCAAATTTTACCTTCATTTTGTCTTCAAGTTTTTCAGAGAGAACCCTATTAAGCTCTTGCACATCATGCTGCATAAAAGAATCATATGTGTCCCATCCAAAAGACTTGGTCAGTTCTTTTGTTGCAACACTGTTGTCACTGTACTGGAGCTTGTAAAATAGGCTCTGCAAAGCCAAAGGAATGCTAGCAGATGGCAAATCATTTTCAGTTGTAGGCATATGGTACACAGCCTGCAATATAAAACCAAGATATTAACTTTTCATTTAGAACTCCAAGATAGACAGTTCCATGAGCTATAAGGAAAACAAAGCATGGGGCTTACCTTCCTAAAGTAAGGAATATGGAACAGAGTTTGGAGAAGAGAGTTCATGTAACATGTTGCTCCTTGGTTCTTAAGCCCAACATAACCTGTCTCCTTTTTTGAGTCATATGTCCAGTAGTCCACAACCCTACGAACTAGAACCTCAGCTTCAATTATGAGAGTATCATTCAGAAGATACCCTCTACTAGGATCATATAGTTCACTAAGAGGCATAAAGGATGTGAAACCCCAATCACTTTCTCGCGCATTGAACTGATGTTGTGTGTCTGAATCATGCAAATATAATGGAATTACACCCAGCATCAAATTATGCAGCTCTTTGTCAATATGGAAACAATAAAGAAAATATCGGATGTCAGGACTGGAATTTAATTATGATCAGAACAGCTCCAATGTCAGCCTAAACCCTCAATGACTTCAGAATTTCTAAATCATCAAGTAGCAGAGACAAGCCAAAAGGAAAAACATGACTATGTTGGACATAATTCAGCTATCAACATATATACATGTTCAACAAGTTTCAGCCAATGACTGTGTAATTATATCTATTGAATACAAAAAGTAAAATTTATGAGTATATATATATGATGGTTTGTTATGTCCTTAACATCTCCCTACTCTATTTTTCCCCAAAATTGGCCATGATGACATTACATAACTAATGTGTCAAATCCACATCATCCATTCATGTAGAGGCAACATTGCCTTCTATTCACACATAAATTTTCAGCCACAGACAAACATCTTAGATAGGGCCATCAAAGAAGTCATTTACACTGTAAAAGTAAAACTTGTTCTTTTAAACTCAGGAAACAGTTTAAGACCAAAGAAATAAAAAATATAGGGGCTTTATAAACCTCACTGCTTCAGCAAGCAATGTTTTGAATCCATGGATCCCAAACAGAGGATCCAAACAATCGTCTAACACTCCCACAAGAGGACCCACCCTCAACAATAAAAACAAAAGGCAATGAACTTAACTATTTAATCTTGTTATTCCATATCAACCCATACAATAAAGCATATAGCTTGAGCTGATGCAAGAAGAAACACGAACATTGTAATAAACATAACAGAAACTGGAGTACAGCCGTAGACTCATTTAAATAACATTGTTGGAATGCGATTACACAAGTTCAAGCATATTATATATTTTTACTGTAAACAAAAATAATAACAGAATACTAAAGAACATAGTAGCAATTTGTTTCACATTTACTTTGGCTCGCAATCTTTGAGCCCTCGCTCTATTCTAAAAGTTTTAATTTCAATTGGCTAGGGAGCTTTAGTCTAACAGGAATAACTCCAACTGCCATACAAAAGTTCCTGTCTAAATTTTAGCATACAAATGACATATTAAGCCAGCTCAGGGTGTGAAAAGGAAAGAGAAATAGTTGGCTCCAACTAGAATTCCAACCCAGAATTATTTTAGGTTGCTAATAAGAATTTTTACTTCCCTGTATGTTCTTCTATATGTGCATATTAGATTCCATGAATCTTCTTTGTGTTATAGTGAAGATGATGCCAAAGGAAATAAAGAATTAGGTCTCCACATAAATGGTTCTTCTTCTTTTTAAAAAGTAATGTTATGCATATCAAAAAGCGCCAAGGGGCGCAACCTTAGTATATATGAAGTATAGAAGAGAATGCTTTAAAAAAAAAACAAAAAACCAAAAAGAGAGAGAAACGCCGAAACACCCACAACATTACCCTTTTTTTATAATATTTAATTGAAAGGTGCAAAGGGACGCAACCTTAGTACACACGATGTATACAAAAACAAAAAACAAAAAAAGGTCCCACTAAAGGCGAAACGAAAAACAAAATTCCACAAATTGAGATAAAGTAGACAAATAGGGAATATTTAAAGCCCCCCGTCCAATTGAAAAGGGATTTGACCAAAATGTTTTTGAGCTCGTCCTGTGACTTTTCATGGTCTTCAAAACATCTTGCATTCCGCTCTCTCCAAATAGTCCACATCAAGCACAACAAGGCTTGTCTCCACACATCCATAATTGAACAATTACCCCCCTAACCTCTCCAACAAGCTAACATATCTAACACCCTCTCAGGCATACCCATGTGACTTCAAAAAGAGTAAAGATCGCACTCCATAAGTCTCGTGCCACTTCGTAGTGAAGAAGAAGATGATCTATAAGATTCTTCACTCCGCATACACAATTGTTTTTTTTTTTTTAGTCACTAGAATATATCAAAAGCACAGAAAGGCACAACCCTTAGTAAACAGGGAGTATATAAAGAGGGGCTAGGGGGAAGAGGAAAAGAAAGAGAGAAAATCAGCAAAACTAATCACCCGCGGGACAAGCCAGCCCGCTGTCCAGGTGAAAAGTGTAAACAGAAAAAAGTGGAGGAGTTCCTCACTTGACCTCGAAGAGTCCTCAAAACATCTATCATTTCGCTCCCTCCAAAATACACCACATTATACAAAGAGGAACTATTTTCCACACAACAGTGCTCCTAGTACGACCACTTGACCACCAACTAGCAAAAAACTCCTTGACCGATCTAGGCATAACCCAACACAGACCAAACCGGGCGAAAAAAGCATTCCACAAGATTCTCGCTGTCCCACAATGAAAAAGAAGATGATCAACCGACTCCCCATCCAATTTGCATAACCAACATCTATTCACCACCACCATGCCCCTCCTCCTAAGATTATCCAAAGTAAGAACCTTGCCACGAGCAACCGTCCAAGCAAAAATGTCACTCTAGGAGGAGCCTTGGATCTCCAAATGCTCTTCCAAGGGAACGAAGAAGTCCCAGAGGGCAAGAGAACTCAATAGAAAGACTTGACCTCGAAAATCCCCTTAAGCGAAGGCAACCACCACAACTTGTCCTTCCCAACCCCTCTCATCTTACAAGCATACAAGCACCTATAAAACGAAGCCAAAACCTCCACCTCCCAGTCATGAATCAACCTAGAAAACTGGATGTTCCATTGGATGATTCCATTTGAGCACTTACACAGTAGAATCCTAAACCCCAAAGAAACCCTAAACCCTCAAAATAATCCTACCTTTACCCCGGCTAGAGCCACTTCCTCTAGCATCAAAGTTAATGGAGCATTCCAAATTTTTAAACTTCCTCCTACCCTTTGGTTTAGAAGCAGAACCCCCATCCATCTTCAAGAAACCAACCCTCTTCGGTAGCAGAAAACAGCTCCAGTAGCCTTTTCTCATCACCCCCGAATGACAACCGCATAGTGGGAGCGGCTCCCATCACCCCCAATTAGGTTTACACATAAAGGCTTAAGGAAATATTTCCTCGAATACCAAGAGTACAGGGCTTTTCAGCACTGCTTCAAGCTCTCTCCCTCCAACCCTTCCTTGGAGCCCCTCACTTATGATTAAAAAAGAAAAACAAACAAACAAAGCACAGATTTTCAGTGACTATCCAAAAACCCTTGCTGACAAAATAATGCATGCATCTTAGTCAATCCTTCAAATATGAGGAAAGTCTAGTCATCCCAATACAATGTGTTGCTACTACTTTCTTGAGTTCTACAATTGGTTATATCTGTATCCCACAACACCCCCCCCCCCCCCACGGGCAATGAAACTCAAAGAAAGAATATAATTTTTTTTTTTTTTTTGATAAAGTAAGAATATAAATTATATATTGAAAGGGGTACCTTTTCTGACCGAGTATTTGTTATGAATTTGATTTACAATGCACAAACTAAACTGTGCATATCTACTCCACCCATATGGCAAACTTGCTGAATCGGCAACATCCAAATACATAGACAAATGGTCCACATTGTTTCCCTTTGGGAAAATAAGCACACGCCTGCCCGAGCAAAGCAAAGATAAGATGAGTGATAGCTGGTAATACACAGAGACTGCACGTTAACATATACACATATTTATCCTCATTGATATGCATACACACGAACACACAGAGATAGCACTCACAATAGTGGAAAGAAATCAACATTACCATTTATAACCTCCAACACTAAATATGTCCGAATAAAGCTTCTTGGTATTCAGCCTAAAAAAGTTGTCAATTCTCCATGTAAACCTCGATGATGGAGGATCCTCCACTGGCTGGTTCTCCACGGTACTAGCAGTTTCAGGTTGTGTGACAACTAGTGATTTGCAAAGGGAAACAAAAACACACCCCAAAAAAAAATCAATATCGTAGCACTCCAGCAAGTAATTGAAAACCAAATGTACTGTGACCATAAGCTAAACTAAACCCAGCAGTACATCTCAGCAGGGCAACATTCATACATATTATTTGAATAAAATTGAAAAGTACTTTTCTTGCATTGGATAGAAAAATATTGCTCTCACTTTTGCTCACAAAAGCAAGAAGGATACACCAAAAATGCAATCCAGAAAAGGCTATAGTTCTCCCCCAGTCCCAAATAACAAAAATCTAGCATACTAACAACCGATTCTCACTAACTTTCCAACATTCTCTTGGCAACTAAACAACGCGTAAACAAGATCACATTATTATTAACTAATTCAGTTGGATCAACAAGACCGAAAAATATAACGAAAGAAAAAAAATCAAGTATAGTATTGAATTGCACTAATACAGAAATCAAAAGAAAGATAAGAACTATACCATCCATGGGTTGGTGATTATTCTCAGCCAAATCCGAGTGCGGCACGAGCATCTCCTCGTCCTCTTGTTGCTGAAAACGGAGCACAAAAATCAGTCATTTCGCCATTTCGGATCCACCAAAACCCAAGAATCCAAGCATCAATGCGATTTATTAGCGTAATCGTACTGAATTGAAAGCAAATGCCCCGGATTACCCCAACCCCAACCAAACCAAAAACTCAATCAAAGATATCAAATGTTCATAAATTACAAGAAAAATCAAGATGATCAGTGAGATTGAACCCAACGAGTAAGGGCATTGAACTGAGATTGCTCAGACACAGAGAGTCGCCTACACAAATACACACACACAGAGAGAGAGAGAGAGAGAGAGAGTGAGTGAGGACGTACATCAATGGGGGCAGGAGTCATGACGGTCATGGTTGAAGAAGGGAATTACACTTTCTTTTGTAGCGAAGGAAAACAGAATTCCCTCAGAGAGAGAGAGGGAGAGGGAGAGGGAGAGAGAAAGTAAGGAGAGAAATGGGTGCAATAGAGTACGAAGCGAAAGGGAGATCACCAGAAGGCGGTCGAGAGAGGGAGAAGAATGGTCTTGGACGAAGGGTAGTTTCGGGATTTCGGGTCCTGCCCAAGAGGAAGGTAGACCGGGTACACAAGAAATGGAAGAAGATGTTATTCGTAAGAGAGCAGCTGCCGTACAGAAATGTGAGGTTTTTTATCCACCAATAATAAGTAAACACCTCAGCATTTTAAAAAAATATACACAAATTTAAAATGAGATTAAAACATTCAATCAACCAGTAGTGGAGCAGGCATTTTATATTGTAGGTGCAACTGATTTTTTTTTTTTTTTTTTTGAGGGGGAGACTTCTACAAAGTAGGTTCGGGTTTTTTTTTTTTTTCTTTTTTCATCATGTAATGAATTGGTACTTTTTTAATTTTTTTTCTTCTTTTTCTGATACTAGTACTTAAATACAATGAGGAATTAAGCTTAGAATTATGTCAAATTCTTCAATTAAATATTTAAATTCTAACAACCAATATTCTCAATATTTAATAGCCAAAATATCCAAATTACAAGACCACTTACGGGGGTGTTTGACAACCGAGATGCGGATGCACTGTTCATGGGGGAGTTACTGTAACGCCTACCATTGTTGACCACGTTTGAATTTGGGTTTTATGTTTAGCATGTATTTACATTTTTACCCTTATTCTTAATGTTTCACGGAGCACGTTTTTCCGTCCCCTCATTTTGGTCTCTCCCCTGCAACACGAAAGCTCCGAATCACTGCCAGGAATCGTGGCAAGACTAATGGGCTTAGAATCACTGCCAGAGAACAATTGGGTTTGAAGAAGGAATCCCAAATTTAGTTGTGCAAATAGGTAGGTGAATTTCTTGATTATTTCTTTGGAGTTTGATTTAACTCAAGCCCAAGACCGCCAAGTTAGAACAACTGTCGTTCGGAGGTTCCAACCGTCACATGCCAGAATCGTGATTTCTTGGTTGTGTGCTTAAATGATGGGGATGAAAGCACCAAGGGAATGAGGTCGAAAGTGAGGAAATCTAAGGTGGGTTTTGGAGAAATGAAGCAGAGGAAGGAACAGAGGAGCAAGAACAAGGAGAGTAGGAGGGAGAAAGAGGTTTTGAAGAAGAAGGAGAATCGAGGAAACAACAAGATCTCAAAGTTAAGGGATGAGCCTCGGAGAATCCCCACCAATCTATCTTCAAAGGTTGGTAATGGGAAGACGAAAAGTGCGTTGAAGCCGAAAAATCAGAAGAAACTTTTCGTTGAACACAAATTCACAAGGAAAAGAAAAATTCAGCCTTTAGCTGTGAAAGTAGATCCCGAATGTGACTCTCGAATGCAAGTCCGATTATACATTTTGTGGCGTAAGGTGAGCCTTCCTCGAGTTTGATTCGAAAAAGAACAAATGAGGGCATAACGAATTTCTTACCTCGATAGAAGGCGTTGAGATTTTAAAAGCATAAAAGACAAAAAAAAAAAAATGTCAAGAACTCCCCATGAACAGTGGATCCCTAACCCCAAACCCGTTATCAAACAACCCCTACACTAGGACTTTCACTTTCACTTTCCTCTTTTTTTCCTTGCCAATACAATTCCTAATCTAAATAGTTTCGTAATTTGGATATTTTAGTTATTAAATATTGAAAATATTGGTTATTAGAATTTAAACATTTAATTGAAAAATTTGACACAATTCTAAGCTCAATTCTTCATTATATTTAAGTACTAGTATTAGAAAAAGATTTTTTTTTTTTTTTTTCGCCACGAGTCCCATTGGTAGGGGAAAAAAAAAATTAAAGTCATTGGAGGTGCCACGGCACCCCCAAGGGGTGTTGTGGCTCCACCACTGTAATCAACAAATCAAGCAGCCAAATAAATGACCCACTATCCACCTCTGACAAACAAACGCCGCCACTTACCACCCACCTCCGGCGACTTTTCCGGTAATTAAAAAAAAAAAAAGATAGATCCGTACAAGGGGTGGCTGCAATCCACCCCTGGGGAGGGGAGAAAGATTTGGCCACCCCCAATGGCCATTTTTGTCTCTTCGACAACAAAAATATATATATATATATATATATATATATATATATATATATATAGATCCAGCCATTGAGTGGCTTAATCCACCCCAACGGTTAGGGAAAGAGAGATCCGCCACCCCACCATGGGTCACCATCTTCTGCGACTTTTTTACCAAACTCAGCAAAAAAAAATCATTTCTAATACCTCAAAAATCGATTCTAATGTCATAAAACTCATTTCGAATGCCTCAAAACTAAAACCTAGAAGAAAAGGTTAACTCTTTTGGGATTTTATAATCCTAAAAAAAAAAAAAAAAACCAATTGGAAGGAAAAAACCAAAAAAAAACCAAACCCACTACCGACAAGACCCGGGGTCTCGTGGTCGACGATTCAGGCCAACCACGGGTCTAGCTTTGCACTGTGAGGTTCTCCTTCTTTCTCTATGCCGTGGGTCTCTTCTTGACCCGTTCTCATATTCTCTTCATTCTCTTTTATTTCTTATGCTGCAGGATGTAGTTTTTTTTTTTTTTGTTCATTTATTTTCACTTTATGTGAGGTGTCAGCTTGTGAGTGGTGAGCAAAAAATTCCACCTTTTTGTACCAATCGTATTAAGTTATTCCCTATTCCTAAATGTATAGCAAAAATATCACGCACGCTTCTGTAAAATTTGATATATATTTTCCCCCAATTCACCCCCAAATTGCCCATTTTCGAATGGTGTTTGATTCGATTATCAATAGTATGATCTAAATTTTATAAGGGTTAAGATGTTTTTTTGATACTCGAGTTATAATGATTTTCTTTTCTTTTTTATCTATATATATATTTTGAAAAGCTATATTTTATTTTGTATCATAAATAATACATCACTTCTACGTAAATACAAAATACAAAGATGCTACTTTCGTTCAGCTTTTGTCAATGAAACTGGCCAATTTTCACTTACTTCAAACGTAAAAATTGTATTGTTGGATCATGGATCAACCTCCTAAAAGCCCAACTGGCACTGACCCGGTTTGGAGCCCACGACCGCTTCAGGTCCAGCATCTCCGAGACTGAGGACTAAGGACTCGAATCCGAGACCTCCGAGACGTAAGGGTCCCAGGTTCTCGAATTCGAGACCCCCACGTTCGAGACCTTCTCTGAAGTCATAGGGCTCGAATTCGAAGCCTCCGAGACCCAAGGGTCCTAGACTCAATTCGAGGCCCCATATTCAAATCTTCCTCAAGTGATTACCTGAATTGAGCCTCCGAGACCTAAAGGTCCTAGGCTCTCGAATTCGAGGACTCCACGAGCACCTAGGAACCCGGTCCGTAATCTATCAACTGAATTCAAAATTCAAATGACAAGCTGCCAAATCCTATCTTGATCTCCAAGATCAAGGAACGAGTAATCGCTTAGATTCCTCGATAACAAAGCGCCTCATGACAAATCGGGAAGAACCAATCATTGGCTAGGCACTCCATGCCTATATAATACAAGTCCCCATCACATGCAAAGGTAAGGCAACTCTAGCACATTTCAAGCTTTAGTTGTTTCTCACTTTCTTTAGCAGTTCCGACTTAGGCATCGTGCCCTCGGCTCACCCGGCCTCTCTTGACCCTATTGTCTTTCTTTTGTGCAGCATTTGTACGCAGGCGATCAACAAGAATCTAATCAATCGTGCCACGTCACCGGTCGAAGCTGTGCATCAACGGTTTTGCGTCTGCGATTTTTTCGATCGATTTCCATTCATCTACTATCGACATGGTGAATACACGCTCTTTTCGCGATCTTCACACCTCAACCTCAACCAATACAGCCACCTCCTAGCGCTGGGCGTCAATGACCCGGTTGAGGATGCAACCACCACTTCCAAGTGCACCGGGGTATCCAATGACCGGATTTGGAAACTTCCTCAAATCTATGGCGGAATCGATGGAAGTCCTCGAAGCGAGCGAGGAACTCAATGCGGATTCTGCGCGAAGCCCGGCGGTGAGAAAGAAAGAGAAGCGCGTCGAGCAGGCGGAGAAGGAGAAGAGAGCGAGGTCCCACGTAGCGGCATCAACCCTCGTCGGGAGGACAATGAAAGCACCGTCGAGGGGGAGGAAAATCGTGACAAATCCCGCCGCAGAATGCGAGGTCTCGAAGGATCGAACCCATCGAGAAGAGTCCCCAGAGAATCTCGGCACGAGGGGGGTAGCAGAAGGTCTCGTGAAGAGAGAGGCGAAGAAGAAAGGTCTCACCGATCAGGGCGGCACCGAGAAAAATCCCAACAGGGGAACTCGGCGAAGCCACCGGAAGCCAAGATGAAAGACACGGAGGATAAAGTATGCGGAATGCTCCGCCGAATGGATGGGAGGATCGAATTGATGGCACAGGACATGTTGGAAGGCGAAAGTCTCCCCGTTCACCGTTCGGTGAAAGCCTACCCCATGCGGATAAATTCAAAATGCCACGGATCGAGAAGTCGATGGAAATGGAGATCCACAGGAGCATTTGGAGGCCTTCGAGCATATCATCTTGCATGGCACTCCAGCGAGATCGCATGCAGGGCTTTCCCTCTGACCCTGAAGGGAGTAGCGAAAGATTGGTTCACCGGGCTCCCCCCTAAGTCAATCGGCACTTTCAAGGATCTGGGGCGTTTGTTCTTAACCCAGTTCCTAGCCACCGAAAGGAAGAAGGATCAACTTGTCATTGACCTTGCGTCAAGACAAGGAGGAAAGTTTGAAGGACTTCATGCTTCGTTTCAATAGGGAGAAACTTGAAGTCGATACTCCCGACAACAAGACGTTACTCTGTGCCTTGATGCAGGGCGTACGAGCGGAAGGGCCGCTTATGGCCGAAGTAGGGAGGAAGAATGTGAAAAAGGTGACCCTCCCCCAGTTTATGAAACTGACGGAAGAATTTATTCACCAGGAGGAGCTAGTCGGGGCACTTCTTAAAGCCCAGACGTTGGAAGAGCAGACTAAGAAGAGAAGAAGAAGGACTGAATCCTCCCAAGTCAAAGGAAGAAAAGAAGCCCCAAAAGGGAAAAAAGCGGGCCCATTACTCGAGTGAGCCTCGAAAAACAGAGCCACCGAGGTTCTCTAAGGAAGTCTTCACCCCCTTAAACACTAGCCTCACTGAGGTATTTTCTGCCATAAAGGGGGACCCAGCGTTTAGATGGCCACAAAGATGAAGACCGACCCATTCAAGCGGGATCAAGTAAATTTTGTGAGTATCATGCCGATCCACGGCATGACGGAGGATTGTATATCTCTCTCCGTCGAGAAATCGAAGTCTTCATACAAAGCGGAGATTAGTTAGATTCCTCGTGGAGGAAAGGAATCGAGAGACCAACCGTCGAGGACCCCGGAGGATTAGAAGGCCTCGAGCAGGCAGAACCAAGGCGTAGGGCGAAGCTCAGAGAAGTTCGGCGTAACCAAACGGAGGATATCCGAGAAGAACCGTCAAAACCGGAGGTCGTTAGAGATCCACACCATCGGAGGAATTGCTGGTGGAGGAGACTCGAATTCGGCAAGAAAGGCGCATGCAAGAAGTGCAAGGCCGAGGTATTCACTACATAGGCCCTCGAAGCGGCAAGCGGATTCGGTGGTATTATGCGTTCTCGGAGGAGGGCCGGGGGTAGTGATGCCCCATGGCGATGCCCTGGTAGTGACCTTGACCGTTGCTAACCATGGAATACATCAATTCTCGTGGACAATGGAAGCTCCGACATCCTTCTTCTTGACCTTCCGACAAATGGGTATCGATCGTGAAAGGATCAAACCGTTTGCATCCCCATTAATCGGTTGGCGGAGAAGTCGTGTTCCGATAGGGATCATTCCCTTACCGATAACGCGAGCGGCACCTCAACTAGCTCTTTGTGATGGTCGATTTCTTGGTAATCGACCGGCCCTCCGCTACAATGCGATTGTGGGTCGGCCCGCCGAACAAATTGAAAGCGCAACATCGACCTACCACCTCATGATGAAGTTCCCGGCCGGAGGAGGAGTCGAAGATGGTAGGCGATCAAGCTGGCAGCGAGGAAGTGTTACAACGCCGATGAAAAAGTCTCGGATTCAACCACACTCCGGTGGCTTCGGTACACGAGGTCAAAGGGAACCAGCGAGCCGCTGAGAGGCGTTTCAATCGGGGAAGGAAGGGTCTTGCGGATAGGGACTTGCCTAAAGAAGGAAGTTCGAGAAGGCCTTGTGGAATTCCTTGAGAGGAATGTCGAGGTTTTGCCGTCACACGAAGACATGCAGGAATTAGCTCAGGAGATTGTCCACGTATTAAGCGTAAATCCTGGCGCAAGCGGTAAAACAAAAGCGAAGAAGTTTGCACCGAAAATTGAGCGATAACTATGGAGTCGAAAAGCTCTGAAGGCACAATTCATAGAGATTTATTACCGGAATGGCTGGCCAATGTAGTCTTGGTAAAGAAGTCCAATGGCAAATGGAGAATGTGTGTGGACTTCACCGACCTCAATAAAGCTGTCCCAAAAGACTTTCCTCTTCCCGCATTGATGCTTTGGTCGATTCCACCTCCGGATCTGAGTTGCTCGACTTCATGGGCGCATTTTCTGGGTACAATCGGATCCTCATGCACCCACAAGATCGAGAAAACTGCTTTCATCACCGATCGAGGCCTATCTTTGCTACAAGGTTATGCCCTTGGTTTGAAGAATCACGAGGGCTACTACTTACCGGATGTTGGTTAACAAAATGTTCCAAGCCGGATAGGGAGGAACATGGAAGTATATGTAGGCGACATGCTGGTCAAGAGCAAGGAATCGTGGGATCACATCCGTGACCTTCACGAAGCCTTTGCCCAGCTGGCTCATCTGGAATGAAATTAAACCCCGCAAAAGTGCGCTTTGGGGTATCTTCATAAATTCTTGGGGTATATGGTTTTGAGAGAATTGAGGCCAACCCGAAAAGATTCGGCAGTCCTCGAAATGCGTCCCAAGACAATGAAACAGCTACAACGGTGGCCAGGCGATTAGCGACTTTAAGCAGTTTATCTCTCGCTCCACGGACAAGTGCCTTCCTTTCTTTAAAACCTTGAGAAGACCTTGAGTGGACAAATGAATCTGAGGAGGCCTTTTCCAACGAAGGCGTGCACGACTAGTCCTCCTTCTTGAGCAAACTGTCGCGAAGTCCTATACTTATACTTGGCGATTACCCTACGTCGGTGCGCCTTGATCCGGGAAGATGAAGGAACACGAAGCCGGTATATTTCGTTAGTAAAGCGCTTCACGGTGCGAAGAGAGGTACCCCGGATCGAGAAGCTTGCTTTTGCCCTCATTATGGCCTCGAAAGCTTGACCTTATTTTGAGCCCATACCATCCGGGTTCTCACGAGTACCCTCTTGAAAGGTGATGCAAAGCTGGACTTATCGGGTAGATTGGCGAATTAGGCGTCGGTGGGGATTCGATCTCAATTAAATCCTCGAAATCGTCAAGGGTCAAGCGCTCATGACTTTCTGGAATTCACAAACATGCGGTGAAGAACCGTTATGGAGCGAAAATGGGTGGTCTATGTCGATGGTTTCGACGAAGAAGAGAGAGTGCGAGGATAGTTCTCTTCACTCCGGATGGGGAAGAGTTGAATAGCTCCTTGAGGCTGGAGTTCAAGACCACCAACAAGCGATGTCGAGGTAGAGGCCTCGAGTTGGCCCTGGAATTAGGGCGATTAGTGGAAATCTGGAGTGACTCCCAAGTTATCGTGGGGCATATCGGAGGAGAATTGAGGCCAAAGGAGAAAAGATGAAGAAGTACCTCACAAAGGTACAAGGCATCTGTTGCTTTTGAAGTTACGCATCAAAAGATTCCAGCGAGGACAACAGCGGATCATCTGGCAAAAATGGCGTCGTGATCGGAAGAATCTGAAGGAGCGAGGAATCATCTTGATTCATCGACCTGATTTTGAGGAGGCCTCGGAAGGGCCTCGAATTTTGTCGATCGAGGAAGCCTCGGATTGGAGGCAGGAAATCTTCAACTACTTGCAGGATGGAACATTGCCCTCCGAGAAGAAGTCTGCGATAAAATTGAGGATGAAGGCAGGAAGGTTCACGATATTAAATGGACTACTCTACAAAAGAGGATTCACACTGCCTCTCCTAAAATGTATTTCCAGTGAAGAAGGAAATTACGTGCTCCGGGAGATACATGAGGGAATCTGTGGAAGTCATTCGGGAGCTAGGGTGCTGGCTCATAAAGCCGTAAGGGCAGGATTCTACTGGCCAAACATGCATAAGGATTCAATCGAAATCGTCAGGTATTGTGACAAGTGCCAACGATTCGCAAACATCACCAAACAACCCCGAGAGTTGTGGCAATTTCCTCCCCATGGCCCTTCTCACAATGGGGGTGGATATCGTGGGACCGTTGCCCGAGGAAAGAGGCGTTCGATTCGCGATTATGCGATGAATTACTTTACCAAATGGAAGTCGAACCCTTGGTAAACATCACATTGCTGACAATCAGCGGTTCTTGTGGAAGAATGTTATCTGCGCTACTGATTGTACCACAGCGTTAAATCACCGATAATGGAAAAGCAGTTCATTGCGAACCATTAGAAAGTGGTGTGTCGAATTGCGTATAAAAAATTATTTCTCCTCTCCCGGACATCCACAGGCAAATGGGCAGGTCGAAGCCACCAATAAGACCATTTTCAAAATTTTGAAAAAAAAGCTAGGTGACAAAAAAGGTAAGCGGGCGGCGACCTCCGGAAGTCCTTTGGGCCTATCGAACCACCAAGAGAACTCCTACAGAAGAATCCCCCTATGCTCTAACATTCGGAACCGAGGCAGTCATTCCGGCAGAACTGGGATCAGGAAGCTTAAGGGTCGAGTCGTACCAAAAGGAGGGAAACGCCGAAGGGCTAAAGCTCCATTTAGACCTGCTACAAGAAAGGCGTGATTATGCCGGATCACACTCTCGACCTATCAAGAAAGAATGGCGAGTATTTCAACGGAAAGTGAACCGCCAGTTTCAAAACCGGAGACCTAGTCTGCGTAAAGTTACTCTAGCCACCAAGGACCCGATCGAAGGAAAGCTAGCTCAAGCGGGAGGGACCTACAAGGTGATTAGATGCGAGGCCGGGAGCATACTACCTCGAGACTCAGCAGGAGAGCCCTTGAGACCTTGGAATCTTGATCACCTTAAAGTATTTCGTTTAATCATTGTACTTGTATTTGTTCTTGTTTCTTGATTTGGTTTAAGTTGATGCAATAAAAGGCTCGGAGTTTCTCTTCACAAAATATTGAATCGGTTGGAACAAGAAATAATGTCACGCCCGATCTGAGACTGGCCTCCACGGGCTCGGCGCCAGCGACACTCAAAAGAAATAGTATCCGGCCCGATCGAGACTGGTCTTCCACCGGGTTCGGCATCAGCGACACTCAAAGAAATGGTATCCGCGGCCCGATCGAGACCTGGCCTCCACCGCTCGGCATCAACGACACTAAAAGAAATGGTATCACGGCCCGATCTGAGACTGGCCTCCACCGGGCTCGGCATCAGCGACACTCAAAAGAAATAATGTCCGGCCCGATCTGAGACTGGTCTCCACCGGGTTCGACGCCAGCGACACTCAAAAGAAATAATGTCACGCCCGTCGAGACTGGTCTCCACCGGGTTCGGCATCGAAACGACTCAATAATTTAAAAGTGCGATCCGAGGCGGCTCTCGCCCGGACTCGGCATCCGAGACCTAACGATGATTCGAGAACCTGTCGATTTTTTGATTTTTCGAGAAGAATACCTTGTCGATTGGTTCTTGATCATTTCTTTTGTTTTGATTAGTTACACAAAGTTATGTCAAAAAGTTTCCATTCAAGTAAACAACTGTTAACTGAAATGTACTAAAGTATGTTTCATTAACTGAATTTACAATATAGTACAAGGAAAAAATCAGTTATACAACAAGAGGCTACGGCTTTACTGGGGGGTCTTGGGCCGGCGGAGGTTCCTCAACACCATCGTGTTCCTTCTCCGCCTCTTCACCTTCTAGAGCCGCTTCCGGTCGATAGGCGAACTGGTCAATCCCTACGGCATCCGGCATCTCCTCGCGACCAAGGTGATCAGCTGTCGGATGGCTTCTTTGTCATAGGAATATCCTCGATGTTGGTGAGTTGAGGTCCATCTTCGAGCGGGTCCCTCCACCAGGCCTGAAGGTCTCGAATCCGAGGTGAAGTCCATCCGCCCATGCCGAGTCTCGAACTCTCGAAGCAAAAGACAGCTGATGTAAGTAATCAACCGCCTTCGCCTTGGCTTCCTTGAGCTCCAACCTCATACCCTTGTACAGGGCGTTAAAGTGTTGAAACTTCTCCTCGGCGCGACCTTGCCTTCGACCGCTCGCTCCGTCGAGGCCTTACTCTCCTTGATGCTCAATAATATCGGAATGCTTCTCCTCGAGCAATTTATAATCCTCCTTAAGGATGGAGTGGTCCTCTAGGAGTTCTGCGTTTTCCGCCTCGAGAACTTGGTGGTCCTCGAGCTTCGTGTTCTCGGAGCCGCGATCGCTCGATTTCCTCGGAGAGCTTGAGGAGCTTAGCCTCGGCTCGATCCCTAGCCTTGAGCGTCGGGCCTCGCATTCCATCATGGCGGAATGTTCCGAGAACCGGATGTCTTCCTCGTGCTTGGCCAGATTTTTGAGGTTTGCATTCTCCTCCTCAACCTCCGAAAGCCTCCCTTGTAAGTTCTCGGCCCACTATCGGAGAAACCTTCCGCATATAGCGATGAGATAGTGGACGGAGGAAAGCCTGCAGAACAAAGCCAACTTTGATGTTAGAAAAAAAAATTTTGAAAATAAGGTTCAATTTTGATAGACACTTACGAGCCTTTGCATGGTGGCATCTCTCTCGGCCACCCCACGGAGGTTATATCCCGTTTCAACGAAGACCATCGTGATCGACAAGGTCGACCCACGGCCTTGAAAGGTTGTCCTTAAAATCCTCAAGTTTTGCCAACTTCCCCCAGCGGTCCGTTGGCCCCTTTATTGAATCTCAACCGTATTCTCGACTTCGAAGCCCTAGGCGCCTCGGAAGCGTTTGGCCTCACTTCGCTTCCTTTTGACCCTTGAGAGTCGGATTTGAGGCCTTGTCGGGTCGGAGCTCTCGGCAATTCCCGACCTCGAGGATCGGGGACAATGCCCTTCAGGAGCCTCCTCCCGCGCTTTAGGAGAGGCCCCCATGTTGTCGCCAGCCAACCCTACGAATCATCCGACATCATCTCGATATCCTCGAATGTGGCGGATATTGAGCCAAGAGGCTGACTCGATGCAGAATACTACCCTCTGGCGCTCGCAAGGGCTCTTCTTCAACCACCTTGGCCACCGCCACGAGCAGCCAAACAGGCTCGTTCATCGCAATGAATTTCTCGACCTCCCCTAAGCGGGAATTGAAGGGGCGCCTTTTCCTCAAGAGGCCAAAAATCCGGCTATATTAGCCGCTTCGACACAGGGACGGTCCCGGCCATTGGAGCGTCCATTTCCGCCCCTTTGGACAGCTTCCTCTTTTTCAAGAGCGAGCCTCGATAACCTCCATGACTCTCGACTTCCAGTGTGCCTTACGAATCCGGAAGATCCTCGATAGGCCCACCTGCTTCGGGCTCTCTTCATCGAGTAACAAGCACCACAGCCACCTTGAGGGCTTCTGGGTTTCTCCACCAGAGGCCCTTCATCGTTGGCGGGTTTATGGGGAGTGAAGGAGGTGTGAACCTTGGGCTCCCAATTTTAAATGCCCCGCCATCATTATAGGGGTAGCGGCCTTGGCAGGTTTTCGGTGTCGCGACTTTCGCCTTGCCTTTGTCGACAACCACGGGCTTCACTTGAGCGGCCAAAGGACCTCACCCTTTCCCTTCGAGGTAGAGGCCCGTGTGTTAGCAGCGGAACATGGGGTCAGACGACTGAGGTCAGACGAGCCCGCAAAGGATCATCGGCTGGCCTCATGGGGCGTCGGTAGATTCGACATCATAGGCAATTCGGATAGCTTAGCGGATGTAATAAGGCTTCCGACAAACATCATCTTGGTGCTCCCGACCCACTTGATAACATTGTTGACCCGATGAATCATCAGGGGGTCAAACAGGCTAAATCATGAGCTTGGGGGTCGTTAATATCTCGGGGTACCCTAGGACCCAGCTTTCTCGGTGAACGAACTCCCCCGTCCGAAATGAAAAAGTACTTGTTCTTCCATTTGGGGTTACTCGAATATTGGGAGTCAATTTGGATAAACTTCCCTTTTTGTGCGGAAGTTGTAGCTGCGAGCTCTGTGGATTCTTTTGGAGCGGTACATGTGCATGAACTCTTTTATCATGAGTATATGACCTTGACCCGGGCTAGAGGCCACAAGATCACGCATGCTAGGAAAGTCCTCAGCGTTGGCGACAATTGGGTGGGGTGACAAGTTAAGAAAGCCGAGCAGCTCTCTAATTATAAAGCGAGCGGAAATCGTAAGCACGCCTTGAACATGTGCTCATATACACATACTTCGTGTATATCGGACCGAAACCACGGCGCGAATTATTTTCATCAAAGCGGATCTTGATGAAACTTGGAATGAAGCACTCCTCCTTATCGCCTCTCATCGCGACAGATGGGATGCCCAAGGCGGTGGGTTTCTCCCAAGCCATCAGTCGTGTCCGTCCTTTGTCATTTTAAGAAGAAATAGAAAATCTGGAAATGTGCGAATTAGAAGCGAGAAAGATGATCACACGAGCAAATAAGTTGAAATATGATTCACACTGGGTTTTATAGGCAAGCTGGAAGGAGTATGAAACGTTAGCGTTGATAGCGAAGAGACAGCGTTAAAACCGGAAAGCGGCGAAAACGAGAGACTCTTGAAATCACTGAAAGCGCTTGACTTCCGGCCTGGCGGACATTATGACAGCGGCGTTTCGCCGACTTGACACCGTGGCGAACCGCTGTCACACGGATGCAGGCGCATTAAATGTTCGCGTCTTCTCGAGCCAACCAAGCGTCTCGAAATATTTTTGGCGAATTCAAAAATTTTCCCGAAAAAAAAAAAAAAAAAAAAAAACATGTTTTGAAAGGTTGATCCATCCTTGAAATACATAAAAATTTCCATGAGTCTTCGGACCGAAATTGAATGTATTGGATCATGGATCAACCTCCTAAAAGCCAACTAGCAGCCGACCGGTTTGGAGCCCACGGCCCGTGCATCTCAGGCGAGGACTAAGGACTCGAATCGAGACCTCCGAGGCAAGGGTCCCAGGTTCTCGAATTCGACCCCGTCGAGACCTTCTCCGAAGACATAGGGCTCAATTGAAGCCTCAGAGACCCAAGGGTCCTAGACTCTGAATTTGAGGCCCCATTGAAATCTTCCACGAAGGCGATTACGAATTGAGGCCTCGAGACCTAAAGGTCCTAGGCTCTCGAATTCGAGGACTCGAGCACCTAGGAACCGGGTGCAGTAATCTATCAATTCAAATGACAACCGCCAAATCCTATCTTGATCTCCGAAGATCAAGGAGAAAATGCTTAGATTCACGATAACAAAGCGCCTCAGACAAATCGGGGAAGAACCAATCATCATTAGCTGGCTGTCACTCCATGCCTATATAATACAAGTCCCCATCACATGCAAAGGTAAGGCAACTCTAGCACATTTCAAGCTTTAGTTGTTTCTCACTTTCTTTAGCAGTTCACGACTTAGGCATCGGGTGCCCTCGAGCTCACCCGGCCTATTGTCTTTCTTTTTTGCAGCATTTGTACAGCGATCAACCCAATAATCAAATCGGCGTGCCACGTCACGATCGGAACTGGCATCAACATATAAACATTAAAAACTAGGTAAATTACAATCTACCTCCTAATATTTGAGGTGATTTTAATTTGAGCTCAATACTTCAATTTTTGTAATACACCCCCAAACTTTTAATTTTTTACAATTCGATCATTTTAACTTTTTTAAAATGCCACCACCCCAAGTTAAAAAAAAAAAAAAAACCCTAAGGCCAACCACCGGTTGGCCTAGGGGTAACCGCCACTTCTTAATTTTTTATTTTTTATTTTTTAACTTGGATTGAGGCATTTGGGAAAAAGAAAGAAAAAGAAAAAAAAGTCATAATTGTTGAATTGCAACAATTTGAAAGTTTGGGGGGTTTATTGCAAAAATTGAAATATTGGAGATCGAATTGAAAATCATTCCAAACTTTGAAAGGTAAAATGTAATTTTCCCAAAAAACTTAAATAAAATAAAATAAAATAAGCAAACAAACAAATAATCGCATGTTGTTCAGACTTCCCTAAACCCCCTCTAACTCCTCAAATTTGTATGGTTTCATCCCTTAATACTATTTCAAATACGTACATTTCAAACTTCCCTAATTCTTATATTATTTCAAGTGATTTATTGCTTAATTTTACGAGCTTGAGCATGCAATGTTTGATTTTGAGTCCTCTGTCTCTCAAGTCTTTGTGCCTGTTTGAGTTCGTTTGAAATATAAATAAATCGAACTTAAACATATAATTTAGCTCGGTAATAAGTGCAAGCTTGACTTATGCTCAAAATAAAATTAAATAAATTGAGCTTAAACATTCAATACACGACATTGTTTAATTACAACCCTAATAGTAATAAAATTGAGTAAATTGGTTTCTTTTCTTTTTCTTTTTTTCTTTTTGTAACGAGGATTGAAGGGTGGTCTTATATGAATGTTGTTTTATATTTTTTCAATATTTTTTATAAAATCATTTTAGATGAAGTAATATAAAGGCAGCCCAGTCAAGAAGAAAGCCAAGATTACACAAAACACAAAAAGTTAAGATACAACTGCACAAACAACAATTAAGATACCACACTAAAACAAAAAACAACTAAAATACAAATATAAGGAAATTAACAACCCATGCATATTGCAAATAGTAGCCAGCACGATAAAGTTATACTACCAAGAAGACCCAACAAGTCCTTAAAAAGTAGTTTAATCAGCTATGACCATGCCTAATGAATATAGATTATTAGTTTGAATCCCTCTCCTACTCTTGCGTAGGCATGTAAAAAAAAAAGACCCCAACAAAAGTAGTCTCGAACTCAAACGATTTTTCAATTCCATCCGACCCTAAAATAAAAAGAAACAAATACAAATAAATAAATGTATAAAAAATAATTTAAAACAATAATTAATGACTAAAGCTTTATTTGTTTCAACCTAAACGAAAATCTTTTTTTTTAAAAAAAAATCAAAAACTATTTTGCCGGCATTTGAGCGACGACAAAAAATGATCAGTGACTTTTGGCAACCTTGTTTTAGTGTCTAGTAGTTTGACTCCATTTGAGAATGAGAAAATCAAACACAAACTCAAAAAATAGTTTATGAAATTTAAAAAATAAAATAGTTTTTCGAAACATAATAAACCTTTTTATCAAACTAAAAATGAGCTTTTATCAGTTGCACTGAACGCTAAAAAAATACAAAAAAAAAATATATATTTCAAATGTTTTATGCCGAAATAAAACGTGGTAAAAAAATTACCTGCTTTCCGAAAATAACATAGAATTGGCCCCTTAGCCAGTTTTGCGCACAAAAGAGAGCCTCACAGGGCCATCTGGTTTTCTCTCAAAGCTTAATGTCGTTTGAGACTTATCCGATGGTCCCTCTGATTTTCTCTGAAAGCTCAATGTCGTTTGAGACTTATCCAGTGGTCCGCATCTACAGAGGAATATTTTGCAGGCATTTAAACGGCCAATCATCGACGACCTGCCATGTCGTTTAGAATGGCAATGATAAACCTCGGAGTAATAATTACACGTGGCTTTAGGATCGCTGGCATCACAACCGTCAATTAGAGTAAAATGATCCCACACTTTTGAAGTATTGCGCTTATTATAGGAGCAGGGACAGCTGATTTACTAACAGAAGAAATGTTTGGGTTCAACCAGTGGGGAAAGTGGCTCATCTTGTTTTAGATCATTGATCGGAGTGGAATCAACGGCGAGAGATGCAGTCAATTCCATCTATGATTGGAAATAAAAAAAGATAATTAATTTTATATAATTTCTAAACAAAATCAACCTCTAAATATGCAATTTTGCAAACATTAAACACTTAAAAACAAAGTCAAGTCAATGAGACAGGGTAAAGTTTTATTCCAAACCCATTGAACGAATTTTCTTTAATTAATCTATAAAAGTGACACGTGTTCATTTTTTTAATAACGTATGAGATGCACATAAGTTGTTAATAAAATTTATTCAAACTTTGTCCATATTATTTAAAAAATATGTGCATCTTATATGTTCAAGGGACACATATCACTTTTATAGATTAGGTTGAAGGAAATTCCTTTAACCCAATTTGAAGGAAAATTTTGTCCAATGAGACACCACTCCAACAATTACTACATTAACTAATTTATAGATATAAATTTCTTACAAACTGAGTTGTATAAATTTTTAAACATAATCTTTAAAATGTCATGTGTTAGTTAAATATGAGAAATAATTTATTTAATTATTTATTAATGCTATTAAAAAAGGGAACAAAAATTGCCTACAAACCACCCTTTAAAAGGGGCACGTGTCATTAGTATGTGAAAATCACTTTTTTTTTTTTTAAATAGCATTAAAATAAAAGTATGCATTTCTAAAAAAAATAAAAAGACACGTGTTATTTTTAGAGATTGATTTGTAATAATTTTTGTGCCACCCCCTTCGAAAATTTCAATTTTTTTTTTTTTTTTTAGGTTTAGGTTTTTTTTAAAGGACACGTAACATTTTTATGTGATGACATGTGTGACAAAACCTAACAAAAGTACTAAGTTCATTTTTTTCAGTAAGCCAGGTAACATTTATGACAGGATTTGAACCCCATATTGGAAAAAATAAAAAAGTACAAACTTAGGTACTAATGAAGTATTTAACCATTTACTAAGAGAACAAATCAGCTTGCAAATTGCAAATCTACAAAAATTAAGAGTATGTTTGTTAATGTGTTTAGAATATATTTATATAAATTTAAATTTATGTTCTAATGTGAAATATATTTTGTGTTCTGAATTATTTATTAATATATATGTTTGGTGAAAGACATAAAACACTTGCATTTTTACTCCCCTTGCCAAGAACGATCTCGCTACTCATGTCGAGAGGAGGCAGGGTCAAAGAAATCTTTTTAGAGCACCACATGGCGCATAGAATTGCTGCTGTTCTGAAGTGTTGCGCAAGTCAAAGAGAAGCTCATATTCGTAACTCTTTTAATGGTTTCATCACTTTTTCACTGCCAAATAGAACTCTCTGTGTGTGAAGACTAATTCTACAAGTACAAGTCGAACAGCATTATATACACAGGAAAAAGAGAAAATTACAAACAAGCACATCTTTGTTGTGAAGTCTACATAATTGTGGAAAGAAAACAATTAAAATTTCATGAGCAAGCTACTCAGTAGTCAAGAATTTCTAAGGGGGTTTTGGTGTTGAGGAATCATTAACTGGTTTTGCCTGCTTGATATTGGGTGAACCAAGTTGTATAGAGAAATTGCTTGTGAGGCCCCACGTGGTTGCATATTTGCCTAAGCTTCTGCCTCTCTCTCATCCACCTCAACACTATTTTCATATGCCTCTTGCTCGTCAATCCTCTCAAACCAACTTCCTGAAAATGATTTCAGACATATATTATTAAAAAGCATTTAGAAAATTTGCAGAAAATGAACATATTGTGGATAAAGAAACTTTTAGAGATGGAGAATGCAGCAAATATCTCGAACTGAAAGCATAAAAGAGAAAGAAAATCTAAAAAGCAATGGTAATAGCATTTCCTAACTTTAGTCAGCGTCTGCGGTCAGTATGCACCCAATGGAACTTAACTCAACAAACCAATCATTAACCTATTGGGATATAGGTTACACAAATGACACTAATATTATTCAAATCACAAATACTCCTGATTTGCATGATACATGATGCTGCCACACCTCCAGACAAGGAAACTAATAATAGCTCATCTCACACTAGAAAAACATAACCAACTTGTGAACAACCATTAATCTCACTCTTTCCAAACATACCAGAACCTAACACATAGAAAAGAAGCATTTGTTTGATGGCATTTCATAACCATTCACTGATAAAAATTTGAATCCCATAAAATATTGAACTAAAAAAACAGTATAGCCATTCACACATCATGACCTTCAGTAAATTTGTAGAGATCAACTTGACCAAACGATACTCAAACAAACCTCAAAAATTGATTTGGAGCAGTGTTAAAGAAAGTTGAGATGACTCCAATACCATGATTAATATTAAGTCCAACACGCGTTAAAATAGAAAATGCTAGGAGTTCTCCCTGTAGTGTTCTCTTGGCGTTCTTCTAGTCTTTCGTAAAACATAATTTAAGAAAAAATAAAATTGTAGTGGCCTCTACTATTGATTTTTTTAGGTATTAGCACCAAATTTGAGGCATTAATACCAAATTTGAGGCATTAGGACTAAAATTAAGGCATTAGCACCAAATTTAGGATGATCAAATTTATTTTGGGTGATACTATCCTAAAGGGTTAACTTTCCATCCTTAGGTTTTAGTTTTGAATCAAAAAACAAGTTTTAAAGCATTAGAACATAATTATTAACTCATAAAAATTAATCTGTTGGCAAAAAACCAATACTACAATTTTATTTTTTCTTAAATCATGTTTACGTAATGAGAACGCCAAGAGAATACTACGGGGAGAACCCCTAGCAAACCCCGTTAAAATAGGTGGCTCCAACACCATAAATTGCTACTTTTAGAGTAACAAGAGCTAAGCCAACAACTCATCTAATGATCAGACAAGAAACTCAGATGGTTGGCAATCTGCCTCTTTCCCAATTGAACCCAAAGACTCACAAACACTCTGTTTCTACTGATGTAGAAGTTGCTACAGAGGATGATACAAAGCAGGGATAACATTGACAAAGGATCATTCTCATTTCTCAGCTGTTAGCTAGGATAATAAAGTTCTTGTATTTGCTGTATTATTTATCTTGAGTTTGAATTGTAATTATCTTTTAGTTTCAGCTGTAACTGCACATATACTTGAAGTTATCATCGTACAGTTTACTGTCTATATATGGAATACAACACAGCAGGAGAATTTGTCCTGGCCAAATCAATATCGCAATACTTTCTTTCATCTACTAGCACTTATAAAGATATAAAATATTGAATTTAATCACTTAATCAATATTTTGACAAGGAGAAAGAAAGTAAATTGAAAATGGGGCAGAACTAATTTCACAGACTAATGCATTAAAATCACCAAACTACCCAGTACAAAGTTACAATCAAAGCTGCTTCTATCGGCTATAAGCTATCAATCTTCGAGAGACAACATGTTTTTGCACAAATCAACAACAAAGATATAGACCTACGTCACGATGTTACAGGTACAACGATATAAAGAGACGAAGGGAGCTGGAAGTACCTTAACACGATCCCAGGTTTCTGCAATGGTGAGAGGACCGTGCTCTTTGACGACGTCGAAGATTACCCTGGTTATGGTCTGCGTTTGCTCCGGCGGGGTCTTCAGCTCTATCGGTTTCATCTTCGGCTTGGGTTTCTTCGCCATACACCTAATCGCCGTTCCAAACATTGTGTTCTTTCTCTATCCCACTTGAAAAGCACCGATTTCAACCCACTGAACCAAAATTTTAGTTAGCCTAGTGCAAATGCCAAATGCCAAAAAGAGAAATGGAGTGGAGTGGCGGCGTGGCCCTTCAGAAACTAACCGGCCGGAGATGATGGAAGAAAGTGGAGGTGGTCGTCGGCGGTGACGGTGGGGAGAGGAGAGGACGCACTGTGCCGGTGGGGGAGAAATGGGGTTGGGGAAGAAAAGAGGGAAAGGAAAGGGTTTTCGGCGGCAGTGGCGGTGGGGAAAGGAGATCACGGCGCCGGTTTCGGTGGAGGGAGAATCTGGGTGCCGGTGGAGGGAGAACGGGGGTGGAGGAGAATTCAAATGTCATATAAAAGAAAGCAACTCAGGTCGATTTTCATTGAAAATAGGGAAATGTCTGGTTTTTATTTTGTCTAATGGGTAAATTTATTATAAAAATTTCACAATGCTCACGTACGAAAGAGGTCAGCTGAAAGTTTTAATCGCAGACGATAAAATTTGTGAGAGGGAGAGAAAACAGCAAGAATGCAGTGAGAGAGGACGGCGGTGACGCAGGAGCTTGAGAACTAAGAAGAGAAGAAGGTGGACGACGGACAAAGGCAGTGAATCAGTGACGGCGTGAGCGTGACAGAGTGAACAGACGGAGTCTGCGAAGTGTGTGACCGGCGCTTGCGTTTAGGGTTAGGGTAAAGTTAAAACTTACAAGTGTATATATATTTTAACTATTTATATTTTTGTAATTTTAACGCGGTTCGGGTTCTGATCGGGTCGGTCCGGCTCGGTTTCCACCCGCAACTAGTCGAAAGTCACCGCATTTTATCGGGTTCGGATGGACGGGTCGGTTGGGCGGTAATTCTGTAAAATCTCTTATATTTAATATCGAACTATTGCAACAGTGTCAGATTTAAGAGAAGAGCCGTTAAATTCCTATTGCCTGTTTGCTCAGGAGAAAAAAAGAAAAGGAAAAGAAACCCTCATCGTTCTCTTTTCTCTTTCTATAATCTTCGCCGTCTGAGCGAAAAGGGGTTTTCGGATTAGGGTTATTTGGGTTTCGAAAATGGTCAGGAGGGCGAACATGCCGAGGGAGAAGCGGAGAGGGAAGGTGGATCTCGACGGGGAAAAGAAAGCAGAGGACGCTGGAAAGTCTTCGAAGTCGTTTCTGATATTGAGCAGCAGCGACGACGAGGAGGCGATCGAGGATCCGAGACTGAAGAATGTCGAGAAAGCCCTGTTGATGCGCGCCGCCAAGCTGGCTCCGGACGACGCCGTTTTGGGTGAAACTAGCGGTGGTGGCGGTGGATCTTTTGGTGTGGTCGCGCTGTCTTCGTCTTCGGCGTTGGATGAAGAGGTCGTTGAAGCCCCCGGCGGGGTCGGTGGCAGTGACGGAATTGTTAGTTCGGGGAAGAAGAAGGTTTTGAAGAGGGTGAGGATTAAGAAGAAGATTAAGAAGATGGAAGTTGGAGAGCAAACCGTGAGTATTTTTACATCCTTGGTTCTTTTTGTTTCGGCGAATAGTACCACAGGAAATATTTAGAGAAAAGTGCTCTGGTTGTTTTGCTAGAAAGTTTTAATTTCCCAACATTAATCTGCCTTCACGTCCTATTCTGATTATAAGAAGAAAGATGCTCAGTTGATTGTGGTCATACTTGGTTTGGTAAGAAAATACGAAAAAAAGAACAGAATTTTATTTATTTTCTTTATCTATAAATTCTTGCATATTGATAATTTTGAATGACGTATTTGCTTGGTTGAGTTGGGGCTATCGTTTTGTGGGAGCTGAGGTATAAAATATCAAATCTCGTGTTTTACTTGGTCACTCTCTGCAATTTGATCATCAATGGAATATATATTTATAGTGGAGAAAAATGGAGATTTGGCTTAAGTGATTTAGTTTCGTTGTTTAGAAAATGGGTCATGAGAATTTGAGTTTGCTGTTGGCTTAAATGGCTGTTTTGGACCCTAATATTGCCTTAGGTCATTGTTGCAAAAGACGAAGAGAAGGAAGAGACCGTCAAGGCGTCGGATATTGTTGAGTCCATGGAACCAACTGCTGTTGAAATAACTGACAACATCGTGTTTCGGAAACTTCTTGTGAGTTAATAGATTTGCTCTGAAATGCTAACATTGAAATTAAAATGTTATATGAAGGCTTAGTTTGGTATCTCTTTTATTTCCACTCTCAGCGGGGACCAAGGTATTTTGATCCTCCAGATAGCAGCAGTTGGGGAAAATGCTTTAATTGTGGGGAAGAAGGTCATACAATGGCGAAATGTACAGCAGTTAAGCGGAAGAAACCATGTTTTGTTTGTGGGAGTTTGGAGCACAATGCAAAGCAATGCTCAAAGGTGCATAAGAATATGAATTGAAGTTTACACTGTCTTTGTTTTGATTATATCTACAGTGTTCGGGTCTTTAGGTGTTCTCTTACTTGTCTGAGTTGAATTGAGCCTTTTTTTTCCCTCTCTCTCTTCTATTAATTTATTTTTTTGGGGTGGGGTGTTATCACACATACTTGAATTTTCTGTCAGAAGATTCATATACTTTTCCATTCTACCTACTGTTTTCTTCATCATTGCTCTCCGAACCCCCCATTTTTTTGAATGCTCCAAATTCCTTTTCATTCATGGACAAATTTTAGTAAAACATACACGTGCCCCCATTCTTGATACTAAAATCCTAGTTGTCCTATGTACACAGGTGTGTACGCTAAGTTGTACATACATTCTGTACATGCATGCATTCTAAGCCAGATAAGCTTGTGTCTGTGTGTGTGCATGAGCATGTGTTTATATATGTAACGTGGGCTTTCGAGTCTGATCATAGGTTGTATCAGTCTTTGCTTTACAACTTGATTTCTTTGTAGGGACAAGATTGCTTTATCTGCAAAAAAGGTGGCCACCGAGCGAAAGACTGTCCAGAAAAGCACAAGGGTGGTTCTCTAAGTTTGAAAATCTGTTTAAAATGCGGAGATTCTGGACATGATATGTTTTCATGCTGGAATGATTATTATTCACCTGATGATCTCAAGGTTTGTTTACTCATCCAGAAGCTTTTTTTTTTTTTCCATACTTTTTTTCTGATATTTGCTAGAGATTTATTTTATATCAATTTGAATAAAGATTGCTTAGATTCTAAAATTCTTGTCCCATAATTAATATTTTGTTCTCGTGTTTGCTTAATCAGGGAATACAATGTTACATCTGCAAGGTTTTGGCCATTTATGCTGTGGTAACTCTGTTAAGACTAGCCCAGGAGTGATTTCTTGTTATAAATGTGGTCAATTGGGCCATACTGGTTTGGTAAGTCCTATCAATGTTCTCAATGACCTTACCAATTTGGTTTGTGGGAGTGTGCATGTGCTTTGCTGGCTAATTTTTGGCAGCATGGTTGAGTGTTGAAATTGATATTTGGAATGGTAAAAACATATGTTGACTTATGGAAAGATCTATTGAGATGTTGTTGACATAAAACTGATATGCTAAGTATCTGTCCTGCCTTTATTGTTTCCTTTTGATGAGTCATTTTCTTTATAACAAAAGAGTATTGCTTCAAAAGCTGAAATTTTTTATCTACCCTATTTTTACTTGATTAAAAGGGATTTACCCGGTTGAAATTGGACATGCAAAGCCTACGTTGAACAAAATTTCAAAGTATACTAGTGAAAATTTTACATTCATGTTATGAATGCAGTTATTTCTTGTAATTGACTGGTTTAGAGGTTTAGTGGAAGTTAATTTGACATTTCTTTTTAGAAATTCTCCTTTCAGATCTGTTACACTCTCTAGTTCATGCAATTCGTCTATAACATTAACTAGATTGTATGGGGTTCTTTATTTAATTGTAAGTTGATTCTGGAAGCATGGCATAAATGCTACTATTGTTGCCAATGCACATACTTTCTGACTGATGAGGATTTATGCCATCTATAAGTAATAGTATTTTTACATACAATCTCATATAACATAGTTTGAGATTTTCCCATTTTTTTAGAATTAAATTATTTTCTTTGCAATAAATCTCACAGCTGTTGGTATATTTGAATCATGGGATATGTGCTTGTTTTTTAACATATGGTACCGGAGGCCTTATTTTTCCAAATGCCTGTAGTAATTTTTATTTGCTTTCTATTTATCAAAAAAATAAAAAATAAAAATTATTTGCTTTCTATTTCTATGAAGCGTCCTTTTTTGTTCCATATTTAATGTTGGACTTCATCTGAATAGGCATGTGCAAAGATACACGGGGAAGATATTGGTACAGGGTCATCTAGTTCATGCTACAAGTGTGGTGAAGAAGGTCATTTTGCCCGTGAATGCATGAATTCTGCTAAGGTAAGTCTTATCAATATGTGGTGAAGTTATTGAATTATGTAAAAGCGTCATCTCTTATTAGCATTTGTTTTGTTATTTTACTTATCAAAAAATTATGTAAAGTGTCATCTCTATATCCGTTGGGTGTTAATTTGCACACTTCTTTCTAAATTTTATTTACCTTAGGAAATTCTTCATGTTTCTCTAATTAATTGGAGTACGCAATTTTCTGACTTCTGCAGGCTAACAAGAGGAGTCGTGAATTTTCTACCCCAACTCTGAGATTTCACAGAGAAAAGGACTACTCAGAATTCAAATCTGTGCCTCTTGATCTCAGTAAGGTTCGTAAAAGGAAGAAAACCAGAAATGATGAAAAAGGCATTACAACACCACAAAAATCAAAACGTAGAGGTGGCTGGATAGTTGAGGATCCTGGTGACCTCTCCCATAGAAAATCTGAAAAGGGCAGATGGAGGTCGCCAGCGACACCTAAGGGTCATAAGATAGCTGGTTTAACTGCTAGTGGTCACATTTCAAGTTCTCAATCATCCAAAAAATCAAGCATGGGTATTTATGGATCTTCAGCATCACAAGGATGGTCTAAAGGTTTTCAGCACAGATTTTCAGCTGGAAGGTTTGGCAATTCCGGCAGTGAGGGGATGCAGAGAAATTACAGTTGGTGGTAGGAACCCAAGTTGGTGTATGAACAAAAGCCACAACTGGAGATAAATCAAAAGTATTGATGCTTAGGTTCTTCTTTTGGGTTCCTCCCACACTTTAATCTTGTAAGTATCTATGCAATAGTTTATAGCTAATTTATTATGTCACTTTATATGCATCAATGCATATTATTAGTTCTTTGAGTTATATGCATAACATAAGCACATTCATTGACCTACGTGTGAGAAGGGCACACATGCTTGTAATTTGAGTTCAATTAATTAAAGTTATAATGCATGTGCTTTTTCAATTAGCAGCATTACTTCCTTTGCTTTTGCTGAATAGTTTATTTTTTCCCCTGTAAAACCACCTGTTGAATGTTAAGGGGTTGACTTCATTGCTTCCATCATGTCCCCACCTCCCCTTGGGGCCAAATTATTTACCCTCCATTTTTTTTTTTTTTTTGCTTTTGTCTTGATATTTTGGTTGTTTTGTTGTGTGACAACCTTTAACTTCATCTCTAGCAATTTACTTATCCAAAAAAAAAAAACTTCATCTCTAGCAATGCATTTGGAGAGTACAGAGAACTTTTAATTTACACTTTTACTTGCTGGGCATTACTGGGCTGTACCCTTTTTATTTGAAAAGTTATGAACTTTGGCCAAGTGCCCATGCTGTACCAAGTTTCAAAATAATTCAAAAGAAAAAATCCAACGGAATTTATTTTGGTATGTTGTCATTGTATGTGCTTGTGGATTATAGTAGGACGGTATCAACAGCTGAGGTGTTTAGAATCACTTGTAATCCAATTTCTTGTGATTGGCTACTTGTGGTAAGGTGACGAAGTGATGGATCAGTCAAATGGGCAAGATTGGTTGCTCATGGTATGATGGATCAGCCAAATGGGCACAAATGATTACAAGAATGGTGCCTCTGCGTTTCTGGGGTGCCGGATTCTATTGATTTGTCGGGGAGGAGGAGACTTTGGCTTTGGCTTCTGCTCAGGCTAAGCCTGCTTGGAAGTCCTCCCAAGAAGAGTTTGATCAAACATGGCTTTTTGGTCCGAGAGCTGCTGCTTCTTCTACGGTTGTGGTTGATGTTCTCCTGATCCGGCGTGTGAATTGATCCGTCAAGGCTCTCTGTCTGTTAGGCTGACTTGGGCAGGAGTCTTAGCTAATCTGTGTCTTCCACTTCTGCTGTCTCCAAGTCTCAATTGGGGTACTTTCGGAGGGTGAAGGATAAGGTCGCCAAGCAGTTGATTAAAACAAGGAGCTGCTGGCCGAGGTTGTGTTTGTTAATCCGAAGGAAGGGGGGGAGGAATACTCCAAAGAGGTTCATAGTGCGATGAATATGGCCTCTGTGGAGAGGATGACTTGGGGAGGGGATGATAATTAGATGTTGGACTTGCTCTCTGCCAGGGAGAGGAAGGCTTGGGGATGTGGGAGCTTAAGAATTTGGATTGCTCCATTTCTCCTGTGAAGCGCCAGCGTAGGCGGGGGGAGTTGGGTCTAAAATTGCTATTTCATTTTCCCCTGAAGTTCATTAGGGTTGTTGGGGTGTTGGGGTCTTGTATTGGGAGTTTTTTGTATTTATTGCTGGGTGCTTTCCTTGGGTTTTTGTTTGTTAAGGTTTAGGTTATTCTGTTTCAGGGTGTTTATCAAGGTGTTTTTTGCTGGTCTGTCGGTTGGGTTCCCTATGTATACTCTGAGGCGCTTTGCGCTTTTTTTGTGTACTTAGAAGCGCTTTGCGCTTTTTGATATATACAACATTACTTATCAAAAAAAAAAAGAATGGTGCCCCACGCCAAACCTCTAGATGTTTATCCTTCATTAGGTTCTGGACCATTTGAGGAGATTGTTGAGTGGGATCAGGGTCAGGTTGATTTCTTCCCCAACCCCCTAGATTGGATGTTGCGTTGTGATGAAGATGAAGATCCGACTTTGGCTTTGTTGGATGCCATTGAAGAGAATTTTCATCGGGAAGTGAAGGTTGCTCAGCCTAAGTCTAAAGGCAAAAGGAGTTGTTCAATTTGAAGAGTTTTGCTTCACAATATGACTCTACTAGCATAGTTGCTTGTCAAAACAATGACTAGATCACCATAGAATAGTTAAGTGACTGTGTGCGTGTGTGTGGAGGCTTGAAGTAGAGACATAGTGTTTTTTACAGGCAGGATGGATGTATGCGGTTGCTATTGTCTCAGCTCTACCATTATGAAGACTTAATCTGTTATATACTAGCGGGTGTTGTTTTTATTTGGAGTGTTTGTGGCTTAGGATGCAGTCATTATTATTTATGTAATCTAGTAATTGATGAAACTTGTTCTGCTTGAGTTTGATCTTATTAATTTGTAAGAAGAATTTTTGATGACTGTTGATAAGAATGAAATCATGCTTGTGGTCTAATTTCAAACCATAAGAGCTCTTCTTCTTCCCCCCACCCTTCCCTTTTTTCTTGAAGACAAAAACATCTCTGTTATTATACTTTCTCTTTATTAAGCTACATTAATTGATGTTGATTGATTTTTTATAATGATGAATCCTGTTTAGAAGTTTGTTTCAGATATTGCCACATCATTATTTTTAAATGCATGCAGTAGTGTGGCTGCATGTTCAGTTGTGAAATGCTATCTAGTGTTGGTGTGAGGCGCTGAGTGCGTCTTAATGATCATTTAATGCAGTATCTTCATTCAGTTGTCTTTGCTTTGCTTTGCTACTCTAACCACCATTAGATATATTTTAATGAATTGCGTCTCTGGCATAATGTTTTACAATCCTTCCTCTTTGCCAAAAAAAAAAAAAAAAAAAAAAAGAACTGGAAAATTAAGTTTTTGGCTGTGTTAGTGGAGTATATGTCATAACTTCTGAGATAGGTTCATGGAAAATACTTAGGGCAGCATAAATTTGTACTTATAGTTTGGAGCATTCAGAAGTGGTTTCTTCATCATTAAGACGCAGTTAGGAGTTAGGAGTCTGCTCAATTTTTACATGTCTTAGTGTTGGTTGCAGTCCAGTTGTAGAATTACTGAGTGCTATTCCTGAAAGTATTACTTTGTCTAGATATCTCTGTATGAATTAAGCATTCTCTTGAAGATGGTAACTTCACATCAAGATTCATGATATTTTTTTCATGGAATTGTTGAATAAAAATCATCTCACTCTGGTTTGTAATTATGTTCTTATGCAGAGATTTGGAGCTGATCTACACAGTTTTTTTTTTACACTGGTGAGGCATCTTTGTCCTTGATCTAAACTTGGCTATACATCAACTTCTTTAGAGCTTCATGATCCTTTTACTGTTGAGTGAGTTTTATTCTTTTAACCCTTCAAGGCATTGCGCCATGTTGAGAGCACCTGTCACGGGGAAAATTTATATTCAATAATGTAGTCCCCCACCCCCATCTTTTCTTTTCTTTTTCTTTCTTTCGTTTTTAAATTAAAGCTACTAAAATTTGCAAATATACCACATAGGGATTCATGCGGCTACTGTAGGTTTTTAATATAATTTAGGTTTCATCTTAATTATGTAGAATTTCGATAAGGGAATGTATCTATTGATATACAGAGAGATGAAGACTAATTTTGGAGTTGCTTTGGAAATATAGTGCCACATCCTTTTTTTATTTTTTGTTTATTCATAAGAATAAATGCATTTTCTATTGATTCTCAAATCGAAAATTGGCATTTTTTCTCCTCAATGTTAAGTTTTTTATTTTTTGTATCCGATGGAGTAATTTAATTTTTTGTTTATGGAACGAGTAATGCCAAGAGTCACTGATATCATTTTTAAAATTATTATTGAGCTTGTAATTAATTATTATTAAATTTTGATTAAACGGTAATTTTAAAAGTTGCTTTATTTTTTGAATGACACGAGGGGTCTCTGGCATTACTCTTCAATAACAGATATTTCATTTTGATCAAAATATTGCATAATTATGACTCAAGTAATTGATGAACGTAACATTTCAATACTTTAAAGTGATATGGGAAATCTTTTCAGTTCTCTTCTCATAATTTAGGAAATTAGTAAAAAAGGCATTAATTTATTCCTAAAAATTTTCCGTTTAATTCTCTGTATTGCATGTCCCTATGTTCATGACTCGGTAAGTAAAAATTAATGCTGGATGACAACATAGAGTACATAAAAATTATGAGTTTTGAATAGCCCTCAACTCTTTTGAGACCTCCTTTAAATAGATAAAGAAAATTTTATAATTAAGCGTCAGCAATGTCAATGTTCTAGCGATGTCAATGTTCATAAATAGTATTGGGTATAACTTCTATTCGGACGTTGCGTAAACAAGGGAGTTTACGCTCTCCAATGGAAAAAAGCCACGTTAGCCTGAAGTAAAAAATTGCACAAAAATTATCTACAACGTAAACACTGGATTGAAGGAGAGGAAAAACCCCACACTGGGTCTAAGGTGAGAGAGAGAAGAGGAGGCCGGCGCAGACCCACGGCTAGGTCCAGGCCTGAGACCCACGCGGGTCACGGCCGCGACCCAACGTGGATCATGGCCGACCCATGGCTGGGTTTGGACGTGACCCAGCCATGGGTCAGCTGACCCACGCGGGTCTGGCCTCTTTGAAGGCTTGAATCTCTCCCCATATGGGACTATAATTCTTGCATATAATCACAACATGCTCTCAGTTCAGCCACCTGCCGAGAACTACCCAGAATTCAGCCATGGCAGATAACAGAAAATCAAACCCAAAGTTTAATCAACAACAAACCCAATCTTTGATACCCATTTGGCCAAGAATACCCAGAAAATCAACAAAGATTAACACTCAAAATCAAACTCTAAAACTCATACCCATTGGATGTTTTTACACTAATGATTTCCGTTGAGAGAGCAAAAGGAGTGAGGCTTGCAACAAGTTTCTCCTCGCTCAAGCCTACAAAAATGGAGAAACCTGCAACTGGTATTTCTCATCCACCTTCAGAAAGTGTGAATGCATATTTTTGGGCCTTGGCAAGCTTTTAGGAATACCAATTCCAGTGGGTGTTGATAATTTGACTTGGACATTATTGAAGTCTGCAGATTATGAAAGCTCTAATCTTGATGCTCCTGATATTGAGACCTCGATGGAGAATTACAGCAAGCTCAAAGCGGTTATCTTAATCCTCATCTTCTATACCATGTGGTTCACGGCCTGAGACATGCTGTGGGTTTACTGACCCACGCGGGTCTCAAGCCGTGGGTCTTGCCGTCTCCGTCGCCGTGGGTCACAGCCTCTCCGACCTCCGGTGGATGATTTGGGTTGATTGTTATCAAGTGTTTTGGTCTTATTCTTTTAAGATGAAATAGGTGAGGTGTCACTAGTTGAATGGATGGCAGAAAACTCATGTTTTCTGCAACGTCTGTATAGCAGCACTTCTCAATAGTATTTTTTCAGGTACTGTTTATGAATAGTTATTTGTCAAGAGATCGGGTTTAATTCTTGTCTTTTGTCAAGAAAATACATAATAAGTAACTTGAATTGAGTAATGTTTTTCTGTAAGATGATACTATTTATAAATAGTAATTTATTAGAGAATCACTTGTTTACTTTGTATATAGGGGCGGACCTGCAGCTTGGGGTGGGAGACATTAAATCTTTACAAATTTTCTTAAATTGCCTTAAAAATTTACCAATTTTATAAATTTGTCCCCCAAAATAATATTTATGTCCCCTTTATTGACAAAATAATATCTTCACAAATTTAATGATTAATTGTAAGAGAATATGAACCAAATATAAAAAATTCATTCACCTTTAATATTTCTTGTACTAATTTTATTCATCATCATCCAATTTCCCTCTAAAATCTACGTGGCGTGAGAATGAATTATAAGCCAGATAAGGCTCTTAATATTTGATGACAGAATATAAGCTTTTTCTACCATAAATAGATTATATATGTCCACGTGGAGAGATGTCATTCAGTTTCTTCACAGTAAAGCAGGTTCCAGTTCCACCATTGAATTTCAGGGGGGCACCTGGCGCAACTTCCGGAACGCAAAAGCGTGGCCCAGAAGCCCCTGGAGGAACCCCCCCTCCTCTTGCCTCTGGCAATGTGGCAGAATGCAATTGTGCAAACGGTCATCGAGTGGGGGTGACTGACATTCCAAGTCATGCATCATCACCCTTTATGCTGACGCGTGTCGTTCGCTTTTCCCAATTCCAGCACCCCATGCGGCCATGGATCATCTTCTTCGTGAATCCCGATGCACCCCCCTCCCACACTGGTTTTTTTTCCTCTCAATAATTTATTAGCTTTTTGCCTTAATTTTCTCCGTCGGTTGAAGAACATCTGTTGTTATATAAAGAGAGAGAGAGAGAGAGAGCAATCAGCAATCCCCATTCCCCATTGTCCAGAATCTGTTGTGTGTTACTGTAAAAGGCAGCCCCGGCCCGCTGTTGCTTTTGTTTTTAGGCGCACTCTAGCGTGGCACCATCAAAACCTTTCCCTAGGTTTTGATGGTGCCACGCTGTGTGCGTCTAAAATGGCATATTTTGTTGAATCTTCACGTCAGCAAAATGGGTGCACCAGCCAGCAAGGCTTTTTTCAACTGGATTTTGAGATTGGACAGGAGTAATACACCAGGTATATATATTTTTTCCTTCTTCGACGTTATCATTGGAGTTTTTATCTTTTGTGAAATGTTCGGATTGAGTTTTAATTGTTGTCTGGAAAGGCGAGTTTGTTTCCATAATCCCAATAAGGTGTAAACCAGCAAAGTTCTTCCATACTAGCATAATAGCATTTGGTTCACATAATTATTACGGCAAACGAATTTGAACACGCAACTACTAAAATTAAGGGAGGGGGAGGCTTTCTCACTACTGCTTTACCAACTCAATTATTACTTTGGTGATATATATCGGGTATATTGAATATTCTTTTCCAATGCTAATTACATTTTCTACATACATGCTTTTTTTTATTATTAGGAAATTTCACTTTAAACTCTTAAATTACTGAGCATTTTGATAAGTTTTTCAAATTTTAAAAGTTCTCAATTTGAACTCATGAACTTTTAATTTTAGTCAATTTGAATACTTTCTTCAGATTTTAAACGTTAAAAGTGAGACAATAACGTTTATACCTTTACGTTTTTATAAAATTTTAAATTAAAAATTTTAAAAAATTATTAATGGCCCATTCATGTGACCATTTTTTCAATTTTTTTAATAAAAAGAAAATTAAAAGGTAATTATATCTTTTTAGAGATTTTAATAGCAAAAATTAACGGAAAGAGTAAATTGCATTAAATTGAAAGTTCAAATAGTAAAATTAAGAGGTTTTGAAGTTTTGGAAGCTTGTCAAAACACATGATAATTAGAGGTTTAAAATAATGTTTTTCTTTTTATTATTATTAAAATATATATAAAAAAAGACTCATTTTATGTTAAACAGGGAAAGGGCTATCAATACACCCAAGGCACTCGTGGCATCGGTTCGGTAGGTGGTAGAATATTTTTTTATCGGTTAATTGACTTGACCGATTTCTCAAGTAAATTTTGGAATTTATCTGGTAGGCTTGTTTATTGTGTTTGTCTAGCTAATTTGTGGTTGTCTTTTTAATCTAAGTTTTATGAATTTACTCAATGGCAGAGCTGCAAAATTATTGTTGTATGGGCCAAATTAAAAATAAGATAAACACAATTTATAACATAAATGAAATAATTTATCACATAATATGTGTTTAACCAAAATATATATATCTATAAAAGTATGTAAATATGTTTCAAAATTAACATCTCAACAAAGTAACATGTGGGCATTAATATAAATTTAAAAGAAACGTATGTACAAAAGTGTCTAAAATTGTGGCCTTGTTTGGTAAACCCTCTCTCATTACATTACATTTTCTCACATTTTATTATACTATTCACTTCATTTTTTTTATAGAAAAATACATATCAAATCATTCACTCTTTATATCACATCATTTACTATTTAAATAAAAAATCACTACAAAACAATTTTTTTTTCTTTTTAATACTATTTTTTTATTTTTTCATATCAATCATTTATTATTATTTTTTTATTTTATAAACAGTATCCTATAAAGTTTTATGAGGGAATATGAGAGAGTTTGCTAAACACCCTTTGCATCTTGTAGTCTTTTAAAGAACAAAATCGTGTAAAAAAAATAAAAAAATTTGCAGCTTAATTGCAGTCTTTTAGAATATTTAAAAAATATCTTGGTGTTTCACTTTGCGGTAAGAAAATTAACTTTGCAACACAGGTATTGTAGGCTCGAAAACACCAAGAAAAAGTCCTCTGTGTTTTTTCTTACGTTGATTAAAAAACGTTTTTAAGAGTCTGTTTAGGATTGTGTATAAAAAATAGAGTTTTTAAGTCAAAATGAGTTTTTGGATAAAAGTTTTATTTTTAAAATTTTGTAAAAAATGCATTTTGATAATTTTTAGACCCTTAAAAACGCTTCTAATTTTTTTTATTAAACGAATTTTTTTGGTGTTAAAAGCACTTTTAAACTCCTCAATTCAACCATTTGTTAAACACATTCCCATCCTTTCCCTCAATACTATTCATTTCATTTAAAAAAAATTTAATATCAAAACATTATCATTTTTTTTTCACTTTTATATTGTATCATTTACATTTTATTATTATTTAAATAAAAATATTTTTTTTTCACTTTTTTATATCAAACCATTTTTTTTTTTTTTAACATATTACAATAGAAAGAAAAAAAATTTAAGCTAATAATTCTCTTAATAAAACATAGTTTACAATCAATTTTCAATTGTGCTGCGGATTGTTAATACAAGCACAGCTTTCGAAATCATGACCTGCGACTGCGAAGGAATGAGGAATCCTTCACCGTCGCATCAAAGTTGGCCCAAGAGGAACCCGTGAGGCATACGAAATTCCATGTCATGCATCCTTTACGCTGACGCGTGTCCTTTGCCTTTCCTAATACGAGCACCCCGTGTGGCCATGGATCATCTTTTTCCAGCACTGCGATGCACTTCTTGTTATTTTTCTCTCAATTATTATGGCTATGTTTGCAAAGATAATGGCTTATATTTATGAATTTACCTTATTCTTTAATATTTTTTCTTAAAATTAATTTTTTTTTTAACATCAAATCAATCACTTTTCAAATAAAAAATTACTATAAAATAAATTTTTTTACTTGTTTATATAAAATATATATATATATATATATTTTTTCTCATATCAATCACATATACTCATTCTAATTCTCATCCCATTCCATTCACAAAGAGAGCCTATATAAATAGAGCAATCCATCCCCATAGCCCAAATTCCAAATAGGCAATAGCCTTGTTAAGACTTAAAGAGGAGTAACGCTTTGTTTTTAGGCTCCATTTACTTCGACGTAAAATAGTTTCTAAAAAAATGATTTTCGTATTTTACGGTGTTTATTGAGACGTAAAATAATAGTCAACGGAAAACATTTTTCTTTTGACCGAAATTCTTCTTAGGCTCTGTTTACTTCAACGTAAAATGATTTCTGTCGAAAAATATTTTCAGAGAAATCATTTTCCCTAAAAATGTTTTCCACCGAAAATATTTTACGATGTTTACTTGACCAGGATTTGCCCAAGACCCGCCCGGGACTTGACTAGGATTCATCTGAGACCTACCTGGGACTTGACCGGGACTTGCCCGAGACTCGCCTGAGACCCAACTGAGACCTGCTCGGGACTTGATTGGGACCCACTTGGGATTTGTCGAGGACCTACCCGAGACTTGACCGGGACCTACCCGGGACCCGCCTAGGAGTCTTGGACTTGCCCAAGACACACTCGAGACCTGCTTGGGACCCACCCAAGACTTGATTGTGACCCAACTAGGACCCACTCGGGACCTGCCCTGGATTTGTCCGGGACCTACTTGGGACTTGACAAGGACCTGCCTGAGACTTGCCTGAGACCCGCTCGAAACTCAATTGGGCCCTGCCCAGGACTTGACTAGGACTCGCTCGGGACCTACCTGAGACTTGACCAGGACCCATCCGGGACCTCCGGGACTTGATCAGACCCGCCGAGACTTCTAGTCAATCGACTGCCGGGACTTGTCCGGACACCGGGACTTGATCGGGACTCGCTTGGGACTTGACCGGGACCTGCCCGGGACTTTACTGGGAGTTGACCCGCCAAGTTCCGGGCGGGTCTCGATCAGGTCCTATGCGGGTCCCGATCAAGTCATAGTGTGTCGTGTCAAGTCGTCCAGTCTGAGGTCCCAATAAAGTCCCGGCAGTCTGGTTGAGTCTGGTCAAGTCGTGCGAGTCCCGATCAAGTCCTGAGCAAGTCCTGGATGGGTCCCAGTCAAGTTCCGGACAAGTCCAGGGCAGGTCCTAGTCAAGTCTCGGGCAAGTCTCGAACAGGTCTTGATAAAGTCTCGAGCTGATCCCAATCAATTCCTGAGTAGGTCCAGGGCGGGTCCTGGGTAGCTACTGGTCATGTCTCGGGCGGGTCCCGTTAAAGTTTCGGATAGATCCTGGTCAAGTCTCGAAGGGTCTTTGTCAAGTCCTGGGCAAGTCCCGGGATTTTCCCATAAATTTAGAGTTTAATATAATTTAATAAATATATATATAAATTTTGTGATTTTCCGTATACGCGGTAAATATCGTAAAATGTTTTCGGCAAAAAACATTTTCAAGAAAAATAACTTATCTAAAAATATTTTTCTCTAAAAATATTTTTTGACGAAAATCATTTTACGTCGAAATAAACGGAACTTTAAACGCACTCTAGCGTGAACTTAGTAAGAGGGTGGGGATGGTGCCACGGTGTGTGCGTCTAAAATGGCATGCTTTGTAAATCTTCTTCATGGCAACAAATTAGGGATCAGATTCAGGTGCAGCAGCCAACAGGCCATTATGAGAGATTGGAGTAATATTATATACCGGGTAGGTACATTTATTAGTATATTTGGATTTGAGTAGGAAAGAAATGAGATTATGAGATTTTAAAATTTGAGCTTTTCATTATATATAACGGTCTAAATAAATAGACAAATATTTGTTTGTGGGTTACCGACACAAATAAGTCTAGCATATTGTAAACTAAAATTACTTGCATCCATAACATATAAATCTGTACTTTTATTTGAAATGTTCAAATTTTAAAATTTGATAATCTTATATTTTAAAAAGAAAAATGTTAAGTGTTTTTTTAGTGTTTTTATAACTGTGACATGACTTTTAAAATTACCGTTAAATTTGAAATTATCATTATTGATTTTTAATCTATTAGTAATTTTAAAAGCCAACATCATAGTCAAAAGAATACCAAAAAAACACTAGAAGAACAACTAGTATTTTTTTAAAATTTGAAAAATCTCTATTCAATATATTTATGGGGATTGAAATCACCTAAAATTCTCTTCAAATTTAAGATTCTCAAATTTATAAATCTCAACGTTCATTTCATTTAAGCGTATAAAATAAGCCATATTTTATAATATAAATATACACCATATTTATGCACCCCTCCGCAACGAGATTTAAAACTAATTTATTTTGTTTTGTATAAAAATATGATATTTTAATTGGTAGGGCCCTAAAGAGAAAGAGGAGCTCTGCTTCTTCCTCCAAGGTTCTCCCCCATCGTCGGAGCGTCGGCTCCAGCAGAGCTTGAATGAATGAGTCGTCTGAGACTATCTTACGCTTGTGATTATCCAGGAAAACGGTGGCCTGCCGACATGGATTCCTCTTCTTCGTCTTCAACGGGTCCGTCGTTGTCGGCGTGAAAGCAAGACAAAAAAGCATGAACCGAATCCATTCATCAATTGATTGAAGCTGGTTTTGATGAGATCTGATCAACTATTCCGGAGAACCTCAGATTGACAGACCACTTCCATGGTTTCGGCTCGATGGGTCAGGGTTTGGATGAATTTTAAATTTTTCACTCAAATGCTCATTAGCTGTAATTTCAATTTTTGCCCTCCAAAATTGTTAGTATTTTTCCCCCCTTTATACAAAATTGATTGTACTTACAATAAATAAATAACTGTTAATTGATTGTTGCACTATGTAATTAAATTTTACAAAATTACTAGTACCTATCTGTTTTCGAAAATGAACCATATATATATTTTTGAATATTTATTTTTAAATCTGGACATTGAAAAAAAAACTTTTTAGCATGTTTTAACTTGTTATTTATTTTAAAGTTGTGATTTGAAAATACAATTTTTAAATCACATTTACTAAAATCACAATCTCCAACAAATCCTAAAAGTCATTCACTATGGCTGTACATATGCTATGTTTGGCAATGAAATAGGATTTGGAAGTAAAATAAGATAGTAGATTTGATTGATATAAGAGAAAAAAATAAGAATACTGCAGTTGATTTTAAGAAGAATTTTTTGAAAATAAAGTGGTCCAACCACCTTTCAGGTCCGTTCTCGATGGCTCCGTTCTCTTCACAAACATTGCCTGAGCCATAAATTTACAAATTAAAAATATGATAAGCTTAATTTAAAATAGAAAATGAATGTTTTTTAGCTGTAATTCTCAGCTTTCCATAACTAGAGTTTTCAAATGGTATTCTTTAGCTTCAACTCTTATATAGATTTAAGAGGGCACTCTTATTTTTATATTGAGTAGACAGTTTTTGATTTTGAAGTTGTCATTCATGAACCTAAACTTTCAAAGTTAAATTACAATTAGGTAAGAGACAAACACGTATTGGTAAACAAAAAATAAACAATCATAGAATTATATACAAATGAAGTACTTTTTTTTTTCTTTGATTATGAACACTTCTCAGCTTTTTATTTTTTTAAAAAGGAAAATTATAGTTTACTCCCTTAAGTTGTGAGTTTTTATTTTATTTTATTCTATTTCTAATATTTAAAAACTGGCAATATATTCATATGCAGTTTTTTTTTTTAAGAGCAATGTGGCCATTTTGTTTACAAATTCCGTCTTTTTGGATGGTAGGCAAAACACGTGCCACGCATGTGGCCTTTAAGCACCAAAATTACCCCTATGATATTTCAAAATGACCCAAAGGCCTTGTTTGTAAAACACCGTCACATTCCCCAACGTAAAAATGCACTGTAGCGATCAACTGTGAATCGACACGTGGACGCCTGATTAGTAGGGAAAAAGACTAGGCTTTTTTGTTAAGTGACCAAAATAACCCTCTTTGCTAACCTCCTCTCCACTGGCCAAAATCCCCTTTCATCCCAGAAAGATCCGGAAGCTCTCACCCGACCCGAAGTCGTCTCAAATCGTAGTTGCAGAGACCCAAACAACCCCAAAACCACCAACGAGTAGTGCCTGTTGTGCCGAGAATCGTTGCCCGGTCGTTCTCGTGCGATGGCGAAGTGGAAATCGCGCTCCGACACCTCCGCAGCACCGATCCGCTCATCGCCCCCTGATCGACCTTCACCAAGCGCCGACCTTTGATAAGTTCCAGACCCCATTCCCGCCTTAATCCGAAGCATTCTCTACCAGCAACTCGCCTACAAGGCCGGCACGTCCATCTACACGCGCAGAATCGTGCTTTGTGGCGGTGAGGTTGGGGCTCACACATAATTCATGGAAGTTAAAAGACGAAAAAACCCTCTGATTTCCATACAGTAACCTTCTTCGTCAGATATGGGTAGGGGTAAAATGGGAACTTACGAGTGTTGGTGTTTAGAGGGTAAAAATGGAAAATAATAAAATTAAACATTTCAAAACCTGCAAAACCGCACCTGATTTTTTGGTTTCTGCCATGAATAGTGCAAATTGAAGTGAGGGAACGTGATCTTGGGGACTGTGTGGGAGTTTAACAAACTCCACCAAAATGTCCCATGTATTTTTTTTTATAAAAAAATAAATAAATAATTAGGGGTTTCCATCCAGTTGAGGGTGGCCAGCCACCCCAAAACGGCCATAGTTTTTTTTAAATTTTTTTTTTATATGGACATTTAAGACTTTCACAAGCTAAAAAATCATGTAAGATGCAAGTGACTTTTAAATCTTAAAAGAAAGACGGAATCTATAAACGGAATGGTCACATTGCAAAAAAAAAAAACTTTGTGGAGGAACAATGTCCATCTTCAAACATAGAAGGTAGAATTAAAAAAGGCCCACAACTTTGTGGAGTAAATTGTAATTTCCTCCTTTTAAACATATATCTCTCAAAATTTTCTACAAGCTAATTTCATATAAATTATATAAGAGGGCATCTTCAATGTGGTCGGTGCACAAAATGTGACTTTTGTGTCCACCACTCAATGAATGACACATCATACTATTCATAAATTACAAAATAGTTTTGGCTACACTTCATAATTTCATCATAAATCAAAAGCCAAAGTAGCTACTCAGTTCACCATCCTTCACGCCCCAATTCACCATCCTTCATGCCCAACCCACGCCACAATGACCCATTTTCAGAAACAATTTCTTTAAATGTGCGGGTATGGATGGAATTTTGGTCTGAAATTTTTATGGCTTTTGTTTGAATGTGTTATGGATATGTGAAAAAGTTGTTATATTCTCTCATGTGTGTTTTTAGAGGGTTGTTATGTAAAAAGATTGGCTGAATGTATGAAATTTTGTTGAGAAATTATGTTGAGAATTTGTCTACCAAGTGTATGATGAAATGTCTTAGTAGGATTTTTTGTAGTGCTTAGTTAGGTTTTGTTTGCATGCTTGATGTGGTTGCTTTGTTTAGGATGAGTTTTCTTAAATTCTTGCTTTTGGAAGAATTTTTGCTTATTATAAGAATTTATGCTTATTATATGCTTATACTTTTGAGTAGCCACTGAGCTCCAAATTCAGTTAATGAATTCAAGTAAGATAAGGTGTAGATTTTCCTCACCAAGACAGTGTCGGATCAAGACAGACAACTTCCTCACCAAGTTTCACCAAAGCAGTTGGGCAAATTTTCTTCATTGTATTAAGGCTTTGCAGTACCCGCAAGGCACTGAATGTGGAAGAGACTAAAATTATCATGTATCATTATATGATTTATATCATGTGTTTGGACCAGTTGAGCTCTACATGTAATTGTGGTAGTTTTCTAATAATATGATTCATTTTCTTAGTAGCCAAGTGTTGTATTACCATGCCTTTGTGTTTTTCATTGCTGCATCTTTGTTAATTTCAGTACAACATTAACAAAAATTGGACTGTGGTTTCCATTGCTATTCTTTCTTTTCTTTTCTTTTTAATTTTTTTTAATAAGTAATGATCAAGTTTTATTATCATTGCTCTTGCTGTTACAAACATTTTAGTAATTCAAATAGCTACAAAAAAGACGGTACAAACATTCTAGCAATTCAAATAGCTGCAAAATTGATACAAACATTCCAACAATTCAAATAGTTGCAAAATTGACAATATAAACATTCCAACAATTCAAATAGTTGCAAAATTGACAGTACAACCATATTATGGTCACCACAACCTCACAAAAAAGACCACACTACACACCACCGTAACTTCAAGGAGTTTCATAGTGTTGATGTTGTCTGCACTCTGCACCAATAGCAATTGTAGTAGATGAACATACAGATCTTGAGACATGAAAAATATAATTATTATGTCATATGTTTGGACTAGTTGAGCTCCACGAAGCAAACTTATACTTCTAGGAGAAAGGAGGTCATAATTATATTTAATTACGAGCCTATGTACAATCCATCTTAACTCCACTTTCTTCAAACCCATAAGTGCTTTACATCCTATCCTTGTTTCTGTAGGCTCCAAATTTGTATAATTTTTCTTTTGACACTTTCTATCACGAAACCTTTCCCTTGAACAAATATAATCTATCGCAATTAATGACTTATCCTTTGATAGTCGATTATGACTTTTGCGAATACTAAAACCTATTCGCATTGCATAAGCATTATAACTGCAATACAAAAGACCCATAATACACACAAACATATAACTCTCATTAACTCAATATAACATAACACTCCAACAACCCCATATGAGTCATATGCCCCTGAAACACTATAGGAGCCAACCCTTTAGTTGGTGGATCCACTAACATATGTTTGGGAATATGCACAACACAAATGTGAGACTTAGCTACTTTTCTCTAACAAACAAGTATTTTATATCAATATGTTTGGATCGCGAAGAGTTTCTAGTGTTTCGAGAGAAAGAATTGCAAAATTATCACAAAATATCTTCAGTGGCTTCTCAATGGTATCCACAACAACCAGCCCTGAGAAAATTTTCACAGCTATATAGCTTGACATGTAGCCTGGTAACAAGCTATGTATTATGCCTCTATAGTTGAGGAAGCTGTAAGTGTCATATTTGACACTTTTCGATGAAATAACTCCCCCTGCCATCATAAAAACATATCCAGAAGTGGATTTCCTATCATTTGAGCAACTTGCAAAATTGAAATCTAAATATCCAATTACATCAAGAATGTCGGATCGCCAATATGTCAACATAAAATTTTTAGTGCCCTATAAGTACCTTAGTACTTTCTTTGCAATTGTCCAATAATTTAAAGCCTAGATCATTCAAGTATCTCCTAAGCACACTTACAGCATAAGCAATATCAAGTTGTGTACATACTTGAGCATACATAAAACTACCCACAACTGATGCATATGGAATAGATTGCATTTGAGTTCTTTCACTATAATTCTGGGGACATTGACATTTAGGAAATGTATCACCCTTCACAATTGGTGTCTTTTCAGGAGAGCAAGATTGTATATGAAACCTATTTAATACTGGATCAATGCAAGTTTTTTGAGACAATCCAAGAGCACCTTTAGTTCTATCACGAAGAATTTGTATACTCAAAACATAAGAGGCCTCACCAAGGTCCTTAATATCAAAATGAGAGGACAACATACGCTTAGTTTTAAGCAAGAGCTCATTGTCATTTGTTGCAAGCAATATATCATCCATATAGAGTAGAAGAAAAATGTATATGCTCCCATTGATCCTCAAATATATGCATTGATCAACAACATTTTCCTTAAAATCATAAGAGGTGACAATTTCATCAAATTTTAGGTACCATTGCCTCGAAGCTTGCTTAAGCCCATAAATAGACCTTTTAAGCTTGCACACCCTATGCTCCTTTCCATTCACCTGAAAACCATTTGATTGCTCCATATACACATCTTCAGATAAATGGCCATCGAGAAAAGTTGTTTTAACATCCATTGATTTGATGTAGCTCCAAGTCGAAATGAGCTACTAATGCCATGATTATCCGAAAAGAATCCTTGGTGGAAACATGTGAAAAACTGTCTTTATAGTCAATCCCTCTCTTTGTTTAAAACCCTTTGCCACAAATCTAGCCTTGTACCTCTCTACTTGGCCTTTGGAATCATGTTTGGTCTTAAAAACCCATTTGCAACCAATTGGTTTGCAACTACTTGGTCATTCAACCAAATCCCAAACATCATTTTGATGCATGGACTCCATCTCATCATGCATAGCCTCTATCCAATGTGAAGATTGTGGACCATTAGTAGCCTCTTGGAAAGTAGTTGGATCAATAGACAATCCAACACTGAACTCATGTTCTTGCAAATAAACTACATAATCATAAACTGCAGGCTTACGCGTCCTCTGGGATCTCCTCAGATGAACATCATCACCCGTCCCCTTATCAACATTGGGTTAAGTGTTAATAACATTTTCTTGAACAAAAACTGGAGATTGCCCTACAGGTGGAGGTACATACATCGATGGTGAAATAAGATGCGACAACCAATAAAATCTAGAACCTTCTTTAAATGTGGATTATGAAGTCTCACTTCACTTTACAACCCCAAACATGAAAATGGTGTAAACTAGGCCTTTTCCCATACCACAACTCATAAGGAGTTTTAGGAATTGACTTGCTGGGTACCTGATTCAGAATGTATGTTACAGTTTTTAAGGCCTCTCCCCATAAGAACTCTGGTAGACATGAGTGACTAAGCATACATTCGCACCATGTCCATCAAAGTACGATTTCTCATTTATGCAACCCCATTTTGCTGAGGAGTTTCAGACATTGTATATTGTGCTTCAATCCTACATGCTTCAAGAAACCTTGCAAAAGGTCATGCATTTTGCCCAGTTTCATCATATCTCCCATATTATTCACCACCTCTATTTGATCTTATAGCTTTAATATCCTTGTTACACTAAAGTTCAACCATAGCCTTAAAATTTTAAAGGCTTCTAAAGATTCCAACTTTTCACGATGAGCTCAATGTAACCATAACGTGAATAATAATCAATAAAGGATATGAAGTACCTATAATTTCCCAAAGCAGCAGGAGCAATGGGACCACATATATCAATGTGTATCAATTCTAAGACGTTTTCACTTCTTCCATCATTTTGTCTCCTAGTTTTAGTAGTAAGTTTCCTTTAACACAATCGACACAAATATCAAAATCAGAAAAATCTAGATTAGCAAGAATACCATCTTTAATCAACCTTTCCATTCTTGGCCAAGAGATGTGACCCAATCTTCTGTGCCATAACATGGAGGATATTTCATTAGCCTTACTACACTTAGAACCAACTACAACACTCACAATAGGAGTATTAGGAGAAAAATAAGATAAAGAAGGCATCAAATCAATCATGTATAAACCATCACACAATATACCAAAACCAACCATAATAGAATCATAATAATTAGTAACCATTCCATTTCCAATCCCAAAAGAGAAATATAGACAAGATTTCTCCTAATATAAGGTACAAAAGCGGTTCCTTTTAAATCCAAAAAATGCCCAGAGGCTAAATGAAATTTTGCAATGCCAATGTATTCAACTTTGACCTTCACATCATTTCCCATGTTCACCATTATTAAAATTTGTAGGAGGAGGAAAGAGATGGAGGTTGCTGCCTCTTTATATTATTCAAGCTTATTAAACATGTTACAAATTAATGTGCCATTCTAGTTAAATATTTACTTTGGTTTTGTTTATTAAACTCTAGTTTGTTATAAGTGAAAATGTGTGTGTTGTGAAGCCACATGCGTGGATCTAGAACTTTTTGTAAAAGGCTTATCTTGTTTTTTGTATGGAATAGCTACAAAAAAGTGTAATGTAAAAAAAGAAGAAGAAGAAAATAGAAGAAAGTTGAGAGTCACTTTGCAGGTTTTTTTCTTCTCCCTTGTTTTTCTCTTGCCTTTACTCATATTCTGCAGCAGTTCTTCATTCTTATTTCTTTGTGCTTCCTTTGATTAATTTACTGCCATTGGAGTGTGTCTTACTGGAAAATCCAGCCAACAGAATTTGGTATCAAAGCTTGGTTCAAAGAAGTGTTTTGGGCAGAAATTTGAAGAGAAAGAAAAGGATAAGTTGAAGAAGAAGCTATGGCAAGCACAAGCAGTAATGTAAATTGGAGTAATGTCCAAGTACTAGTTTTCTCTTGTGAAAATTATGATTTCTGGTCTATAAATGATGAAGACCTTGTTTGTCTCTATAGATTTATAGGACATGGTACAATCAGGATATGAAATACCTAAATCTACATCAACATTGACTGAAGCTCAAAAGAGGGAATCAAGGAGAACAAAAGCAAGGATGCTGGAGCTCTTGGGATGATTCAAAGGGGAGTTTCAGAAACCATTTTCCAAGAATTGTGGGAGCAACAAGAGCTAAGGAGGCTTAAGCCATTCTCCAAGAAGAATTTTAAGGAGATAAAAAGTAAGAGCCATCAAACTCCAAACTCTTAGAAAAGATTTTGAAAATATGAGAATGAAAGAAAATGAAAGTGTGAAAGATTATTCCACTAGATTTTTGAGTTGGTAAATCAAATGAAAACTTATGGTGAAGATATGATTGATCATAGAATTGTGGGAAAAATAGTGATAAGTTTGCATGAAAAATTTGATCCTATGGTGGCTGTAATTGAAGAAACAAAAGACCTCTCTAGTTTAGGAGTTCAAGAGTTGTTGGGTTCATTGAAATCTCATAAGAAAAGGCTGGAACGACACTCCGAAAAGTCAATAGAGCGTGCATTTTAATCTAAGCTCACTGTTAATTCTAAAAATTCTAAAAAGAGAACATTAAGTCATGAACAAGGTAAAGGGGACTCAACTAGAGGAGTAGAAGTTTTAGAGCAAGAGGAAGAGGTAGAGGTAGCTATGAAAGAAAACCAAGTGTGAAAGACTCTTCACAAAGATGTAATATTTGCAAGAAGAGTAGCCATGTTAAAAAAGATTGTTGTTTCAAGGGAAAGCCTCAATGTTTTAATTGCAAGAAGTTTGGCCACTTGCAATAGGATTGTAGATTCTTGAAGAACAATCAATAAACTAATTTTCTAAGGAGAAAGAAAGTGAAGGGAACTTGTTCTATGCATGTCAACAGGTTTTCGAGAAGAAAAATGATACATGGTTCTTAAATTGTGGTTGTAGCAATCACATGACACCAGAGAAGAAAAATTTATTTGACATAAACACTTCATTCCATTCAAAAGCGAGATGGAAAATGGTGCTGTGGTAGATGTTAAAGGAAGAAACAATGTTAGAGTTGAAACCAAGAAATGGTTGAAGAAAATTCGTGAAGTTTTATTTGTTCCAGAGCTTGATCAAAACTTCTTAGCGTTGGACAACTATGTAGCATGATTATGTTCTTCTTTTTGAATGCCGTACTTGTACAATTTATGATGAAGGAAAAGAAAAATTGGTTGTAATTGAAGTTAAAATGGCTCCAAATAGAAGCTTTTCATTCACTTTCAAATATGCAAAAGAGATGGCTTTAAAAGTTGGTCTACTTGATTAATTATGTTTGTGACATAAAAGATTTGGGCATTTGAATTTTCAAAGTCTCAAGCTACTACATCAAAAAAATATGGTCCAAAGGGTTCTTATTATTAGTGAAAAGAATGAAATTTGTGAAGGTTGTGCTTTTGGAAGCACCACTGACAACCATTTTCAAAAGGCGTAGCATGGAAGGCTAAAAAGATGTTGGAGTTGGTGCATACTAATGTTTGTGGGCCTATGTGTAACACCCAAGGAATTTATTAAGATAACTTAGAATGCTTTAGTCTAAATTGTGATTTTTTTAAGTTAAATCATTATATTGGGAAAAATATGTTTAATGTCTAAATTATAAATTATTTGGCATTTACCTAATTAAATGCCTAAGTGTTAATGGTAATAAGGATATTAATATATTAAATAATAGATTAATTAGTTTATATTTATATTAAAAAAATACTTGTATATATATATATAGATATATATATATATATATGGTAGTAATTATCTAGATGGACGTGTAGTAATGTTTAGAATATATAGATATATATATATGGTAGTAATTACCTAGAAGGACGTGAAGTTAGTTCTTATATATATATATATCGTAGAATGTTCGTGAATTTGAGAATAGAGGCCAGTGGGTATTCATTTGTTAATATATATATATATATATATATATATATATATATTTAAGCAAGGAAAGTAGCATCCAAGTTCTCAAAGCTCTCACTCACATGGGAGAAGTGAATGTAATTGGTTTGCTATTCATGAGAGAAGGAATTTAGCAATTTTGCCTTTAGCCTTTAAGCTTAATCAAAATCAGGTATAATCTCTTTTATCCTTAGTTTATGTCAATTATAGTTATTTATTAGAATTTAAATTATGTTAATTCTAGTCATTAGAATTTAAATTATGTCGTTATAATGCCTAAATTTGCATGGGAAAGCGTGTGATTGAATATTTGGACGGATATTATATTCAATCATTCTTTTAAATATTACAAATGCATCACAGTCGCCTAAATTTTATTAGGTATTTTACAATAGCGCCTGTAATGCCCAAGTAATGTTAGATGTTTTAATTAAATATTATACTAATGTCGTAGTAATGCCTGAAAATACAAAAAATACTAGATAGCCGTTATGATGTCCAAATAATATTAAGATATCTAGATATGTCGTTATGATGCCCAAGTGATAATATAATATTTTAGATAGATGTCGTTATGCTGCCCAAATTTTAGGATAAGGCAAAATATGAAAAAATGTTTTTGGAGATATTTTAAGAATCCTAGGATTTAAAGTGAGTCTTAGGAATAAAATTAGTTAATTTACGCTAATGTTAAAAAAATTGTGTTATTAAATGCGAAAGTGTATAACAAGGAAACCACTTAATAAGGACCTTGTTTAAAAAGGTAAGTTCAAACTTCGACCTTGCATTATTTTACAAAAGCATGTTATGTATATTCTGTTGAGCCCCCAATTATTTTAGCTACACGTATGAATATATTTTGAAATGCTTTACATGAAAATGTGTTTCCAAAGGAAATGATTTATAAAAGAAGTTGAGTTTTGGAAGGAAAACAAGATTTATGAAAAATATGATGCTATGTATGAATGCATGTAATGCCCAATGTCGTGGGGATTATGCTCGACACCGATGTTAGGAAGGGGAAACAAAGTTGCCTAATAGCCTAGCGGTTGAGCGGGTTACACTCAACACCTCAAAGCTATGAGAGGGAGAAATTATTAGCAACCTTGCGTTAAGGTAACACTTAGCAAACTCCCGAGGATAAGGGAGTATAAATTCACTTATTGTCATGATGATATGTTATAATATGTTATGCAATGCTATATGATTAAATTATGTTGATTTTAATGATGTTTTACTCATGATATTATGAACTGCTTTTACTTCTTCATGTTATAAATTGTGAAGTTAATTATAGTAAGAAAATGCAAATAAATATTATTCTATTTATTTATTAAGTATGAAATGTCTATCACCTAGTTTACTATCTAGCCATAAATTTATTAAATCTCATTTATGAAAACTTTGCATACATGGTTTGTTTAGTAAACACTGGTGACAAGATAGATACTTTTTGAACAAAAGGGGGCTCTAACAAAAAAGAAATGGTCAATTCTTGAACTTGTTGAGTCGTGGACTCACCTTCCACCTTTAAAATTGTTGTGACAATTTTCTAGATGAGTTGAGGAAGAGGAGGACGAGGATGCAGCTCTGGGTGAAGGTCCATATTACTGCATAGGACTGCTAGGAGGCCTCATTTTTGGAATTACTCAAGACATTGTAGAAAAGCTAGTAATGTTTATGTGTGTATTTTAGTAGTTCTCTCATGATACCTTGTAATATATTAGTGATGGTTGTAGTAATCGTAAGTGTTATGCCATGTGTGGCGAGTTTAAAGATACTGAAATCCTAGTTGAGGATGAAGATATTATATGAAGTTTAAATTAGATGCTCTGGTACATTTACATTTATGAGGAAACTCGATAAAAAAAAAAAAAAGAGCTACAAATAGTAAGGATTTAGATAATCTCATTTATGGCTCTGTTTAAAAGGCTGTATGCTATATACTATGCAAACTCCTTCTCATTTTTAAAATAGGTATTTCATTTTCTTTATTGATGATTATAGTCGCATAACTTGGGTTTATTTCATGAGACAAAAATTTGAAGTGTTTAATAGTCTTGAGAAGTGATAGAAAGAAGGAATATATATCAAATCAATTTCATAAATTCTGTGAAGATGAAGGTGTGAAGAGGCAATTGACAGTCTTTTATACCCTACAACAAAATAGGATATCCAAGGGGAAGAATTAAACCATCATGGAGATGGCCAAGTCTATGTTGCATGAAAAATGATTTTTAAAAGCATTTTGGGCTAAAGCTGTATACATGGTTGTTTATTTGATGAATAGATGTCTAACCAAGGCTGTGTGGGATAAAACACCATTTGAAGCTTGGAATGGAAGAAAGCTATCAATCAAGCATCTCACAGTGTTTGGTTGTATTTGCTATGTTCAAATTTCAAAGGAGAAAAGATACAAGCTGGATGAGACAAGTGAGAAGTGTATATTTGTTGGATATAGTTCAATGTCAAAGAGCTATAGGCTATACAACTTGAAAACCAACAAAGTAATCTATAACGACTTAGTTTTAAAACTTTTATTGAAATAATATTAAATAGATTAAAATGATAATAAATAAATTAGAACAATGATATATGAATTAACGATATTAAACAACTATTTGATGTTAAGGATATATATTACATCGATTATTGACCTCTTTTGAATATCACTTTAATTCTCAAATTTAGCTTCTTAAGTATGTTTAAGGACATAATTAAACTAAATTTAGTAAATACATTATTTATATTAATGTTTGGTGAAGTTAAAAAAATTAATTTGAAACCTTTTAGTTTTTGCCTAAAAGCCGTGTTTTAATTTTCATACTGTCTAATAAAGATTAAAACTACTATGGAAGGGTATCAAGGCTAGCCAATTTTGTTGAAAGCTTGAAGTCTTCTATTAATGAGGTTATTAGAAATATCATGATAATTTAATAAGGCAAGTGTATAAGTGGCCAAGTGGGAATGCAAGTAGTTTAAAGTCTAATTGAGTGGGAAACTTTGTAAGGGTCGAAAATTGAGTCAAATGAACTCAGATGAAGTCGAACCAAAGATATAAAATGTTTGTCTCGAAGTCCTCTATCTACCCTCAAAATTTCATGTCAATAAAAGTACGTTTGAATATCGAAAAATAGATCGGAGTGCACTGCCTTCATGTTGGACAAAAATGCTAAGGTGGACTAGAATCATGGAATGTGGACTAGGTTCATGCTTTTAGTTGAATACATCTCAACCCTTGGATTAAGAGTATGAAAATGAATCATAGCCATTCATTCTCTTATAGATAAAAGCTTGTATTTAACCTTTAGATCAAAAGTATTAAATTGAATCCTAGACATTCATTCTCTTATAAATAAGAGCTTAAGTAAATTCATTTTTTCACTTGAGCTCTTTTACTTTCTTAGCAAGAAAAGATTGCTTGCTCCTCCTTTCATTCTCTTTCTTAGCTCAAAGTCAAAAATTGTATAGCTTAAATCTCTCTATAGTGTTCAAGTGTCCTTACTTTTCTAAACTAGTTATCTAGAGAAGATTTGATGGAGTTCTATTTCAAGGTTTATTGGGTAAGTGTTTTTTGTGTAATTATTATGATTTATTGTTTGTATTATTTGTTTTCATCTAATTATTTAAGACCCAATAAGCTTATGATATAAAATAAAGTAATAAATAAATTAATGATAAGAGTTTATATACAAATTGATTAAAGGCTTATTATTTATATTTGTTACATATATTATTTACTTTATAGCTTTTATATTCAGTCATTTATTTTATTGTTATTTAAATTTTAATTCATATTTTTGGCTGTACAGACCATTGGTCTCAACCCCGAAATATGAATTCAATATTTATATTCAGTTATTTATTTTATTATTATTTAAATTTAAATTTATATTTTTGGCGGTACGGACTATCGGTCTCAACCCCGAAATATGAATTCAGTATTTATATTCAATCATTTATTTTATTGTCATTCAAATTTTAATTCATATTTTTGCCTGTATAGACCATCAGTCTCATCCTCAAAATATGAGTCATTCTTTATATATATTATTTATAATACTAGTTTTTATTTAGTGATACTGGCCATTAGCCTCATCACCAAAAACGAATTCAGGAAAAAAAAACTATTTATAAGTAACTATTTCAGATTTATATAATAAAATGAGTAAGTAAAGATAAAGTGACAGATAATAAATAAATATAAAAAGATGAGGGTCTTTAAACAATGATATTATTTGAGAATGAACTAATATGAAAATATTATTTGTATGTATATATTTATATGTAGAAGTGGAGCAGAATTTTATACTAAGGAGTGTAAGTATGGAAGTACTTACTGAGTATTAGCTTTGTTTTATTGTCATAGGAATTCTTATTTTGTTTTATTGATATAATTTTGCATTACAACTATTGTATAATGTGTCTAATAATATGGGTTGATTGGATAGCTACCTTAAGAACAAGTTGGGTGGATTGCCGCAAGGAACCGTAGGTATCTCAATAGATGGAGGCATATAACCGTTCAACATGTTTAATATATAACTAGGCTAGGGCGGTATAGTCGCCAGTACCAAACATGTAAAACTCTAAAATATGAGGGACATAACAAACGCGAACGGGCTAAGAGCTCATAACGAGAAGTTTGAAGAAAGATTATCATAAAATACAAACTAATATATCACTACGCTGCATTCGCATTTCATTTATCATTATATATTTTATTTCTTAATCGTACTTTATCTCAAACTAATCTTTTAGGTTATGTTTGGGAAGGGCTGTTTTTGGATTTGTTTTCAGTTTCATATTTTTTAATTTTCGTGACATTCCCATTTCAGATTTCAAAGTTAGAGTTTCTTTCCAATGTGAAAAAAATTTGGATTGTTCTTAAAAAGTACAAAAACATGTGTAAACAAAAAATGATTGGCAATGATTGCTAATAATCATTGCTAATCATTGGGTTGACTTCACTAAAGTAATACTCAAGCAATTAATATTTTTTTTAAAAAAATATGGTGTCATCGCACGTGATTCCACGATGCACCTTGCTTATCTTATCAAAAAATCATCCACTTTAATTTTTTTTTTTTTGAAAAATAATCATCCACTTTAATTAATACCACTATTTTGCGTTTTACAAGGGCCAGCAGTAGTTGTTGGGAGCACACAGGTTTGAGGGCATTTAAAATTATTTTAAATAGATGAAGAGAAAAAAGTCGTGCACTCATTCAACACTTTGCTTTGGGTTTTGTATTTTTGGATTTTTGGACAGTGGGTTTTGAACTTTGATGGTCTCCATGCACAATATTGTATGGGCTTCGAACTTTGCTTTGGGTTTTGTATTAAAACGGGCTAAATATGATTTGGCATGGGTCTTAAAATAAAAACCCAAAACAAATCCAAAAACAGCCATTCCCAAACATAGCCTTAGTATCTAAAAAAATAGATTACTCACTTGTTTGTCTATGTAAACATGATAATGTCATATTTACATAGACCTTGATGCAGAAATACAAAGTGAGGACGATGGTTCCTTTATTGGTTTTGATGGTTGATAGATCATCTGCTACGAGATTAATACTTACTCTATGAAGCAAGTCACATTTATGTTAATTGCTTTTATTACTTATTGTGATATGTGCGAACTTAACAAATAATAATATACTAATTTAATGCCATCTGTGACATATTTGGTACACCTAGTGTGTACATATATTGTAATAAAAATCATATTTCTATTTTTATTAAATAATATATCACCTTGAGGTATTTCAGTCAGCTCAATTGTGTTATGCAAGTTATTCTTAAGCCATAAAAAGAGAAAAAAATATATATATATATATTCCGCTGTAAAGTTTGTATTTTTAAAGTTGCAGCGTAATGACTTCGATATTTGTTAGTTCAAATATCGGGGCGTTACATAATCGTTAGTCGAGATGTCTTATTTGATGAGAAAGCTAAATGGAATTGGAGCAAGGCCAAGTTGAAGAACAATTGGTTCCGGTGACTATTTTACAGTAAAGTCTAGCTCAAGGAAGTGCAAGCAATGATGATCGCACTCACCCATCATCAAGTTCGACTCCATCACCAAGCTCACCATCATCTCCAAGCTCAAGTTCAACTTCTCCAAGCTCAAGTTCAATGAGATTAATAAATTTGGATGATATTTATGCAAGATGCAATTTTTGTGTTGTTGAACTTGAAAACTTTGAAGAAGCATTAAAAGAAGAGAGTTGGAGAAAAGTTATGGAAGATGAAATTGAAGTTATTGAGAAAAACATAACATGGAAGTTGGTTGATAGGCCTCAGGACAAAGAAATCATTGGTGCGAAATGGATTTACAAAGTGAAGTACAATGTAGATGGGTTGGTTTAAAGGAACAAAGCGAGGTTAGTTGCAAAAGGATTCTCACAGCAGTCTAGAGTTGATTTTCATGAAACCTTTGCCCCAGTAGCTCGCTTGGATAGAGTGAGAGCTTTAATTTCCTTAGTAGCTCAAAATGGTTGGTTATTATACCAACTTGATGTTAAATCAACTATTTTGAATGGAGAGTTGAAAGAAGAGGTGTATGTTGAACAACTTTAAGGATTTGTCATCCAAGGTGAGGAAGAGAAAGTGTATAAGCTAAGAAAAGCTTTGTATGAGCTAAAACAAGCTCCTAGAGCATGGTATAACCATATTGACAATTACTTCAATGAGAGTGGTTTCAAAAGGAGCAAGAGTGAGCCAACCTTGTATGTAAAGCATTAAGGTAATGTTGATTTGCTTATTGTTGCATTATATGTTGATGATTTGATATTAATTGGAAGCAATGCTGAAATGATTGAAGAATTCAAGAAAGATATGGTGAACAAGTATGAGATGAGTGATATGTGGCTATTACATTACTTTCTTGGTATTGATGTGTATCAAGACAAAGAAGATGTGTTCATTTCACAAAGAATGAATGCTGAAAAAATTATAAGAAAATTTAGAATGGTTGGTTGTAAACCAATGGCTACACCACTTGCTGCAAATGAAAGAATAAAGAAGGAAGATGGAGGAAAAAAGGTGGATGCTACTCTTTACAGAAGTTTGGTTGAAAACTTGCTATATCTCATTGCTACAAGACCTGATATTATGTTTGCAGCAAGTTTGCTATCAAGGTTCATGCATTCTCAAAGCCATTTTCATTTTGCAACAGCAAAAAAAATACTTAGATACATTCAAGGCACTACATATTATGAAATAAGGTATTGCAAAAATTTCAAGATGAAATTGCTTGGCTTTCGTGATAGTGATTAGTGAAACTGTGTTGATGATATGAAAAGCACCTCGGGTTATTTTTTCACTTAGATTAGATGTGTTTTTTTGGTCTTCAAAGAAGCAACAAGCTCAGTTGCTTAATCTATAATAGAAGCTGATTATGTTTCAACATCATTAGTCACATCTCAAGCAATTTGGTTGAGAAGAATATTTGAAGATATTGGTGAGATGTAAGAAGAGGCTATACATTTGCATTGTGACAGCAAATCAGCCATAGCAATGGCAAATAATCTAGTTTATCATAGCAGGACCAGACATATTGCAATCAAACATTATTTCATCAGAGAAGCAATTGAAGAAGGCTAAGTGGAGTTGAAGTTTTGCAGGTCAGAGAAGCAAGTAGTTGACATTTTCACTAAAGCATTGCTAGAGGAGAAATTTCAGCAATTCAGAGAAGTACTAGGAGTTCAAGAACAATATATTAAGGAGGAGAATGTTACAAATTAATGTGTCATTCTAGTTAAATATTTATTTTGATTGTGTTTATTAAATTCTTGTTGGTTGTAGGTGGAAATGTGTGTGTTGTAAAGCCACATGTGTGGTTCTAGAACTTTTTGTAAAAGGCTTCTCTTGTTTTTTGAATGGTGTAGCTGCAGAAAAGTGTAATGTAAGAAAAAAGAAGAAGAAAATAAAAGAAAGCTGAGAGTCACTTTGCAGAATTTATTTTTTCATCTCCTTTGTTTTTCCTATTTTTCTTGCCTTTATTCATATTCTGCAGAATTTCTGTAGCAATTCTCCTCTCTTATTTCTTTGTGCTTCCTATGATTAATTTACTACCCATAGAGTATGTCTTGCTGGATAAACTAGCCAACAAAACCTAATACAAGCATCCTATTATATAAGATTATGGAAATACCGTAAAGACTAAACTACTCATAAAACCCTAATGACAAAAACCCTAACTCTTCTAATAATCTCAAGTTGGAGCATATACATCATATGAATCAAGGTTGGAAGATACAAGCAAATGAAAAAACAATTAGAAAAACATACTTTAACACTCCCACTTAAGCTGGAATAGCTTGGAGTACACAACACAAATACAAGATAATTAAATTAAACTTCAATGCCGATTGGAAACTCGTCGAAAATTTGAACAACCATTATGATCGGTTTTTGCTAAAAAACACCAAGGCCAGTCGGATACAACAATCTCAATATTAGATCAGTTCTCATCGGAGAATCCAAGGTTAATCGGATACAACAATCTTGGGATTGGTTCTGCGTAAAACACCAAGGCCGATCGGATGCAACAATCACTTGATCGGTTCTCAAGAATCCAAGGCCGGTCGGATACATCAATCACCAACAACAAACAATAAACACATGATTAACCAACAAGTTTGCCGAAAGACAGTTACTAAAAAAAAAAAAAAACTTGCTGGAGTCTTGCTAGAAAATGTAGAAATTGGCTGGAGATAAACAAACAGCAGCGACAAGTAGAACACCCCGACGACACAAAAAACAAGTAAAAAAACTACAGAAAGGTGAAACTGAGTTGTTGCGGATCTTCGTTGGACCTCTGGAAGTGTCGCCATAACTTGCCGGAGAAGACAAAACAGGGCCAAATCTAATAACATAAATAATAGACTTAAACAATGACCACAGATCATCATTTTGACAACACAATCATTAAATGGTAGGATTTTTTTTTTTTGAGGTCCGCTGCAACTTCATTAGCCACCACATAACATTTCACTGCCACATACAAGGCCGACCATCACACCCAACAACCAGAACTTGCACCCCATCAACAACGATATTGCTATTTTTCTTTTCTTTTTTTCTCACTGGAGGTGTTCCGGTCACCACATAAAACAGTAAGGACAAAGTTTTACTCCAAACTGGGTTGGAGGAATTTCCTTCAACCTGGTCTATAAAAGTGACATGTGTCCTTTAACATGTGAGATGCACGTGTTTTTTCAATAGTCAGGACAAAGTTAGAATAAATTTGATTAAAAACTCATGTGCATCTCACATGTTATTAAAAAAAAAGACGCATGTCACTTTTATAGACCAAGTTGAAGGAAATTTCTCCAACCCAGTTTGGAGGAAAACTTTGTCCAAACAAGTAAATAAGTAAATAAATAAACTGCTATAAAGGTATTGCCCATGTGGGTTTAGCCCACACGGGCATTGCTGCTGCCAACAATAGAAAACTCAAAATTAGCCAAGAATCAAAGGCTTTGATACCATGTTAAGATTTGTAAGCGGGGAAAAGAGATAGAGACTACTGCCTCTTTATATTATTCAAGTTTACTAAACCTAATACAAGCATCCTATTATATAGGATTAAGGAAATACCATAAAGATTAAACTACATCCAAAACCCTAATGACTCAAACCCTAACTCTTCTAACAACCATCAACTCCCTATCACTTGGCCTTCTAGAGCTTTGTAATTCTTGCAAGGAATTTGTAACATGAATACTTGCACTAGTATCTAACCACCAAGTGTTAGAGGGCACATCAACCATATTAGACTAAAAACACACTAACGTAAAGGGTGTACCTTGCTTTTCTAACCAAGTCGTATATTTATTGTAATTTGCCTTCTTGTGCCTAAATGCATGACAAAAGTTACACTTTCCTTTGAACCCTTCTATCTTGGGCTCTAGAGAGGTGCACACTTTAGCTTGTTAAGAAAACTTCTTGAATTTCTTTACTCTATATGGCTTGTTCCCACTGCTGTTGCCCTTGTGAAAATTCTTCCTAAAGTTTCATTGTTTTGTGTCATCATAAAAACAGTAAGAAACTTTCCTTTTTTTTTATCACCTTTTTTTCTTGAGTGACTATAAGCTCCATTCATCTCGTCTTAAGGGCTAAATTGAGATGGCAAGGACTCAAGCAGAAAACTATATGCTAACTCAACTTTCATTTCTCTTAGCTTGTTAAAAAAATGGGTGAGCTTCATATATGCTCACGGACTCCATTAACACCATCATAAGTTGTGGTAGTAAGCAACTTCATGAAAGTTCCCTTTTCCACTTTGTCAATCTTCCCAACTGCAACCAGAAAATCTTCGGTACTATCAGTATGAGTAATACTCTGCCTAATAGACTTGCTAATAATATACTTCATGATCATAAGACAAGTCCGGTTGAAATGCTCCCAACGCTCATAGTAGTTTTTTTTTTCCTTAGTAGAACTTTTCTCAGTAAGTTTATCAGTTGCCTCAACCCTCAAAGCCAAATCAAGATTCATGACTGCTAAATTGATAGTGAGAGACTCATACAAATCTTCATAATTAGTCCCCATCAGTGTTTTGATGGCAGATAATTGGAGAGACAAACCAGAATTGCCCAAAGCTAAGGACATCAAAAACAAGATTTATTATGCATGCAAAAGGAAAACAAAAGCGGAAAATGCAGTTTTAACCCATGAAATTTCAATGATTTTTCAATTTTAACCCCAAAGTTTAAAATTGCAATCATCTCAAGTTTCAAAAACTTGTAATGTTAACTTGCTAGTTTTTCCGTTAAAATGGACGGAAAATTATAAAATGACGAAACTACCCTTAGTCTTTTTTTAAAAAAATTTCTGTCTACTTTAACAGAAAAATAGACAGAAGGTTAACATTGCAAAATTTTGAAACTTCATGGGGTGGATTGCCACTAAACTTTGAGATTAAAATTGAAAATCATCAAACTCATGGGTTAAACTAGATTTTCCCAAAACAAAAACATGCACTCATAAGGTCATCACAAATTTTTTTCACACTAGAGTCTTAATGCACAATAGACTCTTACACATATAGTTAATCTCAAATTTTATGCTAGAGTTTTCCATATATAATGGACTCATATGCATGATAAAGCAAAATAATTAAATGCAATGACTTAAAATGACTCACTATCGAAATGATAAGACTAAGTCATCAAGCGTAGAGTATTTAATAATTTCTTCATCGTCCAAAGCATCCTACCAAATTAATAATTTACCGATAGGGCAAATCAATTATTCATATAGACCTTAGTAAGGCAGTAATAAAAAAAAAAAAGGAGGGGGGAACTTTAGAAAGCCCCTCTCAACTTTTAGTCTTTTACACAAAACACTTATGAGCTAAAAAAACTCTCACTTATCCCCCATGATCTTTCGTTTTCTCTCACTTAGAACCCTTTATTAGTGAATTTCCCATTATACCCTCACTCCAAAACTACGTTGTTTTGGGTTCCAAAACTACACTATTTTGAGCTCCAAAATGATATCGTTTTGCCCAAAATGGTGTAGTTTTGACCATTAAATTTTTTTTAAAAAAGAAAAAAAGAAAAGGTAAAATATTAAAAAAAATGACAGAAGGAAATCGGGGGTGGCCGGAGATCGGGGGTGGCTCCGGCCACCCCTTGGCCAAAAATGGGGTGGTTTGGCCAAGCCACCCCCGATTTTCTTCTTCTTCTTCTTCTTTTTAAAAATTTATTAATTTATTATTATTTTTTAAATTTTTTATTAATATTTTTCTTTTAAAAAAAAATAATTTTAATGGTAAAATGGTCAAAACGGCGTCGTTTTGGAGTGAGGGTATAATGGGTAAATCACTAACAAAAGAGTTTTAAGTGAGAGAAAATGAAAGATCAGAGGAGTAAGTGAGAGTTTTTTAGCTTATGTGTGTTTTGTGTAAAAGGCTAGAAGTTAAGGGGGCTTTTTGAAGTTTCCCAAAAAAATAATAAACTCAATTTCCTTTTCTTTTCCTTTCTTTTTTTGTGAATAATTTTCAATAATACCCCCAATAATTTATCATGATTAGTCTTACTACATGTGAATACATAATCAATCAAAATCATATGTATTAATACACAACATTATCCAAAATGTATTGAAAGTTTAATAAAAGAAAACTTAATTATCATAATTAGTCCCATGAGAGATGGATACGCAACTAATCAAAATCAATGGGTTTGATTTACAGTGATATTATCCATATTGCACTAAAAAAATTGAACATAAAATTGAATTTCCAAAACACAAATGTCATAAATAACACATATATGTAGTACATCTCACTTTGGATATTAGCACAACACACATAAAGGTCATGAATAATAACAAAATAAACTTTTATTATTATTATTATTATTATTATTATTATTATCATCATGTCTTAGACTTTTCAAGACATACACATGATATTTTCTTTAGAGAAAAAAAATGAATAGTATGCCATACCCATAGTGCGCCTTTGCCAGGTATCCAAAATTTTTTTTTCCTTCGTTGCAGTGGCTGGATTCATTGTAATTCATTCACCAAAGAAAATAAACAAAGAAAATTTCAGAGATGACTGTATATGTGATTATATGAAAGTCCACAAAAAAAAAAAAAAGTTTGAACGATTATACAAGAATAACCTCCAAAAGAAAAAACTGTTTAAACACAAGTCAAACACAAATCTCATTGTTTACAAAAATAATAATATTATTATTATTTAAAAATAATAAGATTTATCACAACCATGGAGAAAAAAAAAAAAAGAAGGCTCTGATACCAATTGTTAGAATTCACCAAATAAATCTATCTTACTCCATAGTATGTGAACAATAATAAAAGGAATATATAAACGTACCTTCTTTGCTAGAAGATCATTATGCCATCTTCCCCTCTTTGTCCTGTTGTATTGTGTGTATAGAGGGCACTAGTCTCTCAAGCCTAATTGCTCCGATGACCTAATAAAGTTTAAGGGACTAACTTCATTATATATATAGGGTGAGAGTACATGGCTTCTTCAAGTGCTTATAAAATTGGTTTAGCCCATTATGGACCCAATTATTAAAATAATTATGCAGTCCACCTAAAACCATGGAGAAAAAAAAAAAGAAGGCTCTGATACCAATTGTTAGAATTCGCCAAATAAATCTATCTTACTCCATGGTATGTGAACAATAATAAAAGGAATATATAAACGTACCTTCTTTGCTAAAAGATCATTATGCCATCTTCCCCCTTTTGTCCTGTTGTATTGTGTGTATTGAGGGCACTAGTCTCTCAAGCCTAATTGCTCCGATGACCTAATAAAGTTTAAGGGACTAACTTCATTATATATATAGGGTGAGAGTACATGGCTTCTTCAAATGCTTATAAAATTGGTTTAGCCCATTATGGACCCAAATTATTAAAATAACTATGCAGTCCACCCAAAAGTGAAATAAAACACAATAGTCGATCCATAAAATCAAAATTGAACAAGTTATGGATACCAAGGCTTTGAGTGCAAGGACAACACTTGCAAGGTTTGTCCTTTGTATTTTTGGTTGTTGAATATATTGTGGAACGGAAGAATGAAATAGAGAAAAGAGAGAGAGAGAGCGGAAACATATATAAGGACTATATTGTATTGAGTCTAATATATTGATATGAATACAGAGGCCTTAATATATAGAGAGGCTATGAGTAATAAACAAGTAATCTTAGAATATATAAGGAAACATAATTAACCTAGAATAATATCAAATATTCTAACATCCCTCTCAAACTCAATGTGCAAACTTGAGTTTGGGAAAAACAAAGGAAAATTATGATTTTTTTTTTTGTTTGTCGTCGAAAAATTTGCTAGAGTAGTGGCCAGAGGCAGTGGATAGCTGCTGGTAGCAGAGCAACAGGCGGCAGATTCCGGTTCTAACCTGTAAGGCCGAAAGATCTTGGATTTGGTTGATCCGGTCCTCTTCATAAATACTCCAAATATCCCTACTCAAACTCTAGGTTTGGGAAAAAGAAAGGGTTTTTTATTTTTATTTTTTAAGTCCGCTAGAAAAGTCACCGGAAGGGGGCCAAAATAGGTGGCCGGAGGCGGTGAAAGGCGAATGACAGTGACAGCTAGTGGCTGGAGGTGGCTGCTGGACCCAAACATATTTGGGCTTGAAACTTGTATTGGGCCGGTTAAATGGGCCAATATTTTGGCAATAAACCATGGACCATTTGAAATGGTTGATCCACAATGATATGACCCGGGTCTAACTCATTAAACCGGGTTGACTATTTGGACAGGGTTGTAGGAATTAACCTGGTTGGCCTCTTTGATTGAGCCGGGTAGGATTCAATTTGTTTTAGATTTGAGTGAGTCGGGTCTAACCCATTTGAATCGGGTTGACTGCATTGGACTGGCTTGGAACAGATATTGGGCCACTCCGGGTTGTGAAGCCAAACCGAAATGAGACCTGCTTGGTCGAGTTGACGGATTGGATTGCCAAATCAATGGACTGAATCGGATTTGAGACTTGTTGGGTCGGGTCAATGAGTAGGCCGATTTAAATGGGCCTGAAAGATCGAAAACCCATGGACCGATTGAAGGTTTGACCCACTTGAGAAGATTTGGTTCTAACCCATTGGATTGGGTCAAATTAGTGAATCCAAATCATATTTGATTTTTTTTTTTGAAGCTGAGCTTGACATGTGGCAGAGAGCTAGGGCTGATGTGGAGAGCTCTCTATAGGACACGTGGCAACAATTGAGGAGGAGATCACCTGGCGTGTGTGGTGCACGCACCAGAGGCTGGCTGTTGTGTTCAGTGCATGGATCTCACGCACCATAATAGGCTCGGGCGCGTGGGCATGCATGGGAGGAGTTGCTGGCACATGTCGGTGTGATATGATCCTCTCGGCGCGTGGATCACTCTAGATGCGTGAGTGATTAATAGATCCTCCGGAGGCATGTGATTGCTATGGAAGCTTGGACGGCTGAGATCTCTTCGGATTTGGACTCAGCTGTGTTTGATTTGTCGCCAGGGGAGGAGTGTGGTGCATGTGGAGGAACGACAACAACTGCAGGAGGAGCGTGGAGGTGCGTGCAATGCCATAATGGGCTGAGATTGCACAGATCCACCAATTCGGGCGAGACACCACTTTTGGTGGTTCTTTTGGCCAAGAGGGTCTCGATGGAGGCGATAAGCTCAGCAAAAGCTGCTAGAGGAACTGGCGGCGCGGTGAAGATTGGCGATCGCCGATAGGAGCGTTGGAGGAGGAACGGGAACACCGATTGTGGCGAGGTTGGTCGATGCTAGGCTGCCGGAAGGAGTGTTGAAGGAGGAGCGAGAATATTGCTTGGTGCACCGATGACTAAAAGGTCGTCGGGAGTAGCATCGAAAAATTTGCAGAAAATCCACTTGGTGCGCCGACGACTAGAAAGTCGTCAAAAAGAGCACTGGAAAACGGTGTCCATATGGAAATGGCTCTAATACCATGTTGAATATATTATTGAACAGAAGAATGAAGTAGAGAAAATAGAGAGAGAGAGCGGAAGCATATATATAAGGACTACATTGTATTGAGTCTGATATATTGATATGAATACAGAGGCCTTAATATATAGAGAGGCTATGAGTGATAAATAAGTAACCTTAGAATATATAAGGAAACATAATTAACCTAGAATAATATCAAATAATATAACACTAGTAATGTATTGTCTTTCAAATCATTGTGATAGTTGTAGGCAATATATAGTTGGAAGCATTTTTTAGGACATGTTTGTCTAGATCGACCCGACCTCTGATTAGTTGATGCTTTGGAAATAGAAGCAACCAACAACGACTTTATCGCTGTCCTTCAATTATTGGATTTCATTTTACAAAACCCTAGATCAATTATGTATTTGATGTTGTCGATAGTCAAGGAGGTTTCAGCTATATTTGTTGCAAGAAAAACCTTCTGTGCTCCTTGAGGTGCTGGTTCAAATGTTTTTTCTTGGAGCTTAGTTGGAAGGTTTGCATATATTGGGTAGATAATCAAGTTGGCAATCTTTGTCCCTAGGTCCTGTGCTTTAGAATTTCTTCCGTTGTTTCAATCTCTTCTTGACTAGTGAAGAAAACCAATATATCTCCACCTGGTTGTGTTGCATGAATTTGGAGGACGATAACTATGGTGGTATCCAAGTAATCAACTTCTGGAGCTTTGGTGTAGTGGATTTCAACAGGATTTTGCCTACCTAGAATTTTAAAGGTTAGAGCTGAATCAAAATAATCATTAAATTTCTCCACATCAAGCGTTGCATTGGAGATAAGAAGCTTAAGATTAGGACGAAATCGAGAAGTATCCTATTATAGAAGAGCACAAGTAGTCAGAATGGAAACAAAAGGATAATAAATTCCAAATTGAGTTAAATCTAAAACAATTCGATTGTATAGCCAATAACCGTTAATTGCAACTACTTGTACACCCCTAGGTTGAGCATGAACGAGAAGGTTGGGTATGTAGGTTGAGCAAGAGTGTGAGAGGAGAAAATAGTTTATGGAAATAGAAAAGAGAAATCATTTTACATCGTTTAAAGCATGTTTCCTAGTCAACCAAGAATAATTTTAGTTTGACTAAGATTTTCATCATACCAAGCATCCGAAAAAAATAAAAATTTAAGTTGAAACTTTCTCAATTAAGTGTTGCAATAGATTCTCAAACTTTCTCAATTTGATACTTCCATTCACATATTTATATATCCTAATGTAATTACATTCATTATTATTCTCTTCTTATTTTTAAAACAAAAATAAAAATAAAAAAAATCAAAGCTTAGGATTCTCAATGGGTTGATTACACCATGTCCATAAAAATTGACAAAGGTGAGGCCCAAGTCCCATCCCATGTTCCATCACACCCCTCCCTCCCCTGGATTTAGGGCACATCAAATTCTCATCTGCCATTTTGCACCCCCACTCACTCCACCTCATGCTCCATGACCTCATTTCATTGCTCCTTATTTTACATTCGTAGACTTCCACCCCGTTGAAACTCTCTCCCTTGCCCAAAATGAACACAAAACAAAACAAATACATGAAACAAACCAAACAAGTACTCAGAAAAAAGTCTCCCTCCCCTCCCTCCTTGCCCTGATTCTCCCTCCCTCTACCAAAATTCAAAACCCTAATTTTATCCATATCCCAATCAAATTCTCAATTTTCCTTCTCTCCCTAAACATTTTTTTGGTCTCCAAACCTGCTCTCTTTTGCTGTCTAATCCTATATTTGGATTATTTCTCACCAAAGTGTGTATTCAAACCCACTCTTTCTTCCCAGAAAACCCAACATTCTAGGGTTTCATTGAACCTATAATCCACTCCAAGCCAAATTTTATACCTGCTCAAATGATCTGAAAAGTCGCTGTTTGTATTGAAACAGCGAGACATACAGTAGCAATGTCGGACGACATGCTATTACATTTCTCGTCCAACTCCTCTAACCAGTCGGACCAGTCCCTGCCCACCAAGATTGCCAAGCTCGAGGCCCGCATGGTCGGCAAGGCCTCCTCGGCCCCGCCGGCTCAACAGCAGCAGCAACAGCCGCCGCCACCACCGCCGCCACAGCAGCAGCAGCCAGCTTGGGCCTCTGCCTCTTCGGGGGCGGCTGCCAAGTTTGGAGGAACCGAGGAGTTGGCCGAGCCTTCCAGTTCGAGTGACTCCGACTACGATGTAAGACTCTTCAAGTCCAGTTCTATTTTAATGTGTGTACTGTCGGTATTCTTTTTAGACTGATAATTGAGTGAATAGATTGAGTTGTGGATTGATTAATCAGAATTCGTATCGATGGGAATGTAAAACATACACATTTTATGATTACGACGCTGGACAATTAGGCATTGGCATTGCAGGATTTACTACAGATGCAATACGTATATGTCTATATGATAAAGTGGCATACATTTCTTTATTTTGCTATGACATTTCCATAATTTGGTTGATTCTGATTGATATTTTGCATTCACAATGATGGGTGTATTGAGAAACAATCTATTTTCTTTCCAGTGACTATTTCTCCTAACAAGTTGGATCTAGGGCTCTGTTTATGCCGTAATGCATGTGTGTGGATGTTGCACCAATGCATATAACGATATAATTTGAGCTGATAGATTGAGTGGCTCTTGAGTTGGAGTTTAGGTGCCGTAGGATGCATAAATTGTACAGTTGACCTGTTTGGTGGCTGCCTCGAGGGCTTTGTCCTGGTAATTTTCTAGTAAGTGTGGGATGGAGGGCTCCACATGATCTAGGATTAGTTGAGTGCTAAAAGAGCCCCAGAAACTTCATCTACAAAAATAAGGAAAAAAAAAAAAAAATATTGGGGAAAGAGAATTACTGAACAGGGGGGGTTACTGAAGAGGACAATTATAGGTAACATTGATTCTTTTAAATGTTTCAAGTATAAATGAAACATTTTTGCTTAGATATTTGCATGTTTTTTGCTTATATCATGGACAACCATCTTGGTAAAGAGACAAATTTTGCATGAGGATTCGAGATATATCATGCTCGTTAACATACATTTTTTGATAAGTAATCAAAATACCATTAAAAGCGTAAAGCGCCTCTAGGTACATTGAGAGTATACAAGAGAAGTCACCTAACTAGGAGGAGCAAAAAGAACAAGAAACCTTGGATTATTAAATATGCTGCATGAGATTAAGTTTAATTAATGGTGACAATGATTAAATTGATTATGAAATTACTGTCATGATTTCTTGACATCATGTGCATGACCACTTGCATATATGGAAATTTTAATGTTGGTTCCTATACATAGTCAGGAATATTCCTTTGTTCCTGACCATGTTCTCCCGCAGTTAAGAAGCTTTGATAATTAATTTTTTAAGTTATAAGTGGTTTCTTGGCCAAAACTTCGGAGTGTTAGCCACATTATTGTATCTTGTGACGTGGTTTGCCATACATAGATATACAAACATACATTCATATGCATCTACATGCACATGTTTATATACTATTTTCAGTTTCTCTGACTTAGATAGCATTGTCCTATGCTAGAATGGAGGGGGGTTTCTAATACAAGCCAACACACAGAAGCGCCAGAAACTTCAAGAAGATGACAACTCGACTTTTTTTGAACGTGTTGAGGTATGTTCTTATTTGATGAGTTAACATGGTTGGAAATTTGGGATAGTTGACTCTGGATTACTGACTTAATTGCCTTTCTTTGGGTTATAAACTATGGACTATACATGTTGTTGTCTTTCTACAACACACATATGTATAGTGTACATTAAAATCCAGGTCTTAATGATATTTGTGTGCTGAATCCCCTTTGTTTGTGGTTTTATTAACATTTGCATAACTCATGGTGTTTAAGTATTTCCTTATGTATTTTTATTGCAATTTATTTTTCTGTTCTCTTTCAAGAAAATGAATTGCGTACTAATGGTTGGGTACACAACCATTGGATGCTGCATGTGTTAAAAGAGTGTTTGTCACATTTAGTCTATTGAAAGATACTGTTTCTGTTAAATACTATAATTTATGACCCAGTCCACTGTACATTCATGTACATATACTTGGGTTGCACCCCTTTGCTCTTTTTTATGAGAATGAATTACTTACATATATATATATAATCATATTTATATACCTGCATATATACATATGCACACACGTATATGTGAATGCTGTTTTCAGTTTTCTAACTTTGACAAACTTGTCCTGCCAGAATGGAGGGGAGTTTCTAATACAAGCCAACGCTCATAAGGGCCAGAAACTTCTAGAAGATGATAACTCGACTGCATTTGAGCATGTTGAGGTAGGTTCTTTGATGAATTAATAGGGTGGGAACTTCATGATAGCTGATTGTTTCCCCTGTTTTGTTTGTTGAATATTGTGACTTACTGCCTGTAGTTGCTTGTCTTTTGGCCTCTCTCTCAACTGTATTTGTGCATGTTTTTTTTTGGATAAGTAGCTGTATTTGTGCATGTTGAGGTAGGTTCTTTGATGAATTAATAGGGTGGGAACTTCGTGATAGCTGATTTTTCCCCTTTTTTTGTCTGTTGAATACTGTGACTTACTGCCTGAAATTGCTTGTCTCTTGGCCTCTCTCTCTCTCTCTCTCTCTCTCTCTCTCCCTCCCTCTCTCTGTACACACACACACACACGCATGCATGCATGTATTATAATACATATGTATAATATAATCCTCTCCTTAAATAATGTTTTTCTTTTTAGTACATTTGAGGTATTATTGAATCTTGTATTCTGCTGGTGTTTTTCTAGGGACTTTTTTAACTCATTGTTTTTAATTGCCTCCTTGTGCATTTATATTGCGATTTCCCTTTGCATTTTATTTCAATAAAATGGATTGCATACTAATAAAAATAAAATAAAATAAATGGATTGCATACTAATTGGTGGGGTAAAAATACTTTCAGGCAGTGGCTGATGGGCGGCAAATGGTTGTTGAAACCATGGAATCTAAGGCTATTTCTGAAGTAAGTAGGAAAAAACCAGGTCGCGGAAGGGGGCACTCTGTTTCAGGTCGTGGGCGCAATGCGAGAATTAATGATCAGATAAAATCACAAAATTCTTCAACTGTTTCACCTTCAAATGGCCAGTTTGAGAACTCGTATCTTAAGGTATGCTCATTTGTATGAACTGTTTCTATGTCATTCTTTATTTCTTTGTTGTGACTTTTAATCGTCCTCTTCTTCATTATGTGATAATCAATTCCATTATCTCGGTTATTTATTCTTTAAATTGTAAGAACAGATTTTCTTTATGATTATTCTAACAGAAGGAGGGTTAATGGAATGTCACCCATGCATCTTCATAACACACACACACACACACACCTCTTCCTTTGTTTTTTTTGGGGGGGTTAAGAATATAAGATGTGATCTGCATAATGTGTTGCATAACGTGTATAAGTTATGTATAGCAAAATTTGGTAAGTTGAGGGTCCGTTCTAATTAAGTCTTATAGTAAATACGGCCTAAAGTGTGCTTTTAATAGATTTCTATTTCTTTTGTGATTTGGTTACAGATATGTATATTAGGTAAGGGTTATTATTGTTGGATTAGCGAAAGATGGCATTGCAGTTGTATCTGTTGTGTTGTGCATGTAATGTGTCATTTTTGGAATGGAGAATGAGGTTCTTTATTATATATTGTGATGGCTTTATAAAAAATTTGCAATAGTGTACCAAAAGGCACTATATAAACAACATTTATGACAATTATAATATATTTCCATAATGCTTAAAAATTGTGAAAGGACACTCATAAATCACAAATACAGTGCTATCGTAGAGAACATACCTGTACCATATCCTTACTAATCTCTATGGATTTAGGTCTACTAGGTGTCTCTGTTTTACATTAATTTATGTAGTTTCTTCATGAATGATCGTCTTGTTGATGTTTTGCTTCAAAGTGGGGAAGACTTTATCAAGATATGACATTTGGTTGAGTGCAATAACTGTGATGTAGAACTGGATTTTAAGATTTGAGTGAACACTATGACAATAGATATTTTTCATGAGAAGACTTCGATTATGAATTTACCTATTAAAAAGTTCATTGGTGTTGCTGAAATTTGCAATTTTTTGTTCAACCATATGCAATAATTTATTGCCTTAAAGTTTGTCTGAAATTAGATGTTTGTTATCAGATAGGTCAAAAATAGTAGGATATGTAATGTTAATATGGATGATGAAGATAACTGGATTTGATGTTGCACTCAGAAAAACTCTTAGCTGGGTGGAGAAAGCTCAGGGAAGTTTTCCTCATGTCTCCTCTTAGGGAGGATACTAAGAAAGTCTTTCCTGATCTTTCAGCACCATGGCGGAACACTATGGGAAGTTTTTCTAGAGCTCTCCTCTTGGGTCTGTGGATAACAAAAAAAGGGTGACGTAGAGGGCGGGGGGGTTAGGTACTGAAAAATACCAAAAGTGCCATAGTCAGTGTTTGCTAGATGTCTTTATGATCGTTTTGGAACCTTGATATGTGCAAGGAGATGAGGTGTGTCTATATGCTTATCTAAAAAGGACATGGAGAAAGTGCCAGATGTTGCTTTTAATATGGAAGGTTCTTATGTTAAGGAGTGATTTGTAAAAGTTAGACTTATTTTTGGCTGTTCGTTAAGCTCTTTCTCCACTTGTTGCAGGATAGCAGGCCCAAAGAGCAGTTTCGGAGTGATAGTCGCTCTCCTTTAGAGGTATAGTTTTGGTGTACTTTTTTTCATTGTTTTAGACAAATATAGTAAGAATATATTCTGCTTCTGTATAGCCAAACATCATAAGATAAACACAAGATTAGAAAAATTTCTATGCATGCTACTTTTTTAAGTATATTTGAATCAAAGGGTTCTTGTTTATAAGTACTTTTCAGAGGCAAAACAAGTTTTTGATATCTCACCCATCCTAGTATTTTTTTCAATCAAATTAAATTAGGAGGAGGTTGCATCTTTACGGGCAAAAGTTGCAGCACTAGAGGAGGACTTGCGAAAATCACGTCAAGAGGCCTCTGATTATCAAAATCTTTGCCGCCAGTTAGAAAAGGTAATTGAATTGATGCCAATAATTGTTAAAACTATTTAATACATGTTCCGGAGCAATACAGTTTATATTTTATCTGGTGCCAATTCTTTTACTTTTCTTTTTTGCAGAATTGCTTTGTTCATTCGTAAGACTATGATAGAGCTCCTTCATTTTTTTTTATTAAGTTTTTTTTTTTCCATTGTGATTTCTGGCAGGAACTGAAGGACCTCAAAGACTATGAACAACAAATGAAGCCTAAGGTGTGCTTCTTTAAGGACCTTGATTGCCAACTGTTTCTGACTTCTGACTCAATATGATTTTTTTCTTATTTTATGGCCTCTTGCAATTCTTTATGGTATTTCACACATCGATGTACAATATGGTTCATTATATTTACAATATTAATTAAAAGATGTGCAAAAGAGACTACATGAAGAGTGTGGTGATCACAAACTATCACTAGACTCTACAGATAAGTCCCGTACTGAATGAGGTGTGAGGTACCACAACAGTTGCACAAGGAAACTGAAGGGACGCAATACAAACAATATGTATATGCATGTCCTCCGGTCCTTCAATTTAAAATTCCAGTGTCCCCCCCCCAGGGGAATGCTCCTTTAGTTGCTTAGATATGTTTTTTTTTTTTTACTTTATAAGTAATCAAAGTTCATTAGAAATGCAAAGGCACAACCTAGGTACACAGTAAATATACAAGAGAAATACCTAGCTAGAAAGGGAAAAAATGATCAAGAAAAGCATGAAAATCAAGCACATTAGGAAAGTCTAAAGCAACTGCCCAAAGGTAAAGGATATTGAAGAAGAAAGACTTTAGTGATAAAGATTTTTGAAGGAATGATAGTAAAGCTTGTTTAGTGGGATAAAACCTTCAGATGTTGTCATGAGCATTTTTTTCCTTTAAAGTAAACAAAAAATTCTGCATTTTGTTTCCATAACATATTTGATTGTTTCTCTAACATATTAGAAAACAATCAAATATTATTTTTTTTTCTTATAAAAAAAACATATTTGATTGTTTTCTAAAGCAAGAACTAAGCTTACATATCTTCTATGGGTTTGAGAAATAATATACTGTACAATCTTATTCGTTCTAATGTTATTTTAAGGGATGTGTTAGCCACATCTACATGACACCCCGAGATGACTAGTTACAATGGGGGCTCTTAGTAATCATTTATGTATACCAGTTTCACCTAGTATCAATCAATGTAGGATTTAGTACATGCCTACATAGTGTCTTCACAATCTAATCCAATCCCATTCGAAGAATTCTAATTTCTTATTCAAATTTTTGTCATCCTCATTAAGGACTACATTTTGTTGAAGTGCCTTACGCCACACGACATTACTAGATTGGCTCTAATAGCATTTGTCATGACTCAAGGATGCGCTAACCATATATGCTTGACATCCCAAAAGGACTAGTAGAAATTTGGGCCTTCCCACAATCACTTATATAGTTTAATTCCACTTAGTAGGCAGCCAATGTAAGACATAGGGCATGTCTTTACAACTTTTTTACAATCTGATCCAATCTAGGATATCACAGTAAGTTTTGTTTTCTATAGAGAGAGAGAAAAGGACTGGGGGGATATTATTTGGTCTTTGGGTTCTAAAGAACATTAAAGAAGTATAAACTGTAGTTGGTTTTATAGAAATATACTGAAACAATCTCCTTGATGGGGAAAAGCACTGGTCTGCATGTTCCCAATACGCTATTATTGATTTGAACTATTGGATAATGTTTGCTTCGTATCTATTTTATATATGAGAAACTGAGAAAAGCATCAATGTAATGTTCATCAGGTGTATGGTTGGAACATTGTTGTGACCATAACTAGTTTTGGTTTTCTCCTCTAATGCAGAGAACAAAAATAATATCTGATCTGTTGATAGCTGTTTCAAAAGCTGAGAGACAGGAAGCAAGGCTGAAGGTGCGGCAGGACTCTTTGAGACTTGGTAATGTGGGTGTAATCAGGTACTACACTAATTGATTTATGCTTCTAATAGTAGTACTTAGAAGAGATTTAGAATGCTTTGGTTGGTGATCACAATGAATGAGAGAGAGTACAAGAGGTGACTATTTAATCTAGTAAAAGAGACAAAGAGTTTAGGCAGATATTTTAGCAAACTATGTTGGCAATGTTTCACTCCTTACATAATGATTGTTTTCTGCCACTTCTGAGGACCTTTTGTCGAATTTTTTTAGAGATCGACTCTAACATGCATTTCTGTTGACAAACACACAAATTACTGAGATTTTGGGTTATGTGGCCCTCTCCTACCTTTTCCAATTTACTGGTATTCAATAATTCAAATACAAATTGGGGTAATAGTCTGTAGGTTGTAACTATTGCTGCAATTTTAGCTCAAGCAGACCAAAGCTTCGTGCTTTTATGTGACATACTTGCGAAATTCTGGATTATATGCATAATTCTTTATCTAAGGACTTAGTATAAAACTTGCAACATCATCGTCATCATCTTCTTCTTCTTCTTTGGCTCTTGAGATACAAATAGAAGTGTGATTTCCTGGTTAAAAAACTTATGTTGTTGAATATCAACAGCTGCTTTTAACCCCAAGGGGTTTGCTCAAGTGGTAAGGGCATTGTTCTTGGTGGCATTCCATTAGGTCTAAGGCTTGAATCCCCTTGGGTGCAAACAATTCTTTGGGGCCAGCTTGTCGTCGAAGTTGGAGTATTACCTGATCTGTGTGGAGGAGGCGTTTTACACGGGTCCGAGGTTTACCCAATAGGAGTGGGTACACGAAGTGACCTTACTTTGGAAGGGTTCCTTGTTATAAAAAAAAAAAAAAAAAAAAAAATCAACAGCTAATCTCTTTACGAGACATCTGTAGAAATTGAAAAACCGTAGAACACATTAATGTATTAGCTAATTTACAACCAGCTAACTAAGAATTTATCTAATTACCTGAGAAAAAAAAAGCAACCAAAAGGATTTCCTGGTGAATGCTGGCAAGAAAACTAAATGCCAAATTGTTATCAATATAGTATAGCCAAAACCAAGCATATTTAATCATGATGGGAGTCATTGAGGAGACCAGACCAATTATGCTGTGTAAGCCTCTTCTAAATTTATGGTAGGAACATCACCCTCGTTTACTCAAGACCAGTTTGTGTGGGTCACTCAAAGGTGGAGACTTTTAAAAGCCAAGGAAAGTTATAATTAATATTGTATAATCCAACCCCCTAGAAAGACAAACACAATACCAAAATCTCAGTAATTTATGGGAATGATCCAAAATCTTTGATGATGCTTCATGAAAACCCATGTGAACATATGGGAAAGAATATTGTGAAGGGACAAGGTGGAAGGATAGAATAGGTTATGCTTGGGGTTAGCTGTTTACAAAATTTCCACCATAAATGGCTTTGCTGTCGGAAAGTAGTGATGGCGGGTGCTTGGAGTGATTGGGGGCTTTGATGCTATGGCAAAGATTACAAAGAATGGATAAAAGTTGAGGCACAATCTGATGAGATGTCTTGTTGCTTCTCTTGAAAACAGAGTCTCCATTTTGGATTAGAAAATATTTGGTGTGTCAGGATTTTTATGATTCTATCAATTATTCATTCTCTTTTCTTTTTAGAAAGGGAGAGGTTTAGAATTCATTTATTTATGCATGGGGATTTATAAAGTAATAGTTTGTTCTATTTTTGACATTTTAAAAAATAAAATAATAGTAAGTCATGAAACAGAACTTCAATTCCATTATGATAATGACTTTACCACCAGACTAGAATATTAAGGCTTCATTTTTTTTGGCGTAATATATATAAGTAAGAACCAATCTTATTAAAAGCGTAAGGCGCTCCTAAGTACACCAGAAGTATACAATAAGAATCACCTAACTAGAACGAGAAAAGTGAACAAGAAAATCATCATAGCTAATCGACAAAGGGGATACAAACGCCACAGTCCAAAGATACAAAGTACGGCAAAAAGAGGATAAAATGTCATCCAAGGACTTTCCCTAGTCCTCAAAGCACCTATAGTTCATTTCCCTCCATAAACACTAGAATAGGCAAATAGACACCATCTTCCGGGCCGCTGCACTCCTCAATCGTCCAAAAGACCACCAACAAGTAAACAGTCAATAACCCTTCTTGATATAACCCGATACATCCCAAAACGACTAAAGAGGGCACTCCATAAAGCTGACGCTATCTCGCAATGAAGAAGAAGATAAGCCACCGTCTCCCCATTCCTCTTGCACATGTAGCATCTGTTCATTACAATAACATGTTGATTCCTAAGATTATCCATGGTTAGGATCTTGCCTAGAGCCGCCAACCATGCCAAAAAAAAAAAGCAGCCCTTGAAGGAGGTTGTGTCCGCAACACACTTTTTCAGGGAAATTGACTACCTTCAGAGTAAGCTAAGGAGTACGACTTGACCTTGAAAAAGCCTCTTTTAGAGGAAACTCACCACATTTTATCTGCACACCCTCATCTCACTATGACTGAATGCAACACCTGGAGAAATGAAGCAAAGACTTGTACCTCCAATCATGCGCCTCTCTAGAAAAACTCATATTCCACTGATTGGATCCACCCAAAAACTCCAGATTAGCCGCCATTGAGGCATCCTTTATACGAGCAATACCAAATAAAATACTTCCTTAAGAACCGTATCTCCACACCACAAATCATGCCAAAAGCTAATCCTAGTCTCATGCCCCACCTCAAGTTTAGTAAAGCCTTTGAATGTCTCCTACCGGTGCCACGAAAAATAATAGTGAAGCCGAAAACATTTTTGGTTTGACCAGAAAAAAGGCCTTTTTAATTTTTGTAAAATATATATATTTTTAATCGTAAACAATTTTTCAAGTTTGAGGTTCTCAAATTGTTGGACCATTGCCGAACCGCCATTGGCGGTTACTGAAAGTTGCCGGCCATTTTCTGCTGTCGCTCATTTTTTTTATGAACTAAGCGCCAAAAAATATATTCAGGAAAATCATTTTTAATGTAAAATGATTTTGTTGAAAATATTTTCGATGGAAAGCATTTTATGTAGAAACAAACGGAGCCCAAGTGTATGTTTAGTATCAATATAAGCATCATAAAAGTTTAGTCCATGAAGGTACCACAAAAATTTATTATATTTTTTATGGATGGACAGCCGCATTGTATATACTTTTGACAGTTGATAATCTTAAGAAAAGGGGTAAAATAACAGTGAGTTAGTGCTGCACGTGCAATAACAATTGTGAGATGGTAGACCATCTCCTACATTGTGATATGGTACTTGAGGTTTGGTCATTAGTTTAACTCTATTTAGGGTGCAATGGGTGATGCCTAGAAATTTAGTGGAGCTATTTGCAATTGGAAGGGGAGATTTTGTTGCCAAGAGGCTACATGGTTTGGGAGATAGTTCAACTTTGTTTTATGAAGACAATTTGGTGGAAGAGAAATAACTGTACATCCATATTACAGAGCTTTATGGAAACTCCTTAAAACCCATTTTTCTATGATTATTCTATGACTATATGTGGATTGCAGCTGGTTTTCATTGCGATTGTTTCTTGGACTTCATTGATGTTCTTAATTTCCGGTTTGTTTGTCAGGGAATTATCCATTTTTCCCTTTTACACTAATTATCTTAATTTCTAGAATATATATATATATATATATATATATATTTGATGATGGGGAACCTTGACAAGGCAGGGTCCTTCAGACCCACCTCCGCAAAGTAAACCTTGGGCCCGTGCACTGCACCTTTGGAAGTTTTCCTACACCAGGGGGTGTGGCCCCAAGGGGGAGTTTGCACCTAGCAAATCTCGAACTTGGGATCTATGGGGTGATACTCCTTAAGACCACAAGCCTCAACCATTAGGCCAACCCCTTGGAGCCCCAAGGGGTTAGTTAATAAAAAAAATGATTTGCATTGTTAAGCCATCAAAATGATTAGGCATTAAATTTGAGTATATTACTGGAAAGGGTTAAATGACTTAAATAAAGAGAAACTAAACAAATTTGAAATGAACTAGTACTTGGTTACTATTTTCTCTAAAGAATATTCATGGAGTTCTGTTCTGTAAATTCCTTGCATTCCTCAATCTGGATGAATGACATTTTTTTTAAAGCAAAAACTTAAAGTCCTAATCTTCGAGCATCTTCCATCTTTGCTTTGTATTTTGTTGATCATGTTCTCCTGTGGATTGCAGAGCTGGAACCGTCATATCAGAGACATGGGAAGACGGACAAGTGCTAAAAGATCTCAATGTTCATCTAGTATGCTCTTTCTATATTTTCCTTTCACTTATTGAAAAAAAATTTCGTTAGTTTTGATTTTTCTTAACATGCCAGTGGTTTTTGGACCCAATATATCTCATTCCCCATATGTAAGAGTTTGAGGGTGAGGTCATGAGTTCAATCCTGTATAAGTGTGTGAAATATATTTACTTATAAAAAAGATTTTTCTTCAAATGTTATATCCTTTGTGTTTAGCTATAGTGAACATGTATTGGTGGAATAATTTGATCCCTTTATTTAATGATTAGAGATTTGTCTTTAAGCTGTTAAACTTTGTTTGGATTCTAGTTTTCATGCTTGCTTTCTACAATAATTATACTTGTTTTTTCTTTTCTTTTCTTTTTTTGATAAGTAATGTGAATTTTATTAAAACGCGCAAAGGGGCGCAACCCTAGAATAAATGTACAAAAGAAACCCTACGAGATATACAAAGAACACTTAAGCAAGAAATCTTCTATAGTCGGTATCTCATTTCGGTAATGAGCCATCGCCCACATATGTAACATAGTAATCATATTCTTCCTCACCCCAACCACCGAACACTCCTTATCCTCAAAAATCCGTGCATTCCTCTCCCTCCATATGCACCAAATGACACACAATGGAGCCATCCTCCAAATATCACTAGATAGGTCCCTCCCCCCCACCTGATTCCAACAAGCAAACAAATCTATGACCTTTTTCGGCATGACCCATTCCATACCAAACAAAGTGAATATAGAATGCCATAAATAGGTTGCCACTTCACAATGGAGCAATAAATGATCTATTGATTCCCCATTCTTCTTACACAAACAGCACCATTCCACCACTACAATATTCCTCTTACGCAAATTGTCATGTGTCAAAATTTTCCCAAGTGCTGCATTCCACCCAAAGAAAGCCACACGCTTCGGCACCTTACATCGCCAAATACTCTTCCAAGGAAACACCTCGGCATTTGAAATGGACAAAATCTTATAAAATGATTTCACCTCAAATAACCCTTTCTTAGAAGATGACCACCGTATATGATCTACATTACCCTGTGAAATCTTACACAAGTACAACACTTCAAAGAAAGGTGAAATCACATCCATCTCCCAATCTTGGATAGCACGAACAAAAGTACATTCCACTCAACAACCCCATTCCTTCATACAAAATTATCCTTCACCCATGCTTCTTTGTATCTTTGTCTGGAACAAAGAAGAAATGTCTCTTCAAAGGCTGACTCCGCACCATGTATCATGCCAAAATCGTACTTTCGAACCCATTCCCACTTCAAACCTCACATATTGTGCAAACTTATCCCACCCTCGTCTTATGTGCTTCCACAATCCCACACCAAACGACCTAGAAATCTCCTTTGAGCACCACCCACCTTCTTGGTCTTCATACTTCTCTTTTATTATTTTATACCAAAGTGCCTCGCTTTCTGTCGCATATCTCCATAGCCACTTTCCCAATAGAGCTTTATTAAACTTAAGAACATTTCGAATGCCAAGGCCACCAGCCCTTAGAGGACGGCAAACTTGGTCCCAATTAACAAGATGCATTTTCGGTTCATCTCCCATTCCTCCCCATAAAAAGTCTCTTTGGATCTTCTCAATCCTATTAGCCACACTCACAGGGACCGGAAATAAGGATAGGTAATAAGTTGGAAGATTAGACAACGTACTCTTTATTAAAGTTACCTGGCCTCCCTTTGATAAATACAGCTTCTTCCAACCTGCCATCCTCCGCTCCATCTTCTCTATCACCTCATTCCATATAGAAGCAGCCTTATATGCAGCCCCCAGCGGCAACCCCAAATATTTCATGGGCAAACCTGCCACTCTACACCCAAGAAATGCAGCCAAGGTCCCAACATTTCCCACGTCTCCTACAGCCACCATTTCTGATTTTCCAAGGTTCACTTTCAGCCTCGAAACCGCCTCAAAACATAAAAGGATAAGGCGCACATAATGAATTTGCTCCGGACATACTTCACAGAAAATCAGCGATTCATCAGCAAAAGAGAATGAGAAACCACCAAATCTGAAAAACCCTACCTCCCACAGAAAATCCTGATATCAACCCTTGCTCTCACTGCATTCACCATCCTACTCAATGCCTCCATGACCAATACAAACAATAACGGTGATAACGGGTCCCCTTGTCGAATTCCCCTTGAACTATTAAAGAAACCTTCCGGGGAACCATTTACTATGATGGAAAACCTCACCGTTGATATACACCACTCTATCCATTCCCTCCATCTCTCTCCAAAACCACATCTTTTCAGTATATACAACAAGAAACTCCAATTGACATGGTCATATGCTTTTTCCAAATCCAACTTGCAAATCACACCTGGCGTACCTGAACGCATACAAGCATCCAAGCATTCATTCGCTATAAGGACTAAGTCTAGGATTTGCCGACCCCCAATGAAAGCATTTTGAGAATAGGAAATAAGCTTGCCCAAAACATTTTTCGATCTATTGGCCAGCACCTTGGATACAATTTTATACATTCCCCCCACCAAGCTAATAGGCCGAAAGTCCTTCATCTCCACCGCATCCACCTTTTTTGGGACCAAAGATACAAAAGTAACATTCAAACTTTTCACTAATTGCCGTCTCCGATAAAATTCAGAAAATACAGCCATGACATCATGTTTCACCACCACTCAACAAGACTGGAAAAAAGCCATAGTGAACCCATCTGGTCCCGGTGCCTTGTCCCCATCCATGCCCTTCACCACCTCCCAAACCTCCATTTCCTCAAAATCTCTTTCCAACCACACTTTCTCCTCATCATCAATGGACGAGAAGGCTTGATTATCCATTCTAGGACGCCAATTACTTTGTTCCATATATAACTTCCTATAGAATTGCACAATATGCTCTTTGACCTCATTCGGATCATGGGACATAACACCATCAATACATAAAGTGTCAACACAATTATTCCTACGATGAGAATTGGCCACCTTATGAAAAAACTGAGTATTGCTATCCCCCTCCTTTAACCATAATGCTCTTGATTTTTGTCGCCAATGGATTTCCTCATACAGCAAAGTATTCTCCAGCTCTCTAGACATATCCTCCATTTTCATCTTTTCATCCTCCATAAGTCCCCTACTCTTTGCCACACCATCCATCTCTTGTATACCTTCCATCAACTCTTTTTTCTTTCTTCCAATATCGCCAAACACCTCCTCATTCCATTTTCTCAGATCTGTCTTGAGAATTTTCAGCTTATTCGCTAAAATATAAGATGGTAAACCCTCAAAAGAATACGAATCCCACCAAGATTTCACCTTATCAACAAAGCCTTCATACTTTAACCACATATTCTCAAATTTAAAATGCCTCTTTCCACCTCTAGAATTCCCACATTCTAGCATCAAGGGAAAATGATCGAACATACCGTGACAACCTTCTTTGTACCACTTCGGATAGTGATCCTCCCAACTTGGCGAGAGTAAAACGATCAATTCTTGACCATATTTCCTCTTCTTGATTGTTAGACCAAGTGAACTGGCCCCCAACCAACGGAATGTCCACCAACCCTTGTTCGGCTATAAAATCCGAAAACTCCATCATGGCTGTAGAATAATTCGAATCACTAGAGCGTTCACTAGGAAATCGAACTATATTAAAATCTCCCCCTATACACCATGGAACCTCCCATACACTCATCAAACCGGCCAATTCCTCCCATAGAATCCTCCTCTCCACATCACCATTTGGTCCATACACCCCCAAACACCCATTCAAAATGATCCTCCACATTCTTGAAAGAACAAGCAAGTGTGTAACCCCCCACACATTCCTCCTTTTCAACCACCCTCCTATCCCACATCAACAACATGCCCCCAGCCCCCACAGCCCCTTATACATTCAATCCACATGCTGCCCTCCCCATAAACTACGTACCACCTCCCGAGTAATAAACTCCATCTTTGTCTCAATCAAACACACAATATCCGCTTTCCATTCTTTTAAAAGACCCCTTATCCGTAACCTTTTCTTGAAGGCATTCAGCCCTCTTACATTCCAAGCTATAATTTTTGGCTTCATAAAACACCATATCTGCCCCTCCCTCTGCCCTTTCCTTGCTGGACCTCCGACATGCCCCTATCATAATTCACATAACAATCAAATCCTCTGTAGCTGGTGGATGTACCCCCCTCCTCTACAATTGGCTGCTGTCTACCATTTGCAATACCCTCCACAAGCATTGTCATTTTATTCTCCTCCCCCTCACACGTTATTCCCACTTTCGGATAAAACTCCAAGCATCTATCCACAACCCAGCTAACAGTTTCTGGAATTATATCCTCCAAGCCTTCACCTCCACCCTCAGAATTTCCTACCCCCAGAACTTCCTCATTTTCCACCCCTCTCGTGTCAGACTCACCCTCATTTTCCACCCCTTTCTTTTCTTTTCTTTTTCTACAGACTTCAACTCTTCGCACATATTAAGCGATAACAGTAGCCTTCTTCCTCTGAATTTCATCTTAGTTTTTTGTGTGCATTTCATGCTCTCAGATGTCTCAGATTTTTGGTGTCATCAATTTCGTGATTGTATCTTGCATTCCAACCTTAACTGTATTTATGATTTACATCTTGTTTCGATCAGCTCAGTTTATTTCTCATGTAAATGCACTATAAACAATGCCATTGTGATAATCTTTGCAAGCTCCGAGTAAAGTCAATTTCTGAAGGTGGTTAAGTGTCCCAAAATTGTCTTAATCTTGAATAACATAACCATGGGTTGTTAGAAACTTATCTTGTTTCTTTGCTGGTCAAATGCCTTCTGCTGATTGTCCTGAATTATAAGTTGCTGGATTTGTTATTTGCTAGTTTTCGATAACCATCGTACATCCTTTACTCTTATTTAGGATGGATTTCTTGTGATCGTATTTTATAGTTGATAGCAGGTTAATCACATGAAATTCCCACTTGCAGTTCTTCATAACCTTTTTACTGTGTCTTTTTCATTTTCCATGATCGGGGTATTATTTTTAAATTTAAGTTTATGAGAGGGAAGGGCGAAAAAACCGACAGTTAGAATATTGTAGACTTGCTAAATCAAAGAACTCATTTTGTCCAGGAAATTCAGATACATACAAGTTTCCAGATGCAATGATGTTGCATTTTACTCTTTTCAAAGTTTTGAGCATATTCCCAAGAAAGTGGTATTGATATCGCAATAGATTTGCTTTACACTAGTTATAGTCATAATACCAGTTCTGGACTATTTATGATGTGCTAGTGTGTGGATATTTCCCATAATTAATTAAATAAACCATTAATTAGAGTATCAATATGTTTTTGTATTGTGGTGTATCTGGAGGGAGCGTAATGATAAGTGTTTTGAGGACAAGTCGAGGTCACAGGAGGAACTTATACACTTGTTCTTTTTTACACTTTTCACTTGGACTGCGGGGTGGCTGGCCCCGCAAGTGAGTAGATTTTCTGACTTTCTTTCTTTGTTTTCCCCTTCCCCCTAACCCTTTTGTATACTCTCAGTGTACCAAGGGTTGCACCCCTCTGCGCTTTTGTTTAATTCTATTTCTATTGACTTTTAAAAAAAAATGTTTTTGTATGTAATTCAGGTTGGATGATAATTCGTGCTTGTATAAAAATGAAAATGAAGATAAGTCCTACTTCTATGCCATTCTATAAGGATGTCATCAACTATTTTAACTGCAAAAATCTTGTTAGGCTACAATTGTGTTAATTTTTAAACATAAATAGAATTTGTCTTCAAATACATTTAAATGTTTAGAAAGCTCCATTATTGTAAAGATGCTGCCCAAAATTCCTCTCTTTTCTTTTCTTTTTCTTCTTTATTATTATTATTATTATTTTTAAATTTTCATACTCATTAAAAAATAAATCCAACCTTAATAATTTGTAGACAACATGAATTCTAATATATATATATTTTTTCCATTTACTAGAAGCAATTACTTGAAGCAAAGGAGACCGTTGAGCGGCAGCGGAAAACATTGAAGAAAAGACAGTCTGGTAAAATTTTGTCCTTTTGAGTTTTACTATTCCTACTTCCCTGTTCTGCTATTACTTGTGGCAGGCTTGGATCTATGATCCAGGAATATTTCAACAGTGGTCACTAGGTCTAATTTATCATGTGGACATGTTTACTGAAGCGACGATGGCAAATTTTTTCCTGTACCTCCTCTTCCATATAGTTTTTGTTGGCACCAAGCTGCCATGTGCATGAATATGTGCCATCTACACAGATAATTGAATTTTGCGGTTCAAGTTCTGATGTTCTTGTTACTTTTAAATCCACCCCCCCTCCCCCCTTTTTTTTCTCTCGATGGTCTTTTCCAGCTCTTAGTGATCCTGTTAGCCTTGGGCATCAACGGCTATCAGGTTATATTTTCAGACATAGATGGTTGATGTCTTGAGTGGTTTTCACTATTTGAATTGGTCTACTTGTCTGCTGTCTAGGTCCTACATTTAGCTGTGTATGTCAAATACTTCTTTTTCTCTCTTTTGCCAGTAAAGAATGAAGTTTTGGCTTATCGTTATGTATTCTTACAGACACCCACACCCATGTACAGAATAGTCATTGTTTTCCTATGGCTTTGTCGTTTAGCAACTTTTTTGATACTAATGGCACTTGATGCTTCTTCAAGATAAGGGCGACACAGTTGATGCTGAAACAGGAGTGCAAGAAGAGGATTTTCTCATCCAAGATGAGATCTATAAATCCCGTCTAGCCAGTATCAAACGTGTAAGATCAAATGTTCTATGGTACTACTGTTTTGGTTGTGTCCTTGTTATGATCAAATGTTCTGTGATACTACTGCTTTGGTTATTTCCTTTTGTATTCTGTAATGACTAATGATTGGAAAGATTTTATTTAATATATATGTACATCCACGTTCCTTGGGATTGGATTTTCTATAGGAGGAGGAAGTTATTATGCGTGAGAGGGATCGGTATGAACTGGAGAAGGGAAGGCTCATTCGTGAAATGAAACGCATACGAGATGAGGATGGTTCCCGTTTTAATAATTTTCAGATTCTTAACCATAGATATGCCCTGCTAAACCTTCTTGGGAAAGGAGGATTCAGTGAGGTTTACAAGGTCAGAACTTTGGTGAAGTATTATGCTATTTGATAAATTTGAATATTTTCCATCACGATTTTAATGAAGCCTTGCAGTTACTGAAACAAAAGTCTAGATTATTCCTTTGCCTATAATGGCAATTGTAAAGATATACCCTTTTGCAGTGATTTGAAGTAAGAAATTTCCAGCAGGCTTATGACTTGGTAGAGCATAGATACGTTGCATGTAAGCTTCATGGTTTGAATGCTCAGTGGAGTGAAGAGAAGAAGCAAAGTTACATACGGCATGCAATTCGGGAATACAATATTCACAAGACCTTGGTGCATCATCACATTGTTCGGCTTTGGGACACTTTTGAGATTGATCAGAATACATTCGGCACTGTCTTGGAGTACTGTAGTGGTATTTATGCTTCCTTACCATTTTATCTATATGATGGTCCTAGCTTTGGATATGAATGAATTTATATATTCGGCCTTTCACTTTATTTCTATTTTGCTTTTTTTAATTAATTTTTTTTTTCCTCAGGGAAAGATCTTGATGCTGTTCTTAAAGCAACACCTGTATTGCCAGAGAGGGAAGCAAGGATAATTATCGTACAGATATTTCAAGGCCTTGTATACTTGAACAAAAGAACACTGAAAATTATCCATTATGATTTGAAGCCTGGAAATGTTCTAATTGATGAGTTTGGCGTTGCAAAAGTGACTGATTTTGGCCTTAGCAAGATAGTGGAAGATGACGTAGGATCCCAGGGTATGGAACTTACATCGCAGGGAGCTGGAACATATTGGTGAGTGATGTAGATCAGCATCTATGCTTGCTTCCGATATAAGAAATTATTTGCTCCTTTTCTTGAAGCAACGCACATGATAACTGACAAACCTTTCTTCTTCTGAATCAATTTGTTCACTTCAAATATATAAACAAAATTGGGTTAGCTGAGTTTAAGAACTGCCTCTTCGACTTTCCAACTGTATTTGAGCAATTCGATATGTTAAGCATGTGTTAAAACTACTTTTTGTAATATGAACATGTTTTTAATATATGTGCATGACAATTGTTTGTAACAAATCTGATTTAATTTGGGTAAGGGTTAGAAGAGAGATTGATTTATGTGATTTTAATCCTTGTTCTGTGTTATGAATTGGTTTACCTCTTTCCACCACGTGAAAGTTTCCTTGCCTATTTTGATAAGGAGCGTCATGCTTATCAATTATTCATTTTGTTACATGCAGGTATTTGCCTCCTGAATGCTTCGAGCTCAGCAAGACACCTCTCATATCATCAAAGGTGAGGGATTTTTCTGAATCCTTACCCTAATGTGTATTAAGGAGATCAAATGCCTTCCCTCCCTCTCATATCAACTAAGCTCTTTAGTAGTTGCCCAGTTGGCTCTCTGGAACTGTTTACCACATTTTTTTCTTCATTTGGGTTGCTGTTTTCTGACATGCTATCTCTTGGAAAGCAGGTTGATGTTTGGTCAGCTGGTATTCTGTTTTACCAAATGCTTTTTGGCAGACGTCCTTTTGGGCACGACCAGACCCAAGAGCGAATACTGCGTGAAGACACAATTATCAAAGCACGCAAGGTTGACTTTCCTTCTAGACCTTCTGTCTCAAATGAGGCAAAGGTGAGTTATGCCCATTGATGTAGTCTGTCAAGTAATAATCTTAGTGCTGGGGGAAGAAAAGAAATAACCTATTCGCTCAAGCATTTAAGGACAGAACTCATATAGTGTTGGATCTTGCTTTGAAAAAAGTTTAGCTCCTTTTTTCATACAAGAGTAATGATATTTAGTAGATTGCTATGTCTTACAACTATAAAATGATGTGGTAGTGAAAATTAACCCTGATTTTTTTCTTTTTTACAAATGCTGATGAAATGACTAATTTTCTCTCACATTTATCACGTTGAATGACAGTCATATAATAGTTAATTAAATAGTATTTCTCTTCATACAAATAGTAGGATGCTACAGTGTCGCATTTCAGGCAACATCTCATCACAGATTATTGACTAGCTGAATTTTGTCCACATTTCATTCTTCCCATGTGCATGAGGAGTTCTTGTCTATGCACGATGGGCTGAAATTCTGTTTCTAGCTTCTCTTTTTATGGTTTGGCGCCAAAACTTGGCTGTAAACACTATAAACTTTTTGTTGCAATCCTCCTAAGATGGTTTGAGGTTGAGTCTCTTGACTTTATAAACTTAGTGATGGATTTTTGCATATCTTTGTTTGCAGGAACTAATTCGGCGATGTCTAACATATAACCAGGCAGAGAGGCCTGATGTTTTAACTATTGCTCAAGACCCATATCTTACATACTCAAAGAAGTAATAATGTACAGAGACACCTAAAGGAGTCAATAGGGCAGGAAGTCAGTCTCCTTTGTTCAACATTGAATGGAGAAATTTACGGCAATACCTGTTTGGAATATTGTATAGTTTGTAAAGGTTGTCGTTTCTGGTTACCGGTTTTGTAGCAGGGCGTGTCTCCCGTGATCCCGGGGTTTTGATTACTGTTGTAATTTTCCCTGCTCTTTTCTTACATATGTCTTTTTCTCTTTGTTTGTATCCTGCTAGGTTGATTGGCCTTCTGCTTTCTGGAAAAAGAAAAAGACACCCCCAGAAATGTAGGTTTAAGTTAATTAATTAAATGGGGATTTTTTTTTTCTTGGCAAGCAATGGGGCAACATTTATTTTGCTCTCACGGTTCAGCTTCCAAATAGAAATCAATATATGGTGGATCATTTGCCTGCTCATTTTTTAAAACCGTAAAATAGAAAGCAGGTAGGAATAAATCTTTTGCGAATGGTAAGACAGAAAATGGGTGCTTTGGTTCTTCCTACAAGGGGTGTCGCTAATAGAGAAGCATTTAAAGAGAAGGAAAATAAAGTAAGGTGTGATCGAATAGGAGGGAGCAGGTTTGTTAAGGTCCTATGATTTGGCTTACGCGTAAGCCGTTGAAAAAATAACAGCACATCTCTTGTTAATATAATGGGTGGTCAAGATTTAACAACGTAAATTTTTACTCGAGACTCAAAATGCAGTTTGTGTTTTTGTCTTTTGGAATTATTGCCCCTCTTGACATTTTGATAAACACTCATTTAACCAAAACTGTGTTTTTCTTGGTACTCTTTTTAAAAACAAGTTGATTGCTCCACGAGGGAGAGGAGAGGATGATGATGCTTCAATTTACAGTTCAGGGATGGATGTGCGAGAACGGCGTGGATGGATGGGGATGAAGCTTGGAAGAGGGAGGATTATTTGGTTGAGATTAAGAAAAGTTTCTAAAGAAAAGGAGAGAAGGCCTCCCCCTGTCTCAACAACCCAATGAACTCTGGCTCGTTTGGCAATTCAATTTCTGTTTTTTCTTTGTTAAAAGGGTGTTTGGCAAATTGTTTTCGAGAACATTTTTTGAGAACAATTTTTGAAAATTTGCAACTCCATTTCACCGATACCAAAAAATGAGTCGAATTTGAGATATAAATAAAGAAAAATTACTATAGAAGTGAAGCAAGTGTGGTCACAAATGAAAATAACTGTTCATGAATATACTTGACTTGGCTCAATTAGGCTCATCTTGATTGTTAAACGGGATGTTCGTGAACACAAAACTACCTGCCAATTTTATGGGATAAAACAAGCTGGCTTTCAATCTCCTGTTTCTTTCACTCAATCTCGATGAAGCTTACCAGTTATGTTTTTGTCCGCAAAGGGCTTTTTTATTCTAGGGTTGATTTTATTTTGAAGGAGAAATAAAAAGGAGAATAAAATATTTATATCTTAAGAATGGATCTTCAAAACAACTTGGGAACAAAGTAAGATAATGAAAGAGGAAAAGAAAAGAAAAAAAAAACTATGTCTCATTAGGAGAATGACTCTCACGAGTGGAAGGTTAATTGGATACTATCATAAGAAGATTCAAAGAAAAATTGAAAGATAAGGAAACAAATAGCATTTGTCCCAGGTTGCTTGATTAAAAATTATCATTATTAAATCTTTGCTGCCTATTTTATTAAGAGCGTTTACAATAAGCTCTGTGCCTTTAATTTTTCTCTAAAAATTTAAGAAAACTTATAAAATCCCCATTTAACAAATTTCCTATATTACTTTAAATTTAACTCTAGTTAGATTCACTCCCTACATTCCAAGAGCCAAAAAGTAAAAATTATATAATTTTTTATTTCTATTGGTTTAAAACTAATAAAAAAAGAAGATATTTAACTAAAGTAGAGAAAGAAATAAGAAATTTGATGTTTGGTTCCTTTTAAAAATGGCTCTCTAAATTTAGTAAAGTTAATTTTTCTTCTCAAATTTAACTTTTATTTTAGGAGTTCATTGTGAATGCTTTAATACAATTTTTATTGGGACTCGCCTATGACCCACTTGGGATCCCACTAGGACCACCCGGGATCTGCTTGGGACCCCGACAGGACATGCCCGAGACCTGCCCAGAACTTAATCGAGACTTGACTAGATCGGCTCAAGACCCGACCGGAACTTGCCCAAGACTTGACTGGAATCCACCGGGACTTGACTAAAACCCACCTGAGACCTAGACAAAAGTGCTATTGAAACAAAAGAGAAAGGACAAGGATGAGCCTAAAAAGGGTTGAGAAATGGTTATTTAGGTGGGAGAAAGGGAGGTGCAGAGGAGAGCTCTTCCCAACTCCATGGCATAGAATTGAGATGGTTTAGCAAGTGGAGTTTTTTTCTCAAAAAACATTTCTTTCTTATGAGTTGAAATGTGTTACCTTATGTGTAAAATCAATTTTTTGCATTACATTTTCCATGGCATATTGTTTCTGTTGGAAAAAACATAAACATAAAAACATAGAGTTCTATAGTATGTACCTTTCATTAAGAACTCACAAATAAGGATCGTTGGTAAGTGTTCTACAATGTATAGTGACGCCTCTCATGTTTTAGATTTGAAAGAACTCAATGGTAGTGTTTTATTACAAGAACAAAACACATATGCCCACAACCTAAATGCTCTTTTATGAAGAATAGAAGAGAGAATTTGAGAGAGATTCAAAATTTTTAATTCTGAAATGATGGAATGAAATCTGTAGTTTTTAACTTCCATCCATGAGTTATTTATAAACAACCAAGAGACACAACTCTTGGTGAGGAGATGCAACTCTTGGTATTTTGTGGACCAACTTCACTATGGGTATATCCAATTACTTACATCTCTCATTTACACATAGTGAGCATGGGCTAACCATATGTCTCTCATATTGATACGTCTCTCTTATCAATCTCTGACATCATTCATACTTGCAAATAGGTCATGTGACCGTCGAGCACACTTGTAGAAATATCGGGAGCATTACACTAAGTCTCGTTAGAGATTAGCATAGCAACATCCCTAAAAAGCAAAAACAAGGTCTCGTTGTGCCTCAAACTCATTCGGTCACATTGGATTAAACATCTCAGATTCCTCATGAATTTAATTTTTCATAAGCATGTTAAACCCCCACTAACCATAATGCATTTACGATTATGTCGCAACATTAAAAGAGTGACATAACCTGTCGACTATAAATACAAAGCATGAATGTGTTACCGAATAATCTTCCCTCGCCCTCATGTTACTTAGCTTAAGTTCAACTGCTTTCCCAGTCATGTTTCTTTAGACCGCATCATTCATAGCCATAGACAACATGCTAAAGTAGCAAATGCTAAATCCTTTGCCTTACAACATAGTCAAAGGTCACATAAGGCATAATTGGGGTCTTAATAATAACCCATAAGACTCACATGATGAGGAAGAAGGGATCGATTCACTCACCTCCATTGTTGGTCAAACGAGCACATGTAGTATGAAATACATGCTACGGTGGAGTTCTCTTTCCAAAAGAGTGTATGTCTAAGCTCAATAACACCGTACAGATCTTAATCTAGTCACTACTCAAGCACCTAACCCGAGTCCTCTATTTGCTTGCCACCTCAGGCATCAAATTAAGGTCTTGCATCTGGCTAATCACAGGCTAAATGGACTATGGGATATCCATGCACGGTCTTAAGAAAATACTCATCATAAACCTCATCTTAGCACCAACTAAGGCGACATATCTATAAATGTGTCTTGCCTTAGCACCAACTAAGGCAACCTTATCTTAACTTGCTTGCTATCAAAGCGCCAAATGACAAAATGTCTCATCTCTACCTTGCTACCACAGCATTAGAGGCGATCGCTCGTGCGAGAAAGCCGATCTAAATCGGTTGACATACCTTTTCACCATGACATAGAATACATGGTGAATATGTGTGTGCTCTTTGAATGCTCATAGTCATGCCACAATGATTATGAAACACATCATTATCATGTGCACAATGAGTAACTCCGTCATCTAGGAGATAAATTATTTCATATGGTCAACTACAAACAACAAAATTCAAGTAGTGTTTTAGGACCATTTATCGCTATGCGTAACTACACATGTAGTGACACTCCTAAAATTATGTGCCTACTACAAAACAAGAGATTCTACTTCTATTTGTAAAATGCCTTTTACATCTCATTAAATCACCATCATTTTCTTGATTTCCATAAGCAAATCCTATTGCGACTTTAAGGTATTCATAAGGTGACTTTAGATTTCAGTAAGCAAATCCTATTGCGACTTTAAGGCATTAAAGGAAACTTTTATATCTAGTATTAACATGTGAGATAACCAACATTTGCATTTCATTTTGGGTTAGCGATTAGGACTTTGTCTCTAAAGACAATTACAATAGGCTAGCCATTATCTCTAATGGTTTGTCCAGATCGCATCACAAATTCACTCCACAAAAGCAAAAGGAAAATTAAAAAAAAAAAAAAAATTAACCCTTTAATGAAACTTGGACTGCTAACTCCCATAAGCAAACCACAATGGAAACATATAACACAAAATGGTACGAGCCATCCCAACTATAAAGTACAAAATATAGATTCTTTGGTATTCTCCATCTCATTAATTGTATGTGGGCTTTGAATATAAGCTACTAGAAACCGTTTTTCTCAAAAACAGTTTCGAAGACTCAAAGTCCAAGCTATAGTTCCCACACCCATCTTATAATAAGGAAACTCATTCCTTAGGTGACAATTGCCATTACAGTATAACCGAATCGTCAACCACGTCATTCACTTAAGAGGACACTTTTCAAGGATTGTTGATAGCACTCAAAGAACCCATTTATAATAACGACTACGTATACAGGGTATCTTTGTATGGATGGTTGTTATAGACCGCGTGAAAGAAAAAGAAAAAAAAAAAAATATGTTTGAGCTGCAATCTTTGCACTCTTTAATTTGTGCTTGAATCATTATAAATACCAACCATCTAATTCTCTCATGAGAATTAACTATCCAAATCCTTTCAAACAAAAGTTTCAATACGTGTGACAATGATTATACCAAGGCAACTCACTTAGTGCCATGAGATGAATCTATACTTTTTATTAATTCCACTTTACCAGCATTAAACTATTAAAATGCTTAAGAAAGATCAACAACCCTAGGTTGGATCAGTCAAGTGGAATGAATCTCATATTCTATACTAATTATTCATGTCATGTGAATTCAATACCTCTAGTGGAACACATAAAACAAAATTCTCTTCCAGTTTGACGAGAGAATAAATTTTATGTTGCTACCACACTACTTATTAAGAATCTTATATTCTAGCAAAATTTTGAGAGCCATTCCTCTAGTGGTACACTTCCATTCAACGGTGCACTCCCACTAAGCAAAAACAGAACATTCACCTTGTGGTTTACTTTCACTAGGCAAATCATTACTCCCACTATTCTTGGCGACCTTTTAGATTAAAAAAAATTTAAAACAAATATTATAGGGTGTGATGAAAGGTTTTTATCACTAAATATTACAAAATATTCTTCACATTAAAAAATATAAATAGTTTTAATAAAATCCACAATCCCCACCTTCCCCGAGAATAGGAATAATATTCTTAACTCAATAAGAAAATAAACTTAAATCCTTAACTTATCCAACTTGGAAATTGAAATTTACATTGCGCCACCGCCAACTAATTTCATTACCACTCTACCTTACTAGTTAGGCAAATGAAATCAATCTAAGGACAACTTGTTAGGATCGAGGCAACAAACCCATATTACAGCTTTTCAAATAAGATGTAATTAATATTTTGCGCCATTATTAACCTAACATATAATTCTCAACAAGTCAAATACCGCAAGATAATTGCTCCCATCATATAAGTTTTTTAAAAAAATGCAAAAAATACTTTTGTCCTTATTTACTTTCAACAAATGTCAATAAAAAATAGAATTTGTGAGAAAAAAATATTAATCATCACGCATTTAAATGAAGAAACAATTTCTAATATCATGTCCTTAGAGTAATTAAGGTAAACATTGGAATCGATACATTATAGAAGATGCTCATGCTACCATTTGACTTAGCGCACTAAATAAAAGAGAGTTCTCAAGCTTCCTTACCCATCATTCTATGCCCCAAGGCATAATTAGTGTAACATTTCTCCAAATGAGAAATAATATCATAAAGTCGATCGATGACTATTCATTTCTAAACCTCTTGGGATTCTCACTGACACTACTACTCTCAATAGGTCTTTAACCAACTTAGGTATTTACTTCGTATTGCTATATTTAAAGCACGTTGAAAATGTAACATCGTAATAGTGTGCAACTTATGCACTCCATTGTTACTTTTCGGCTGTTGTCTAAAATCTAGCAACCTTTTTTATTTTATTTCTCGCTTGTCCAATTATTTTCATGTTCTACAATCCTCTTAGGAGAGATAAGGAAAAAACATTGCGAGAAATTATCTCAATCTTAACCTATTATTGTATCAGTGCAACCAAGAGCAATATATTTAGATTGAAGTCGTACCTAGTTGTCATAGACTTTTCCATAACTACCTACCATGCTTGCCTCCAAAGTATTTTGCATTGCATTACTCTAAATTCATATCACATGGAGTGCTCAAAATCTCGCATTTTTGCTTGGACTCATATGTCCCACAAAAAATAAATTTGAGCAATATTAGTAGTGCTATTAAATTTTGCCACAAAGGCGCACTATTAATATTTTAAATCAATGTGTCACCTTAGAATATTTAAATATCCTATTGCACATTAAGATTTAGCACTCCCACTAACCAAGTATACTGGTGAATCTTATAGAGTACGCATACATCTATGGGTTCATAGTTTCTAAGTTGCTTCAAAATAATAATGCTCAACCCAATATAATGGGAGCAATTAATATTTGTGTCACATAAAAAGCACAACTTAACTTAGTACCCACATAATTTTCTAAGGCAAAAGTAGTGGTTTAATTTCATGTGACAGGTAATCCCCTTAATCTTTATAAAAATTATAGTGCATGCGACCCAAGCGCATTAACAATTCCAAAGACAATTCTAGAGGTTTAGGTAGCCTTTCTCTAACATAGAACATCATCTTATGTTTCCAACAATTGCTTAGGGAGGAGATAAATGCACCATTTAAGATGCATACTAAATCTCTAGTGTTTCCAAGATTAATGAGTCACATACCAAATCTCTAGTGTTTTTAGGATTAATGTGCCATTTAAGTTGCATACTAAATCGCTAGTGTTCCTTGTTCATCTAGGTTATCTCAACGTCACTACAATAACAATGTGCAGTAAATTATATTCAACACACACATACTTAATTTGCAGCATTAACATAAATTAGATAATGATAATTTCCTACAAGTCGTGAGATCAAAAATTTCACTAAGCTCATAATCATCTCCTGCGCTGCAGGTAGTAAGTTACCACCTCTAATTCATTTAACACACAAATTATGTATGTCAAAAGTTTAAAATAAAATTAAGTCTTTATCGATGAATTATTTAGTCTTTATTTAGTCTTTAATTATTTGCAACGACTTGGGGCGATGACCATAGTCTTCGCTGATGTTAATTAGCGATGACTTGTGGGCCCTTAGCGATGACTAGGAAAGACCAATTTTCTTGTAGTGATTGTTGTGTTGGAAGAAATTTGTAGCTTAGAGAATGTAGTAATAAAATTCCTAGAAAACAAAGATAAATTTCTAATTTAAAAGCAAAAAAGATTTAGACATTAAAAAGCTTAAACCAGCTATAAAAGATAATCAACAATCTAGCACCAAAATGTTTGTCAAGAGCCTTTGCTAGTATCCAGATATATCTTTGAACCTACATAAATTATATTTGGCATATAATGAATGCCTCACCAAGCACTAGTAAGGGGAAAACTACACGCAACAATATCTTTATACTTAAAAAGTGTCAATAGCAAGCAAGTATCACAACACTTTTTCTTAGAGACTATTTTGGCCTTATGCATCACACTTTCGTTTGAGAACCAAGTAGCACAACACTCTTATGCACAACAATTGTTTTAGACGAAATTATCCTTTTGGCCTATGTAGAACAATCTTTATACTTAAAAAGTGCCAATGAACCAATGAACCAAATAGCACAACAATTTTGGTTGAAAAGAAATTACGATTTTGCCCTTTATACCGATTTTGTAAGTACCAATGCACCAAGCAATACAACAATTTTGTTTGAAAGGAAATAATGATTTTGCCCTTTATACCGGTTTCTTTCTTCTTCCTTTTCCTTATCCAACAGCACAACGATTTTGTTTGAAAAAAAATTACAATTTTGCCCTTTATACCGATTTCTTTCTTCTTCCTTATCCTTATCCAACAGCACAACAATTTTGTTTGAAAAAAAATTACGATTTTGCCCTTTATACCGATTTTGTAAGTGTCAATGCACTAAGCAACACAACAATTTTGTTTGGAAGGAAATAACAATTTTGCCCTTTAAACCGATTTCTTTCTTCTTCCTTATCCTTATCCTTATATATAAAAGAAAATTCTTTAATAATCATGAGAGACCCTTTTGCCCCTTAATTGTTGTTGATGATATTAAATCAAGGAAGGTTATTTATGTCTTTTGCAAGGTTATTTATATCTTTTACAATTTTAAATTACTATTTTGCCCTTGTAACATTCTAAATTACTATTTTATTTATGGATATTATTGTCTTTTATGTAAATTATTGTTTTGCCCAACGCATTTCAAAACACTTGAATTTGTTTGACAGGGTTTTTGGGTTTTTTTGTATGGATTGTTGATAATATTTTTGGTGGGTTCTTTTTTTGGTTAGTTTGCTTTTGTGTGCTTTAGTTTTGGAACATGTGCTTAGTAGAGATTTGGTGCGGTTCTTGGATTGATTCATTAAAAAAATAATAATAATCAATTTTTTTATTGTTGTGTTTATTTTTGTAAAAAAATTGATTGATTTATTATTATTTTTAAATAGTGTTTATTTATGTGCTTGGTATTTTTTTGGTATGTTTGTATAGGTTTTTGACTCTTTTTGTTTGTTTGAAGGGCTCTTGATTATATTTTTTTGTGGGGTTTTTTTTTTTTTGATAGTTTGCTTTTCAATAATTCCAATTTTTTTTTGATTTGGTGCGTTCTCCTTTATTGTTATAAGGATTCATAAAAAGAAGTTGATTTTTTTTTAAGTGTTTATTTATATTCTTGATGATAGGGAAATGAAATGTATAGATATTTGCTGAATGTTACTTTTTGAAACAAAATTAAAGAATGAGGGCAAAGTGAAATAAGAATGCTAAGAGAATTGTCGCCTCCTCCCCCACCATCTGAAGCAATTTTAATTTTTTTGTTGTTTACTTTAATTCTTTTTTTTGTTTTTGTTTTTATAATTTGTATAAATATTTAATAGTGTTTTATTTCTTTTCTCAATGTGCTTTTATTTTCTTTTATATGCTTTGATGTATATCTTATTCATTCACTTTTGTAATGAGATATTGATATGCTATGGAATTATTAAGAATTGGAATGTATTTGTATAAGGATTGACTTATTAATTTTATGTTGTAAATACTTTTTACATATGCTATTGGCTTTTTAGTGTTAAACATCACGTACCGGGAATCAAGCACATGCATGTCCTAACTAGTATATATATCATTATATTGTCTGCTGTCAAATCCAGTGCACTCTGCTCAAGGAAGTATTACAACCTATTGGGCACTTTGACCTTTTCTATTTTCTTTATAGCTATGTTTGTTTATGTAGATGAACTTTATTGGACTGTAATAATATTATTTTGATTGAGTAATACTATAAGGCTTCTTAGAGTCTTCCTAGAGTCATCTTCTAAATGTGATATAACTTTTAAAATTACCAATAGATTAAAAGTCAATAATCACATCTCAAATTCAATGGTAATTTTAAAAGCCACATCACATTTGAGATGACACTAGGAAGCCTTATAACATTACTTGTATTGATTATGTATTTTGTCCTGAAATTAAGTTCTTTTATTTATGAATAATGGTTATGGATTGGATATTGATTAGTAAATTGATGGTCATGAATTTAGTTGTGAATTTACTAAACTCATGTGTATCTCATATGTTATTAAAAAAAGGGACATATGTCACTTTTATATACAGATTGAAAGAAATTCCTCTAATCTAGTTTAAAGGAAAACTGTCCAAAAATTGCATTCCTTTTATATCCCAGCTCTGGACATTCGACTAAAATTAACAAATAATGAACTGGTTTAGCCATTGGTTTCACCAGTTCCGAAGAAAATCTTTCCATTTGAGCTAGATTCGTTAGAACTTTGATGGGTTATGTTACTTTTTCAGCCATATAATAGCATTGAACTTCACAATGGATTGACTTAGTAGCTAGTCTGGTCCAAATTTGAAACTTTCCATTAATTCATTTCACCTTACAAATTTTTTATATTGCAAGTGTCAACTATTTATTAAATTGGAATGCAAAAAAGAAAAGAAGAAAATATTTAGGCCTTTCTATGTAATTGTTAATTAGAAAATGAAGCCTCAAACTCAAGAATTTCCTTAATTTTTCTCTTTTTGAATTGATAAAACTTCAAAACTTAAGCATGTAGAAATTTGAAATCAAAACATCCCCCACCCTAAGCTTAGGCCACTTTGCATTGAGACAAAGTGAAACAATGGTATATATATTAGTATATATTCATGAGAGTATACATGCTGAGAGCATACAACCTGATGAAATAAGACTCTAGTGGTTGTAAGCTTTTTTTGTGCATGGTTTGAATTAGGAGAATCAACTAGGAGAAGGTTTGAATCTGTTTAGGTGCCTCAAGAACACTGAAAAACCTCTACAAAACAATTGAGAAACTACCTTTAGATGTATGAAAAGTTGTGGATTATGAATGATGCTTATACAGAGGTTGAGAAAACTAAGGTTTTTATACTAAATCAACTAGGTTAAGACAATCAGCCATAGTCACATCCGAACACTATTCAAATGGTGAATTTTATCTAATTCTTGTTTGAACGGCTTTCAACGAGGCATTTTGTCAAGATTTTGAAACTTCTATTACTAAATATTGGAATTGGAAACTTTCTTAAAATACAAAGTTGTAGATTTTTGAATTATCTTTCCAATTCTACCAAATTTGTCTTCATTTAATATTGAAATCAAAAGATACAGTTTTTTTTTACTCAAATTAGGTGTTTGCTGGACTACATTCACAAACTATAATTTTTCATGTCTACGACCTTTTTTTAAAACCAATTTAACCCTCAACTCAAACCTAAGCATTACAACCCAAAAACCATTTTTTGACACATGAATTTGCCAATGCAAAAAATAAAACCTAATAGCCTCTCTACAATGGGTAACCATTATGACTTGCTTCAGATATTCTTGATAAACACCTGCAGATTACTGAAAAACGCAATATCTTATGATGAAGCCCGTGGTTAGGACTCTTGACCTTAGCTTTGAACAAATGCTCAAATTTTGGCAATGTGTCAAGACTTTGATTCATTAAAAAAAAAAAAATACAGATGTTATATATCGAAAGAAGAAATGAAAGAAGACAGTTCTACCAACAATTAAAGTAGAAATATTTGGAGATTTGGCCTGTCTATATATGTATTTTACTTGGCTGTGATCAGTGCAATCAGGTAAACCATATTCAAAAAATTTGTGCTATATTCACTGAGTGACTGGATAACTAAAATCTATTGCTTTCATCTTTATATTAAAATTGAAACACTCATCATAAACTGGTCGTTTGAAATGCAATCAATAACCAAATTTATGTTCTACAGAAATGTGGATAAGGCAAAGCAAGTGGTGATGCCTAATGGCATAAGGTATATATATTTTATCATCATTGCTTATAACTTGACCTTTGAAGTACTTAATTATCCTCATTTTTCTTAAGGTATTATGAAGTGATAGTTGGTGGGGGCTTCTCAAGGTCGAGACTTGGTTGTGATTGATATATGAAGGCATGGGGTAAAAGGAAAGTGATAATTCCTTCCAGTTTGGGATTTGGGGAGAAGAAGAGATGGTCCCGGTGTGCAAATTCGCTTTTGCAACGCTTGAGTACATTGTTCATGTTGATAAAGTCTCCATTGAACGAGCTTGAATTTGAGTGTCATTGGGTAGTTTATGACCTAGCTGAAATGGTTCTTTGTAGATAACATATATTTTATACCCCCTTGTATGATTGTTTATCATTTGCTCTTGGCTCGACAAGTCTTACATCCAACCCCATTAGAGAAAGTGTATGAGACTAAAATGGCCCTTTGACAAGTGACATCCATTACAATAGATGATGTAGAGACTCCATCTCCATCATATGAAAAATAATACATTGTTCATCTTGAGGGGTATACATGAAGAATTAAACACTGTGTTAAATGGACTAGATTAGTTGTTAAACCTTAATTTATAATTTATAATTTGTTGACTAAATTTTACAAATAAGCTTGATGTATAAATACTCATTTGCAAGCCTTTTATTCATTAATAAAACGAAATCTACTTTCATACTTTGTTCTTTGTTTTCTTCATCACCTACAACATATTCAAATCTTACATTTGATAAAAGCCACGAGCTAATGATCATCAGCGGTAGCATAGAGAGAGAAAACTAGCGCCATCGTCATGGGAACTGTTATCGACTCCCATTTCTTAGGCCTAACTGCCATTGTCACTGTAAACTCTCTCTCTCTCTTTCTCTCACTCTGTCCCTTTGGTTGATTGATTTTCATGTCTGATTTTTTAGTCTTGAAAGATGAAAGAAATTTGATGGGTATTGCAGGTGGGGTATCATTTCTTGTTCTTTATAGTCGTAGCCCTTCTCAAATTCAATAAATTCGTTGACTTTATGGGTATCTTGTTCTTTCTCTCCTTATTGTTTAATATCTTTGCTTTCTCAGACTTGAATTGAGCCATTTTCCTTAGAAAGAGAAATGGGTTCTTGTTTGTTTGTTTGTTGGGAAATGATAGGAAAACGCAAGAAAAAGAGAATTTAACTCCTTACTGAGCTCTTTGAACACGTCCAATAAGAAAAGAAAACAAGAAGATAATTACGGTTTTGCTAACCATATGTTACTTCCAGTCTTTTTTTCTTTTTTTTTTTGTTAAATTTTAATTTTCTTTCATTGAATTCACAGAATGCACAAACTTTGTGATAATTGCAATGTTGACTATGATTCTGAAAGGCACATGGAAGTTTAGACAGGTAATATTTCTTGGTAAATGTTTTTGTTTTAGATAAATCGTTTAGTCTTTTCATAAATAAAAAATTTGAATTGATATTTCTTAACTTTGCTACTCTGTTTTTTCCAGATAGTCTTAACTTCACTTGTATTCATATGGGGTCTTTGTCGCGGATTGTTTCTGTTAATGAGGTATGATGAATGTAATATTGCATAAAGCTAACTTCTTCTAGTTTAATTTCTTCTCTAGATGAAAAATCTGTTTCTAACGTGAATGAAGTTTATTAGTAGATAGGCTAGTATCTATTTTTAGGCTATAGTCAAAACATCACAGCCTCAATATATACCACCAGTTGGATTCTCTTAGATGATATCTATCATCTAAATATCAACTTTCTTTTTTATTTTGATTTTTTGGTTGATATGATTAGGTGGAGGGAGTATAGATGTTTTGATTATTTGCATAGTAATTTGGCAAAGCTGACATTCTGGATACTTCAAGTTTTTATAGTTCTCTATTTGCTATGTTTTTTTTATAGCTATAGCTGTGTATTGATGCTATATTAATTAACATTCAAATTGTATTAAAACCTATTTTTTCCCTTCATCTGAGCTTTCGGGTGTGGACAATTAGTTTGCTACAGTTCTTTAATTGGGACTCAAGAAATCCATCTCGTTCTGAAACAAAATTGGCGGACTATGTGGTTAGTGGGTTTTTAGTTGAAGCAACATAATCTACAATGATTAGCATTCAAAACTCTCCGAAAATAGAGAGATGGTGCAATGTTGGACTGGCAATACTTTCGCCATCCAAACTTTTTGGCGGGGTTAATGCTTCTATTTCATTCAAATGGCACTAGTGCTACATGTATTCTTGATGCTTCTTAGAAATCTACAAGAGCTTAAGTTATACCTTTATATCAATCTCATATGTAATTGGTGATATCTCTTTTATGGTTACATTATTTACCTTGATTCCATTTCCATCAGTTAATGGAAGCTTGATGAATGTTGAGCTCAGATTCTCCTCTAGTTGGGAATATTTGTGGCTTCCATACCTGTACTAGAAGGTGCCAAGTGGCTTGTAATCATTGGGCCATTCTTCCACACTTTTTTGCTTCTTTTCATCACTGGCATACCAATGCTTGAGGTTTGCGTCTTCTTGGTTATGATTCTATTACAATATTCACCATTTTCTGAATAGGCTTACGATATAAAAGAAGAACTAGGTTATATTCTTTGTTTTGGCGTACACCTGAATATTGGCTTTATAAAAGAAGAACTAGGTTATATTCATCTTCTCTTCTGTTTTCTGTTTTAGTGTATTTTGGAGGAAAAAGTAGCTGAAATTAATGCATTATGTTACAGCCCTCTAATTCTACTCCCACCAGCAGTATATTGGAATTTGCCCTCATGGTTCAGAGTAACTTTTCTCTTTGAATTTCCTTTGTACGGTGGTACTTTTCGACAAGTAGATTTACACACGTGAGACAAAATACTTTAATGTATTTTTAATCTTTTATTTTTATTTTTTTTTTGAAGATGTTTCTTTTGTACACATTTGTTTTACAAGGGTTAAACCAAGCGGGGAAGAAAGCAATGACGGATTAGAGATGCATTAGTGCATGACGATTCTTTGACTTGCAAAGTTTCATTTCTTTATACTCCTTTATATGGTTCATTAGTGTTTGATCTTCTCTATGGCAACTTTGATGAAATGGAATTCTGATTTGCTAATTTTTCAAGTTGTCATGTTATCCCCAATAAGGATCATTGTAGAACATGCAGATATGATAGGTTGATTGTGCAAGAATTTGAATCATCATTATCTTCCATTTTCTTCTTTTCTTTTTTTCTTCTTTTCTTTTGTAAGTGTAGTACAATTTATATATATGGTGTGATCATTCTCTCCATACTTTGCAATTCGTTTATATTGTTGGAGCTATGCATTTCCTCAAAATGTGATGGACAAATCCCGGGTGTGGTTATGTCATATTCCCAAATAGAAACTGTTAGTAATTGGATATACCCATAGTGAAGTTGGTCTACAAAATACCAAGAGTTGCATCTCATCACCAAGAGTTGTCTCTTGGTTATTTATAAATAACTCACGAATGGAAGTTAAAATTACTGATTTCATTCCATCATTTCAGAATTAGAAATTTTGAATCTCTCTGAAATTCTGTCTTCTATTCTTCATCAAAGAGCATTTAGGTTGTGGGCATATGTGTTTTGTTCTTGTAATAAAACACTACCGTTAAATTCTTTCAAATCTAAAATATGAAAAACGTCACTATACATTGTAGAACACTTACCAACGATCCTTATTTGTGAGTTCTTGATGAAAGGCATACATTATAGAACTTTATGTTTTTAGGTTTATGTTTTTTCCAACATTGGTATCAGAGCTAGGTTGAGTGTTTCTCAATGTATGTATGCCTGTGTAAATGTTTTTCTGTACATGAGAAAATGCAATGAAACCAAGTTTCTAATTCATATACAATTTTCGTTAATATATGCTTTCAATGGCAAATTTCGAAAATGAATGAATTAGACCACAAAATTTATACATGTTGTAGAGAATATTCATATGAACATGCCAACAAAATTTGGTGATGATTGGACATGTATGTTGAGAGATAAACACATTCTTAGTTGAAGAACATGAAATTTTGTTTTTATTTTTCTGATGATTGATTATCATCAAATGTGTTAATTTTTCATATGGTTAGATTATAATTGTCATAAGTTTTAATTTGACATATGAAATACATAAAATAGACCTATAAAAGGAAGATCTAAAGGATTTAAGATTAAATGTGAATTTGGAAATAGGGCAACATTTGAGTTTTCAGAGGTTGAAGAAAGACCTAGTTGAATATTTAAATAACCGTTTAGATATTTGAACGATCGCATTTTTTGTGTCAAGTGGTGCATCTTTAAGTATGTTGGCCCTATTTCGATTCCCTAGCCCTGCAGTGTTTTTGTAATACTTTTACTGAAAAACGTATATTTTTGGCAATGGGGTTTGAATCAATGCCATATGGGTAACATGGTTAGCATCCTAACCGGTGTGCTATTGAATCTTTTTAGCAATAAAATTCCATTTGTTATCTATAATACAACAATATATGCATAGAAATTAATGCAAATTCATTTGTGGAAGAGATTGCAGGGGTGGTTCCATCCATCTATGGGTGGTTCACCCTTTTTTTTTTTTTTTTCATAGATTTAAAGGTGGCTCGGCCACCCTTTAAGATTAAATGTGGTTCGACCTCAGATCGAGGTGGCCAACCAATTTTTTTTTTTTTTTAATTTTAATATATTTTATTTTTAAAATTAAATTTTAAAAATAATATTTTATTGGTAAAAATATATGTTTTGAAAAAGGTAACTATGCTTAATAAAATTGACCAAGGATTTTATATAGGCGTGATATACCCATGTCGTTATTTGTCAAAAAACATACGATTATAATTTTGGACCTTCAACCCATTGTTATCCGATATAAATTCTTATTTTTATATAAGGAATATTGTATATCTAAATCCATAATTATTTCTTTGATGAAATAAAATGCATGCTTATTATTTTAAAATTTGTTGAGATATTTTTTTTAGATCATTTGTAGCCCCTAATATGATTTTATGAATGGGATTTCTGTCTGATTATTCCATATGAGTTTATGAGTTTATAATTGGAATGTTTGTGTGATTATTCCATGTAATAACATGCATAAATATGAAATATTTTTGAGAAAAATGAAATATGTCATTATTTGTATTTTTGGAATGCATGTTATAATCTATTTAATTCCATATGAGATATGTTGCATATTCTTAATATGTTTGTTCATAATTTTATTCCATAAAATTGAGGAATAAATTTGTATGCTTAGAATTATATTGTGAATATTGGACTTGGTGGGAACATGGTTGAGTAGAATAACTATAAAATTTAGCGCTGAAAATGCTTCTTAAAGCCAATGTCATCACTGATGACTCACATAGTAGCGACGATAAATGTTGTCATGAAGACGCACACATCAACGACAATAAATGTCATTGTTGATGACTCACAAATTTGTTGTCGCTGATGATCATCATCGTCAAAATCAAATGCTTTTGTTTTTGGTCGATTAATGTTTTAAATTGTTTGGTATAAATGATCTAAACATAACAATATGTTAGATCGTATTTCAAGAACTCTTTTTCTAATTAAATATGTTAAAAGGTCTAAATCTGAATTCATTACACACCTTTAAGTGAATAAGTCTTAAAAGTAGCATGAAAAAACTACATAATTGTCAAGTTTTTAAGCAGGTGCCAAAGAAGGCATACATCAACAACAATGTTTCTTGAGAAATTAAACTTTATATGCAGCTAAGTAGCAAAAGAAAAGATTACAAAGAAGGCTTCCCAGATGTAAGAACTGATAACTTGTACGACTCATCAATACCACATTGTAACTGCACGGAGAAAAATAGCATATATTAGACATGAAATTTTTTCAAAGAAAATAACAAAAACTAAATGAAGCTATGGAAAGAGATATGAACTTGGATTATGGAAGCTATAATTTCATATTCAAATAATACTTTCATTCAACACAAAAATAACTCTGTTCATTCTTCCAAAGTAACTGAGTTCTAGAATAAAGTGTACTTTAATTTGGCAAACACAACAAAAAATATAAGTTTGATTAAAAAACAAAACAACATATTTAACTCACAACCATAACAATAAGGCTAAATTTAACTATTTAACTCACAACATATTTAATCGTGGGCTCTGTATATACAATTCAAATGGCCCTGACCTTTGAAAATATCAGATATTCATTTGACATGCCAAAGGTAATCATGCTTTACAACTTTATGATCCATGTAAATTGTATGTACATTGATCGAAAAAAACTAAAAGATTTTTGCTACAAACTTCTTAGGCAATCAAAAGATCAAGGTGTTTTAGAGAATAAATTGGAGCTTCTGAAGGGAATTAATGGAGCTTTTAGGCCAAGAGTCTCAACAGCTCTAATGGGTGTTTGTGGGGCTGGAAAGACAACACTTCTAGATGTGTTGGTAGGCAAGAAAAATTGTGAATATTTAGATGGAAGCATCATTGTTTCAGGCTACCCAAAGAGGCAAGAAACATTTGCTAGAGTTTCTGGGCCTCCTCCTAACGTCGTTCGCGCCATTGTTTTTTCCATTTCTGCCAAGGTGGCCCCAAGCATGGATTGCGTTGTATTCTTCCTCATAACTCGTGCCTTCTCCTGTTGACCTTTTGAAAAGCCATTACTACCTATCATAACCACGCATGGTCCCCCTTGTCGCAGATTCATGTTCTTTCCATTCCCATCCCACACGTCAGCCCCCTTTTCCACATTCATTCCTTTTCCAGACCGCACATCCGCCCTCTCATGCAATACATCATCACTGCCCTTCTTTTGCGCATTCTCTCTGTTCCCAGTCAATTTCCGTAACTCCTCCTTTTGCGCTTGCATCCCATTCCCAATCGATCCCTATAAATCCTCCCCATTTAATACCTCATTAACTACATCGCTTTGCCCATTATACTCCTTTCCATAGCCACCTGCTCCCTTTTTAGAAGATTTACTACCCCCTCCCAAATTCTCGGGCCTTTCCTGATTTTCCTCTCTAACAATGGATTCTCGGCCGTTACCTCCCTTACCGCCAGTTACCCTGTGATCTACACCTACATGGAAAGATTCCCTGGTCCATGCTTTGGCCCATTTCACCCCCACCGGAGGTGTCTCCGACACTAGTGACTCCCCACTTTCCGTGTCCACCACCATAAATGGTCGCCCAACATTCTTCCCACATGTGTTGCTATTGGTTGATCCCACTCCATGATGAGAAGAATCTGCTTCCTCTCTTCCCCTTTTCCATGCAAGTCCACTCCCAATACGTTTTTCGAGCAGTGGGGCTCTCAGCCAGGCTCCATACTCCGCTCCACCCCCTGCGCTTTTTTCATACGTCCCGACACACCATGTTTGACTACTCCACAGTTGAAACAAAATCGTGGTAGTCGCTCATATTGGAAATCAACCCACATAGAAACCCCATGCACTTTCAACCTCCTTCCACGCGTTAAGGGTTTTGTCAAATCCACCCGTGTTTTGACATGGAGGAATCGCCCACCCCACCCCACCCCTTCTTCATCCGTTTCAACTTCCTCTACTTGTCCTATAGTCGATCCAATCATGGCACCAATTTCAAAATTCATGCAAGCTAGAGGTAGGTTGAGTATACAAACCCACAAAGCAACCTTCTCAAACTCGATCGACACAAGCTGCATCACGCCTTCCACCACTGAAAACAGGTTCCCATCAAACACCCAAGGTCTCCACTCAAGGGCTCTAGCTTTTTCCCATTCATGTTCAAACTCATAAGAAAAACATTGTCACCCACTACCTTGAAAATAACTCGACCCTTTGGTTTCAAGCCTCTAATTAGAAAAGATTTCACCACCTCCTTGCTGACAAAGCAATCAGAGATCAACTTCCCTACAAGGCACAATTTGCCCCTTTGCACCATTCCTTCCATTACACCACCTCAAATCTCCATCTCTTCATCCTCCACCTCCATTAGGGAGAGGTTCCCCCATATTCTTGATAGATCTCCTCTATGGAAATCGACATGCATTTTTACCACCGATCACTCGCCTTCCATGCCCTAGACTTGGAAATATGCCTCTTCTCCCCTGGGGTTTTCCGTGCCTAGAGATGACCAATTCCTGAGATAAGTATTATCACTAGAGTAGTTTATTCTATTTAGTCATTTATTTTCACTCTGCATTGTAATTGTCTATTTAAAGACATCAAGTTCATTAATAAAATAATCATAAAATTAATCCCAAACTTTGAGTTTGAAAGAGGTTTTTAAGTTTTCTCAAAATCTAAAAGTTCTAGATTCCAACTTAAATTCTATCATCGTTACACGTAACATTTGGTATTAGAGCCGCGATCTTGATCAATGGCGAATCTAAGCTTGGATCGACTTGAGCAGTAGCTTGGTAAGCTCGTAACTATGTACGAAATCTTGATGAAGAATATGGGAAAAAATAATGAGAAGATGAAAGCAAATAATGCCAAATTGTATGCATTGACTGCTAAATATATGAGTCCTAGGGGTGTTGAGTCGGTGTTCAGGTGGGGCAGTTATAACTGCCCCGCCAATCGCTAACCGTTTATAACTGCTTTTTAATAACCATTAACCGCTAACCACTTAGTAAAGCAGTTATTAAAAAACCGCTAACCGCCTTTATTTATATATAATTATATATAAATATATAAAAAAAATCCAAAACGACGCCGTTTTGGTTGGAGAATAAGAAGAAACCTAAGGCTTGTAATATTTGTTTTACTTACGACGTTCCGGTTTCAAACTTTCAATGGTTTATAGTATATTTTGGCTTTGGGCCATTTAATGAATTTGGGCATTATGACTATGTATGTGAAATAAGCCCAAAAAATAGTATGTTTTTCGGCCAATAGGGCAAAATAAGCCCAAAAAATATGGCAAAATAAGCTCAAAATATATGAAAAATGATGGCCTAAAATATAAAAAAAGTCCAAAAGCTCATTTTTAAAAAATCAGTTATAACCACTTGTTAACAATTTGAATAACCGCTAACCGCTAGTTATAAAATAACTGCTAACCGCCTAGGCGGAGGCAGTTACGGTTATTAAAAATCCGATAACCGCTTAAAGTAGAGGCAGTTACGGTTATTGCAAATAACCACCAGTTATAACCGCTTGAACACCCCTAAATATGACAATTGTTTAGCTGATAACAATAATGAGTTCAGTTTTTCAAAGCAGCCACAAATGGTGCTACCATCGTATCCCACACCACTGCTGGATTCTCAGCCAACCGAAGATGTCAACAACCTTATCAAACCGATATCTTCATCACGCTTCTATCCAGCAAACCCATCATCAGCAAGAGAAAATTCAGTTTGTAGCCCACATAAATAGTTGACCAAGACCAAGAGACCCGCCTCACTGAACAACCAGGAGTCTCAGCACAAAGCAATCTATAGATCAACAACCCACCGCCCAATAAACCCATCTCCCACCACAAAAATTCATCAGCCCCACTCGCTACGAAAGCTCTACCTTGTGACCCGTATAGCAACTACCATCTCCAACCCACACAAAACTGTCGAAGAGAACCAAATGGTGCAGATCTAGAAACTTGGTGACAAAGTAATGTCTCCACTTCCTGAACGACTAGCTAGGAAGAGAATGAGAAGCCAAGTGGCCATTGTAAAGGGAGAGAAAGGGACGAATAGGCTCAAATTCAATCTTGATCAACAAGAGGAAGCTATCATCACTGACACTCCATTTGGAAGGTCGTCATCAACCTCATTATAATCTACAATACCATCCGTGTGCCCTTCCTCTTCCAATGGGTCATCTTCTTCAGGGTAGAGGCCGCCAAACATGGGAGGAAACCAATTTGCTAAGTACTCATCCTCTAGGTCGGATGGCAAGGGCCTTTCCTTAGGATCTTCATCACTGATATTGTCATCATAGGTTGGTGGAGAATCTCAATCCACGAATCCTTGTGAAGGATCTTCAACATCTTCATGCGTGAACTCATTATCAACATATTCCTAGAACTCCTCATTAACAAATTCACCTTCATCCTCTACATAATATGGATTTGGTAGATGGAGTTGAGGATTGCGAATAACGGTCAAGTTTGCCTACTGGACTCCCTGCCTCAATCCATGCCTTCCTCCATTGAGATCGCACCCTACTAAAGATAACCATGCCATCCTCATCCACAAAATGTGGAGTTGGTTGACGGCGACAACCGTTAGGACCACCCATGTTATCCAATTGGTTATTGAGGGTTTCTATCTGTCCACTTAGGGCCTCCATCTGCTCTCCATGTGCCAACGAATCGCCGATTGATTCTTTCTCTCCCCACCTTTCTAGGCACATTCTTTTTGTTGGACCTTTCTATCTTTTCTTTAAAAGGGGACTATTTGGGTTGCAAGCAACCTTGGAAGCCAGAGGTGTCAAGCTTGACGCATACTTCCCGTGGAATAGCATGAGCTTGTGTTGTAGGAAATTTCCTCCATACTCCGTGCCCCGCAAAATGATTGATAGGTTCATTCTCAATGATAAATTTGCATTCCACCTTCGCGTACCGTGGTCTTGGTTGGCGATGATGACTGTTTGGACCACCTATGTCGGCCAAGTGATTGGTAGGGACTCCGTATTGGGTGCGCAACCACTCCCTTTTTTGCACGACTATACCATCAAACCTTCCCTCCATTTGCCGCAAACAAATAGCCGATTGTTCCTTACGTGCAGCCTCCAAGCGCATGTGCACTTCATTCATGTTTGCACAACAGTTGCACCTCTCCATTCATGGAAAGTAATTTGAGCTCTAATATTAATTAATGCAGTGTGGCTTAGTGGGCTACAAAGATGCATAGCAAGAAAAGAATAGATATATAATTATAGATCTTGAGTCTATCAATGATCTAAGAATTCTTCTTAAAATGCTAAAGTCTACCTAAGGTTGAAGGAAAACAAGAAAGAAACTCAACTCTAAGTATTCTCGTTCATAAAAACTCAAATATAATCAAAATCTACGTTATTGAGGCTATAAAACATGTATTTATAGGCCCCCAAACCCTAAACATAATAAAATACGAAATTAAATGAAACTATGATTCTATGATGCCCGTTAGACGATCACTGAAATTAAAGACAAAACTGGCAATATAACATAGTCGTTTGGACAATTTTCGAACGAGGACTTCAGATGAGGTTCTTGGGTTTAGGCCCATGCTAGGCAGTTGTAGACGAGCATTCGGACGAGGCTCTCTAATCAATACCATTTAATGAGTAATGTTCACTAACAATTTTATTTTGGTTAAAATGATGAGTTTGAAAAGTGAAGATTTAAGCCACTTTTATTAAATTGCCTCATCAAAATAACCAAAAAATGGTTTTGGTGAGGCTGCTAAGAATGCATATGTTATTTTTATAGATTGAGGTGGAGAAAATTCTTCCAACCCAATTTGAAAAAAATTCTATTGGTAAAAAATATGTAAAATAAATTTTTTAAGCAATGTGAATGCTCTGAAAAATAAAACTTATTAGCTAAACCATGGTGTCTTTTACAAGTAAAAACTGTTCATATAGGATTTTATTTTTTTTATTAGGATAAAGTCCATATTCCTCCCTCAAACTACCATTTAATTGACAAATGAATCCTCTCCATTTCAAATGAAATGGAGAGTATCCATTTAGTGCATTTAGGAGGGTAATATTGTCTTTTTATTTTTAGGGGTAAATTTTTTGGACAAATTTGTCCTCCTAAATACACTAAATGGATACTCTCAATTTCGTTTGAAATGGAGAGGATCCTTTTCCCTCGCTTAAGAACCCGTTTGGTTTGCGGAATGTGTATTCCATTGGGAAAAGAAATAGATATTACTAGGAATAGAAAATGTTGGAATGAAATAAGTATTCCAATTCTTTAGTTTGGTAGCAACACATATTTCATAATTGAAATTGAACTGAAGAGCCCATTTGATTTCTAATTTTTCAAAAAAAAAAAAAAAAATCAAATGGGTGGCGAGCCACCGACCACCACCAGAGGACCTCATTGTGGCCCTTTGAGGGTGGCGGCCACTCCCAATAAGAATCGGGTGGGTAAAAAAAAAATAAAAAATCAAATGGGTGGCCAACCACCCATAGCATGCACTAGAGAACCTTGTCGTGGCCCTCTGGGGGTGGCGTGACCACCCCTGGTAAGAATCAGGGTGGCCTAGCCACCCTGATTCCCATCAGGGGGTGGTCTTGGCCACCCCTAGAGGGCCTCACCGGTCCACTGTGAGGCCTTCCAAGGGTGGCGCTACCACCCCAGGGCCTTTTGTGGGTGGCTGGCCACCCATCTGTTTTCTTCTTCTTCTTCTTTTTTTTTTGCTTTTAACATGTTTAATTTTTTTTTTATAAGTTTGAGAGAAAACAAAATAAAAATAGTATGTTTGGAAAATCTTGTTATTGCCCTTAGGAATAACTATTCCTCTCATTTTTTAGAAGAATGACTATTCCTGTGTGTAATGGATTAGTGATTTCCATGGGAATCACTATTCCTAGGAATAGATCCTAACCAAATAAAAAAATGATCATTCCATAGGAATAGCCATTCCATTTCAAGGGTGTATTCCGCGAACCAAACTGTCTTATCTTAATCCCTTCTTTAGTTGGGATTTTTCCATTAAAGCTAACCAATATTTAATTTTCATGCAACAAAACCTACTTACTCTTCCCTAGCATCCAATCTCTAACCCCCTATGTGTGGGAAAAGGATCCTCTCCATTTCAAATGAAATTGAGAGTATCCATTTAGTGTATTTAGGAGGACAAATTTGTCCAAAAAATTTACCTCCAGAAATAAAAAGACAATATTACCTTCTTAAATGCACTAAATGGATACTCTCCATTTCATTTGAAATGGAGAGGATTCATTTCCTTAAGCGAGCCTTTGATAGAAGAGTCAAATAGATGCTTAAGCAGTCATTTTTTCTTCTTTCTTTATATATATATATATGTGTGTGTGAAAATTAACTTTACTCCCTTGAAGTTTGAAGTGTTTTTCAATTTGAACCCCCAATATTTTAAAATTTGCAATTATTACTCTTCGTTATTAATTGCTGTCTAAATAGATGAAAATGACATTACGTGTATTTCACATGAAATTTTTATGCTATACCTTCTAATTTTGCACCCAACCTAGCTAGTGAAAAGATATAATTGCCCCTTATTAAAACCCAATGCTTGTTTTGTTTTGTTTTTTCTCATCAACCCATTTTGAACCCCTTTTGGGTGTTGGAGTGAAAAAGAAAAGAAGCAGATATTTCTCACTTGCTTCTATGCCAATAATTTACGTGTATTTAGATGACAATTAATAACGGAAGATGTTAATTACAAATTTTTAAACATGGAATTCAAATTGAAAAATACCTCAAATTTTAGGGGGTAAAATGAATTTTTTCATAAATATATATATACTTATTTTAAACGACTCATCTGGGAACAAAGGTATTAACAAGTTTTTATTGAATGAAATAAACTAAAATTAAGGGTTTAAATTTTGTAATTAAATTATAATGAAGAATCTCGCGCATTGTGTGGGTTATGGGCTAATATAATATAATTATACTAAAATCTATTAAATAACAATACTTTAAAAAAAATATTAAAAATTTGGTGGAAGTTAGAAAATGTAAATATAGTTTCTTTTTAATTTTTTTTTTTAAAAAATGGGCCACATCAGCTTCAAGAGCACTCCACATCGATGCAACATTTTTTCATGTCGTTTATCGTTTACTCATCCTTGGTGCGGAATAGCATATCCCAAAACCCAAACACTACGACCCAAGCGCTTCTGTTGCAGCAGTCCAATCCTGCGTATGATTCCCGATTTCAGCTTGCAATAACGTTTTCTAATTTGCCGCCTTTCACTTTTGCTTCTCCAGAATTACCTCCAAGCCCACCTCAACCGAAGCACCGGCGCTAAAATTCACCTTGGGTGCACTACGCCCTTAACCTACGCACCTCTCCCCTTCCCTTCAGAAAACTTGCTCAAAACACTTCCCGAGCTTCAAGTCTGTCCTCCATTTCTTTTCTGCGAGTCAATTTCTCTCTCGCTCTCTCTGCGGGGTACATGAGCTCGATCTTCAGCTTCATTTGGTAAGCCTTTTTCTCACTGATTTATCTTCTGCTACTGTAAATTTTAGCTTCAACTATTCAGAGCGAAATATAGTAGAAACTTCGCAGTTGCTGAAACCCTAGAATCAATTTTGAGCTTGGTTTGCTCTCACTTCCGCGCGCTTTTTTTCTTAAATTCGAATTTTCGGAGACAGGCTTCGTTTTCAGCGTAGTAGGCTAGGGGTTGAGTCCAATTACCAGCTCTTGCTCTGAATTCAGCGCCGTAACCCTTGCTGGTGTTCTAGCTTTGTGTGGTGGTTGCACTATAGAACTGGTTTCTAGTTCGGAAGCAAAATTGGCCTAGTTTCGGGTTTGTTTAGCATTTCAGAAGTATATCTAATTGCTTGAATGCCTTGAGTTTTGTGTCTAAAAGCGTGAAATGAATTCTGATGTGCTGATAGAACAGTGACAGCCTTGGACACTGCATGGTGGTATGTTTTGGAAGTACTTTTGTCTTTAAAGGCAGTTGTGGTCAAATGGCATGTAAAAGTACTTGCAGAATAATAATTTTTTGATAAATAATTAATTCATTGAAAAGCACAATGTGGCGCAACCCTAATACACATGATCTATACAAAGAAAGGCCACATTAAAGGCAACAAGAAGAACAAAAATCCACAAATTGAGACAAAGTAGAAAACTGGGAAACATTAAAAGTCCTCGCCCAATTGAATAGGGTCTTGACCAACATGTTTTTGAGCTCATCATGTAGAATAATAATTCTAAGGTCCTTAAACTTGGACCTTGTTTGGTGAGTATTTAGGAAGTGATTTGATGTTTTTAGTTCTCAAGTAGCAAGTGAAATACATCTGAAAAGCTAATCAATGGTAGCATTCCCGTTAAGAATCCTAATTTTATGGTTTATGAGACTTGTGTGATGCTTTTGAGTTATGTTATTAGGATTAACAGCTTTCTGATAGTTATTCTTTCACATTCTTGGAAGTTGGATAATCTGGTAGTCTCAGGATGTACATAAAGCAGGTAATGTTGTCATTCTTATATGATGTTTTGTTATCTCTTTTTTCTTTTGCCACTTTTGGTATATTTATTTAATTATTAATTAGATTTTTTTTTTTTTTGATATATGTGGTTTCAAATTTAGGTTGTAATTGAAGGGTTTAAGAGCTACAGAGAGCAAATCGCTACTGAGCCTTTCAGTCCAAAAATTAACTGTGTTGGTAATGTCACTGTTCCTTCTTTATGATAATTTTCCTGTATTTGTTCAATATTGTTGCTGATGAATCAGCAAGAAAGTTTAAATTTTTGTATTTTAAGATTTGTCTAGTTCTTTATGGTATGGAGAAATGTAATACTTTAGGTTTTCTTAAAAATGGATTAGTATATGTATTAAGTTGCTAAATTGAACCACTTTCCATATTTCTAACTGCTTAATATTTTCGATATAGATGTACAATGATTTTTACTTATGTAGTTATGTTTAAAACGTATATGTGGTGTTTTTATTTTATTTTATTTTATTTTAAGATCTTCTAGGTGCAATTTTAGTCTGGTTTGATTTTGAAGAACAACCATTATATTGTGAAAGTGCTTGATGTCTCATATAAACGATTTAGTAAAATTTCTTTTCAAAGGCTAACTTATTGGCTTTGATTATCATTTGCTAACAAATTTCAGGGTGACAATTTAAGTCTGTAGAGAAAAGTCAAACCCTGTAGAGCCATTTCGAGTTCTTGGCAAAATTGATTACATGGATAGTGGGTGGATTTAAATGCCAAACAAGGAGTCTTAAAAATCATTTTAAAGCATAGAGTGATTATTCTTTGAAATGTGTTCTTACTCATTTGCATTTCTTCTAATAATATTACTAAATACATATCTAAAAGAGCAAATGCTTCAGCTTGAATGTCCTTCCTCCCTTGTAATAATAAGGTGGAGCGTGAGGTTGTGGGTTAAAACTCATTGGGTATGCGTGTAACTAACCAATAAGAAAGAGAAAAAAAAATCTATCTTAAAGAATGTGTATTACAATGTTTATATGCTATTTGAATATTAATATATCTTTTGCTTTTTTTAAATTAGCTATTTTTATGATGTCCATCACTAATTTTTAATCTATATGTGCTCTGCAGTTGGTGCCAATGGATCTGGAAAAACAAACTTTTTCCATGGTAAGTGAGCATGTACCTGTTTTTGGTTACATTGTTTTATTTGTTGGGAAAAAAATAACATTAAGTTTCCTATTTGGTATGTCTTGTTTGTAGCGATACGATTTGTATTAAGCGATCTCTTCCAGAACCTGCGGAGTGAAGATAGGCATGCACTGCTCCATGTATGTTTCACCACATATTTGTTCACTTTCAAGTAATCACACTGATTTGTGATTTTAATATTAATTATTTTACTTCTAACAATATTCTTTATATTGTTATTGCACAGGAAGGTGCAGGGCACCAAGTTTTATCCGCTTTCGTGGAGATTGTGTTTGATAATTCTGACAATCGCATTCCGGTAACACTCTGTAACATAACATTTTATTAGGGGGATGGGATCAATGGTTAAACCTTGATGTTTTCTCTAAATCCTAGGTAGTTTATTTTTTTTTTTCTTTTCGTAGTTTTGCTTGTGAATCAGAAAGTTTTCCCACTTGTACTCCATTTATTTGCAAAAGTAGTTAGTAGATGATATTTGTTGTAAGTGTACATGTGAGTGTTATATATTATATTGAAAAAAAGAGAGTAGTTAATGCCTAAGTGAACCTAAGCCCATTAGCTTAGGATTTTGGACTAGAAGTGGTGTTCTAATATGAATATTAATATATTCTTAGTTGTTTCCCTAACAATTGGTATTAGAGCCATTGTTAGCTTCTGCTGCTGACTCATTTGGTTTAACTCTGTTAAATATGGAAGATTCTCATAAGTGAGGAGGAGATTTATTTGACAGTACATTTGTGAGTGTTGTATTCCATATTGAAAGGAAAATAGTAGCTAATATACCTTAAGTGAACCTAAGCCCATTAACTTAAGCTTTTGGACTAGAAGTGGTGTCCTAATATGTATATTAATGTACTCTTAGTTGTCTTCCTATGTGATTCTTTCCTTAACACTTGAGTCCATGTCACACACTAGACCAGAGCACACCTAAAGGCCTTTGAATTGATGAGATAAATGACAAGGCTATCTTGGGGAAGGCTTTACAATTGCAGTTTTATAAGTTCCTTTTATCTATTCTCTTTAGTTTTAATTATTAATGTGGCTTGTGGGAAAGTAGATGTTATATACAAGTACCCTTTTTTTCCCTTTAAAAGCTTAAGTTATATTTGTTGGTACCATGTAATATTACATTTGTATAGTTGTAATCCGTGCTACCATCTCTCTCTTTGTTTTTGTTCTAGAAAACATCACAAGTGAGATATGTTGGACGCTTGCTTGTATGGGTTGTTCTTGTTTGTTCACTATATTAATATGCACCTCCACCTTTTTCAGGTTGATAAGGAGGAAGTGTGCTTGCGTCGAACAATTGGCTTGAAAAAGGATGAGTATTTTTTAGATGGAAAGCACATCACGTGAGTATTGAATGTTGTTTTGAAAAACCCATTTTTTATATCATACATGACTACATTCATTAGCATCTTGCTCAACTTTTAAATTTGTAGTCTAACATGGGCAAACGTGATTTGCAGGAAAACAGAAGTTATGAATTTATTGGAAAGTGCTGGGTTCTCTCGTTCAAATCCTTACTATGTTGTGCAGCAAGGAAAGGTATGATTGTTTGATGTTTTGACTTAATTGTTATAATTTCATTCTGCTTGATGATTCATGTGGGACATGTGTATTTTATTTTATCATGTTTTTTAATCTCTCCTCTCCAATTATATCTGGACTGTTCCATAGATAGCATCATTGACATTGATGAAAGACTCTGAGCGGCTGGATTTACTCAAGGAAATTGGTGGCACTCGAGTTTATGAGGAGAGACGACGTGAAAGTTTGAAAATTATGCAAGAAACGGGTAAATCATTTTTTCCTCTTTTCTTTTTTGTATGTGAATATGTGTATATAAATTTTTTTTTTTTTCGTGTTAATTAGGAAATAAGAGAAAGCAAATAATTCAAGTTGTTCAGTACTTGGATGAGAGATTAAAGGAACTGGATGAAGAGAAAGAGGAACTGAGAAAATACCAGCAGCTTGACAAGCAGAGGAAATCTCTAGAATATACTATTTATGATAAGGAACTTCATGATGCCCGGCAGAAACTGGCAGAGGTCAGTTAAGTTTAGATGCTTGGATTTATAATATTTGTGTCATTTCTGTTTTCATCATTATTGGAAAGCATTATTATTTATTTTCATTTAGTTATGAACTATAAATTCTTTTTAGAAAGATGCATGCCTGTTTGATGACATATTTGATTAGGATATGTAGTTAAAAGAATTGAACACATCATTAACTGAGATAAGGAGAAAACAATGGTCAAACTGATTACTTTGGAGAATCTCTTTTTTGGTTTTTTTTTTTTTTTTTTAATGTAGGAACATCTCCAAGGCGGGGCCTTGGACTTCACCTCTGCAGAGTAAATCCCGTTCCGCATGCCACATCCTCGGAAGTTTTCCCACAAGGAACTAGTTAAATTGCTGGCTTTTCACCGGAGATGTGGCCCTAAGAGATTGTTTGCACCTATGAGGTGTTGAACTTTGGACCTTGAAGGGAGCAAATCTTAAGACCAATGCCTCCATCACTTGGGCCAACCCCTTGGGGTTAAAAAATTGGGTTATAGATCCACCCCGAAGGGTGGGTAGCCTTAATCGGATGTGTGGATAACTGGAACGCCCCAAGACTTTTCCTATCTCTGTGAGGAGATGCCAACCATCTCTCCTTTCTACGAACACAATATAATCTACAAGGTGCAAATTATAAAGCAAGCCACTTTTTAGTAAGTGGAGAACATCCACTTTTTGTGACCATAGTATAAAGCAAGCCAGTTATCCCCTTAGAATTCTTTTTCCTCCTCAACAAAAGTATTAATATGGAAATAGAGCTTCTCAACTGGAAGAAATTATGTTTTTTGATAGGTAATCAAAGAAGTAAACAAAAAAACACAAAGAGCAGAAAAAACAGAAAACAACAAGAGAAACCACCTGCAAAAGCCCAACAACACCAGAAACCCCAAAAGAAACCCAACAAAACCACCGAAAACTCTCAAAACCTAAAACCCTCAGGGAATACGCGACATTACAGGACGTGAGCCTTGCCTTCCCGCGTCGAGAGGAGGAGATAGCATCGCCATAGTTAATGGAACTCTTTAAGTTTAACAGTATGGATAGGGATAAGGCCCCGGGCTCGGATGGCTTCTCTTTGGCTTTTTTTTGGATTGTTGGGAGGTGGTGAAGGGGACATTATGGTGGTCTTTGCGGATTTCCATTCTCGTAAATTTGTGAAGAGCATCAATTCCATGTTCATTTCGCTTATTCCTAAGTTTCATGGGGCCAAGGAGATCAAAGACTTCCGCCCTATTAGCCTTGTGGGTGGTGTATACAAGATTATAGCTAAGGTGTTGGCCAATAGGATGAGGAGAGTTATGGATAGGATTATTTCCAAGCTCCAAAATGCTTTTATGAAAGGGAGATAGATTCTAGATTTTGTTCTTATTGCGAATGAATGCCTGGATAGTAGGCTTGAGGCTGGGGTTTCTGGGGTGTTGTGTAAATTGGATATGGAGAAAGCGTATGATCATGTTAATTGGAACTTTCTTCTTTATTTATTGAGGAGGTGTGGGTAATGAATGGGAGGGTTCTTGATCTCCTGGGCTGTTGGAAAGGTCAAAGAGGTAATAAAATGGTGATGGAAGTGTGGAGAATGGCCCCCTTGTGCCTTATGTGGACTATTTGGAGGGAGATGAATGCTTGGTGTTTTGAAGATAAGGAAATGGCAATGACGGAGCTTAAAAATGGATTTCTTCAATTGTTATTTTTTTGGGCAGGGGCTTTGAACATGCCTCAAGTTTCTAATATGCAACAATTTGTAGAAGTGTGTTCTTTTTCTCTTTGAAGGGGTGAGCTTCTTTGTATACTTCTTGTGTACTAGGGTTGCGCCCCTCTGCGCTATTTTATGATATGCTTACTTATTTATAAAAAAAAAAGGAGGTGTGGGTTTGGGGAGAAATGGTGTTTGCGGATTAAGCAATGCATCTCGACAGCCCGGTTCTCAGTTTTGATCAATGGTGCTCTGTTCGGTTATTTTGGTAGCTCTCGTGGGTGCGCCAAGGAGATCCTCTCTCTCATTTTTTATTTGTCTTAGTTATGGATGCGTTTAGTAGGATGATTGGTGCTATTACCTCTAGGGGTCTGATCTCGGGGTTTTCTGTAGGTTCTAGTGAACAGACCCGGGTTATTGTTTCTCACCTTCTATTTGCAGATGACACTTTGGTATTCTGTGGGGCTGAGGAAAGCCAGATCAGGCATATTGGGGCATTACTTGTTTGCTTTGAAGCGGTTTCAGGTCTCAAGGTTAATTTGTCCAAGTCTACTTTGACTCTGGTTGGTTCTTTGGATGCTGTAGATCAACTTGCAGGGTTATTGGGTTGTGGTATCAGTTCGTTGCCCTTGAAGTATTTGGGGCTGCAACTGGGGGCTTCTTTCAAGCTTAAAACGATGTGGGTGGAGTTGGAAGAGCTGATGGCACGGCGGTTGGCTCCTTGGAAAATGATGTATCTTTCCAAGGGTGGTAGGGTTATGTTGATTAAAAGCACTTTATCGAATTTGCCTACTTATATGATGTCTTTGTTTCCTATCCTCGCTCTTGTGGCTAAGCGCATTGAGAAGATTCAATGGGACTTTCTTTTTGGGGGTTGAATGATGAGGCTAAGATGCATTTGGTAGAGTGGGACAAGGTGTGCTCTCCTATAGATGAGGGTGGGTTAGGAATCCGGAACATTAGAAGGTTTAATCAAGCTCTCTTGGGGAAGTGGCTATGGTGGTTTGCTCATGAGGAGGGTGCTTGGTGGATGTTAGTTTGTATGAGAGAAAAGAATAGGAGAGAGTAAAAGAAGAATAGAAGAAGAAATAGGGGAGGCTGCGTATTCTCCATGCAGCCCCTCTCCTTTCAGAAACATATATATATAAGTTCAATATAGAATACAAAGACCAAAATACCCATAACCTATTAACCCTAATACACCTTTCTAACACTCCCCCTCAAGCTGGAGCACATATATCATATAAGTCTAGCTTGGAACAAATAAGCTCTAACTTCTTTCGACACAAGGGTTTTGTAAACATATCAGCTAGCTGATCTCTAGACTTCATGAATGGTGTAGATATATCTCCGCTGAGTATCTTGTCTCAAACAAAATGACAATCGACCTCAATATGCTTGGTTCTTTCATGAAAAACAGAGTTGGACGCAATATGTATAGCAGCTTGATTATCACAAAATAACGGGATAGGAGTAGGAGCGGCGAACCCAATCTCCTGTAGGAAATGTTGTAACCATGTCAACTCACTAGTAGTATTAGACATTGCCCTGTATTCTGCCTTGGCCGAACATGCACCACCCTTTTGCTTTCTTGCTTTCCAAGTCACCAAATTACCACCCAAAAATGTGCAATATCCTGTAGTGGATCGCCTATCTGAGGGAGAACCTGCCCAATCTGCATCAGTAAACCCTTCTATCCAGAGGTATCCATTCGGTCTATACAAGATCCCAAGGCCAGGAGCTCTTTTCAAATATCGAATAATACGAGTAACGGCTTCCCAATGTGAAACCCTAGGAGCCTCCAAGAATTGACTAACAACACTCACTGCATATGAGATGTCTAGCCTAGTAATAGTCAGGTAAGTCAACTTTCCAACCAAACGATGATACCTACCAGGATCTCCAAATAATTCCCCTTCATCTTTTACTAATTTCTGATTAGGATCCATTGGAATGTCAACAGGTCGAGCACCCAGAAAACCTGTCTCTTCTAACAAATCAAGAACATATTTTCTTTGAGATAAATTGATACCTTTCCGGGATCTAGCAACTTCAATCCCCAAGAAATATTTTAGTTTTCCCAAATCTTTTATATGAAACTGCTGCTGTAAAAATAGTTTCAATCGAGCAATGTCTCCTGAATCATCACCTGTAATCACAATGTCATCTACATATACCACAAGAAGAATGTGGCCCGCACTCGTATGCAAGTGAAATCAATGATCTCTGACAACAATAAGACCAAACTCCATAACTGCCTCAGAGAACTTCCCAAACCATGCCCGTAGAGATTGCTTGAGGCCATACAAGGTCTTTTTTAACTTATAGGCACAACCCCGATACTCCCCCTGAGCAACAAACCCAGGTGGTTGCTCCATATAAACTTCCTCATGTAAATCCCCATGTAAAAAGGCATTTTTGACATCCAATTGAAATAAGGGCCAATTAAGATTAGCAGCCAAAGAAATAAGAATACGGACAGAAGAGAGTTTCGCAACTGGAGAAAACGTCTGATCATAATCAATACCATATGTCTGGGTATAACCCTTAACAACCAAGCGAGCTTTCAATCATTCAACTAAACCATCAGGATTAAACTTAACCGTGTATACCCATTTGCAACCAACAGTCTTCTTAGATGGGGTAATGGAACAAGTTCCCACGTATTGTTTTGATGTAGGGCCTTCATTTCTAATTCCATAGCTTGCCTCCAACCAGAGTTAGATAAGGCATCCTGCACTGTCTTTGGGGTGGAAATAGTAGAAAGATGGGAAATAAAGCAAGAATGGGAAGGAGATAAAGAACTAGTGGATACAAATTGACTGATAGGATGTTTAGTAGTGCAAGAACGTGTACCTTTCCGTAGGGCAATGGGCAAGAATCCGGTGGAGGTGGGAGCACCGGATCTGAGACGATAAGGATGATGGTGGAGCAGGAGCAGATGGTCGAGGCTGACGCTGATAAACCTGGAGTGGAGCATGCAAGTGGTGAGGCAAGGGAAGAGGAACAGGAAGCGAAAGAGACGCGGCATCAGATGCAAGGGATTCGCTTAAAGAAGTAGTAGCAGGAAAATAAGAAAGAGACTCATCAAAGGTAACATTAGCGCAAATGAAGTAGCGTCGAAGAACCGGACTATAGCAACGGTAGCCCTTCTGAGTTGTGGAATACCCAAGAAAGACGCATTTAGTAGTACGAGGGTCAAGCTTATCAAAACCAGGGCCCAAATTATGAACATAGCAAACACACCCAAAAACCTTCAGTGGCAAGGAGAACGGGGATGAAGAAGGATATAAGAGAGAATGAGGAGAGGCCCCTTCTAAGACTGAGGATGGCATCCTATTGATTAAATAACAAGCAGCGAGAACAGCCTCAATCCAAAATTGTTTGGGAACATGCATTTGAGACAACAGACAACGTGTGACATCCAATAAATGACGATTCTTGCGTTCAGCCACACCATTTTGTTGTGGAGTGTGAGCACACGAGGTTTGATGGATAATGCCTTTATTAGACAAATAAGAGGCAAATGAATGAGACATATATTCTTTAGCATTATCTGAACGCAAGATACGAATTTTATGAGCAAATTGAGTCTTAATCATATTGCGAAAGATTTGGAAAATAGAAAATAACTCGGAACGATTTTTCATTAAAAATAACCATGTCATACGGGAAAAATCATCCACAAAAGTAACAAAATAGTGGAATTTATTGGACATTGTAGTAATGGGACCCCATACATCAGAATGAACGAACTCAAAAGGACTAGAAACCCTAGGAACAACACGTGATGGAAACGAGGCACGATGATACTTACTAAGCTAACAAGCTTCACAAGACACAGACAATTGATGACGAAGACTCGGGACTTGATGCTTCAATGTAGAGAGGGAAGGATGACCAAGGCGATAATGCCACTGAAGAGCGGAGGCTGACGACTGCAAAGCACGAGAGGGAGGTGCTAGATTCAGATAATATAAACCATCGACTTCATGCCCCATACCAATCATCCTCCTCGTCTTGAGATCCTGAAAAATACACAAAGAAGGGTAAAAACTAACAGAACAATTAAGGGCTTTGGTAATTTTACTAATAGATAACAAATTAAAAGGAAAACCAGGAACATGTAGAACAGATGACAACTCAATATCAGGACTCAGATGGGTAGTGCCTGAGCCGACTACTTTGGAGAGGGAACCATTAGCTAGGGTGACACTTTTAGGAGTAGCAACAGGATGATAATTAGAGAGAGAAGTAGACGAACCAGTCATATGGTCATTAGCGCCAGAATCGATAACCCATGGGTCGCTAGTGGAGGATAAAAGACAGTGAGATGCAATACCTGACTGAGCAAGAGTAGCAGTGGAAGAGGTAGAAGCTCGCTTATGGGCTAAGAACTGAGCATACTCATCTTTTGGAATTGAAATCAAATCATTCTCAAAATTTGAGTTCGAGCTAACAGGTGGTCCAGATGGAGCTGAGGAATCGTCGTGAGAAGCAACCTGAGTGGCAAACCCAGATGGTGTGCCATGTAAATCCCAACAAAAATCCACAGAATGGTTAGTACGACCACAATGAGTGCATTTGCGAGGCCCACAACCTCCAATGCGACCTCCACCCCTATAATCACGTCCACCACGAAAACCACGACCACCACGACCGCCACGTCCCCCACGAGAACTACCATAACTACCACGGGCAGCAATAAAAGCAACACAATCACCATTACGAACAGACTCATACTCAGGTTTCAAGCCAAGAAGGAACCTAACCACATCCACATCTTGATGTTGGTTTTCCATTTTCTTCAAGTTAGTAGAGAGTGGTTGATACATGTCTCTTTCCTTACAAATGGCTATAACTTGATTGTAGTACTCATCAATAGTTTGGGTACCTTGCTCAAGTCCAAAGTATTGTTTACACACCTTCATAAATCAGTGATGTTCCCATCCCGAATACATGTGCTAGATGATCCCAAATTGCTTTAGCGGTGGGAAGATAAAACAGGAGGATCCAATGTGAGGCTCAATACTGTTCAACATAAGGGATATAATTTGATTGTTGGCCTGGTCCCAAAGGCTTGTGGAGCTATTTTCTGGGGGTGTCTCTAATTGCAAATGAGAATATAGACCTTTCCCTCTCAAGTATACTTCCACAGATCGTGACCAATAAACATAGTTTTTTCCATTTAGTTTCACATGTGTCATAGGAGTAGGAACCATAGAAGCAGAAGTAATTAAATCTGGGTTAGGAGCCATAATGTGGTGACAGTGCTGATCAATATCAAAAACAAACTACAAGATCCCACCAAATAACGAAATACAACTTAGAGAGGCAAAAACTCGAAAAACAGCATCAAACCGAAGCAACACCAGCTGAAAAGAGACTTGTGGGCAACCGGAAAACTCAAACCAAGGCAGAACTGAAAGAAATAGTCAAAAACCAACCTGAACCGGAAGTAGAATGGTCTGAACAGGCTACCAGGCGAGACCCAAGCTACTCCGGCGAGACCCAGATTGCTCCGGCGATACTAGGTGAGACCCAGACTACTCCGGTGAGACCCAGACTGCTCCGGCGACACCCAAAAACTGCTCCGGCGAGACCCAAACTGCTCCAATGATCTTGCTCCGTGAGACCGAGCGGCAACACTTGGACCCATGGCGACACCCGACAGCCCAAACAACACTCGAGACAGCTGGCGACACCCAGACTACTCCGTAGATCACAAACCGTGTCTCCAGCCACCACAAAGCGTATCAACCACCACAAATCAAAGCCGACCTACTACACCAACCAGCCACCAGAAGACAACAAGCACACTTAAAACCCAGCAATCACGAGTGCAATTCCATGGTTACACCAAGTCCATACGACCACGAACCCAAATCCTACCATGGAGATGACGGTGAGGTCACACCATTGTGACAGTGAACTCGTCATCTCCTTCCTTGGGCATGAAGCCCAAATACACAATTTCCTTCGATCAGTAGCAGAAGGTATGGGGCGAGAGAGAAAGGAAAAATAAAAGAGGAGAGAAATACAAACGGAGAAAAATGTCGTATAAACCCTAAGTATAAACCCTAGGCTTTGATACCATATGAATAATAGGTATGCATGAAAAGAGTTGAGAAGAAGAGGAGGCTCGTATCTCTTGTTACGTAGCCTACCTCAAACATATTATTATATAGGTTGAAATAATTATGACAAAAACTAAAATACCCTCAAACCCTAATACAGTCTTCTAACATGGGTCTTGAGTCAAATCCCAATGCAGATGTAAGCTTGTCCAAGCCTCATGATAATTTTAGTTCCTCACGCCCACTCCTAGTGGCCCATGTGACTTGTGATATTAAGTGTAATTCTTTTTTAGTCGCTTCGTGCTATCTTGGGTTATGCTTAGATGAGTAGTTGACATGTTTGCTTGTTGGTGGACTGCTGGTAGCAATCGGAGTGCCGTTGTGCGGAAGATGGTGCCTTCTTGCCTTTCATGGTGTCTTTGGAGAGAAATGAGTGATAGGAGTTTTGAGGACCGCTGAGGAGGGGGAAGCTGTGTTGGCGGTTTACTTTGAGTAGATTGAGAAATTTTTAGGTGGAAATTTGGTCGAACATCCTAGGGTTAAGGGCGAGAGAGAGAGTGCTCATGGGCCTTCTCGGACAAGGAGGGGCAAGATCACTGTGAAGTAGTGATCTGTTTGGGGTTGTGGGGAAGTTCTCTTTGGGTGCTCCTTGTGAGCTTTGAGGGTTCTTGTATTTTTGGATTCTTGTTGCATTCTGTTATTTTGCGTTTGGCACCTTCTTTGGGTGCACACCTGTGTAATTGTTTGCGCTCCCTTATGGGTTTTTGATATATAACACATTACTTATCAAAAAAAAAAAAAAAGGGAGTTTTAAGGACCGCGAGAGGATGTTGGAGGAGTTTAAATCTTTTTTATTCTACTAGTAGTGCATAGAAGATGGAAGCTAGTGAAGAATCTAAATGTTACTTTTCCTTGGTTCCAAAAAAGGCGGATGCGGTGGAGATGAAGGATTTTCAACCTATTAGTTTGGTGGGAGGCATGTATAAAATTTTGTCTAAGGTGCTGGCCAATAGAATGAAAAATGTATTGGTAAGATTATCTCTAACTCTCAAAATGCATTCATAGGTGGTTGTCAAATTCTTGATTCGGTGCTCATTGCGAATGAAGTTTTGGATACTTGTATGCGATCCGGTGTACCGGGTGTAATATGTAAGTTGGACTTGGAAAAAGCTTATGACCATGTGAATTGGAACTTTTTGTTATATTTGTTGAAGCGGTGTGGATTTGGAGAAAGATGGAGGGAATTGATAGAGTGGTGTATCTCGACAACTCGGTTCTCAATTTTAGTAAATGGTACTCCGGAGGGCTTCTTTAATAGCTCAAGGGGAATAAGGCAAGGGGATCCGCTTTCCCCGCTATTGTTTGTATTGGTGATGGAGGCTTTGAGTAGGATGGTGAATGCGACTGTAGAGCAAGGTTTATTATCAGGATTTTGTGGGAGAGAGGGCTTCTGCAGATTTGGTGGTTACTCATTCTCTTTTTGTTGATGATACGTTGATTTTTTGCGAAGCATGTCCGTAGCAATTACTGTATGTACGTCTTATTCTATTATGTTTTGAGGCTGTTTCGGGGCTGAAAGTGAATATTTGAAAACCAGAATTGGTGGCTGTAGGAGAAGTGGGAAATATAGGGAACTTAGCTGCATATCTTGGGTGTAGAGTTGCTAGTATACCCATGAAATATTTGGGGCTGCCGTTAGGGGCTGTATATAAGGATACTTCTATGTGGAATGGTGTGACAGAGCAGATGGAACGGAGGTTGGTAGGGTGGAAGAAAATATACCTATCAAAGGGAGGCGATTAACTTTAATAAAGAGTACGTTATCTAATCTCCCAACTTATTACTTATTATTATTTCCGGTTCCTATGAGTGTGGCTAATAGGATTGAGAAGATTCAAAGAGATTTTCTATGGGGAGGAATGGGAGATGAAAAGAAATTGCATCTTGTTAGTTGGAATCAAGTTTGCCGTCCTTTAAGGATCGGTGGCCTTGGTATTCGGAGTGTGCTCAAATTCAATAAAGCTCTATTGGGAAAATGGCTTTGGAGATATGCGAATGAGAGTGAGGCTCTTTGGTGTAAGGTAATTAAAGAGAAGTATGAGGAGCAAGATGGTGGTTTTCAAAGGAGGTGTTTGGGCCTTTTGGTGTGGGTTTGTGGAAACATATTAGATGAGGATGGGATTTGTTTGCTCGAAATGTAAGGTTTGAAGTGGGGGTAGGTTCAAAAGTTCTATTTTGGCATGACACGTGGTGTGAAAATCAGCCGTTGAAGCATGCATTCCCTTCGTTGTAGCGTATTGCAAGATACAAAGAAGCATGGGTTAAGGATAACTTTATTTGGAGGAATGGGGTTGTGGAGTGGAATGTCATTTTTATTCGTTCTATACAGGATTGGGAGATGGATGTAATATCGTCTTTTATTGAAATGATATACTCGTGTAAGATTTCACAAGGTAATGTAGATCGGATTTATTGGTCCCCATCTAAAAAAGGTGTATTTGAGGTGAAATCGTTCTATAAGGTCTTGTCCAATCCAGCCAACGAGATGTTCCCATGGAAGAGTATTTGGCGAACCAAGGTGCCATCAAGAGTGGCGTTCTTTGGGTGGAATGCGGCACTTGGAAAAATCTTGACACATGACAACTTGCGGAAGAGAAGTATTGTAGTAGTAGAGTGGTGCTGTATGTGTAAGAAGAATGGGGAATCGGTAGATTACTTATTGATTCATTGTGAAGTGGCCACTCAATTATGGCATTATATATTCACTTCATTTGACATTGAGTGGGTTATGCCGCAAAAGGTCCTAGATTTGTTTGCTTGTTGGAATTATGGGGGGGGGGGGAGGGATCTTGCTAAAACTATTTGGAGGATAGCTCCTTTGTGTATCATTTGGTGCATTTGGAGGGAGAGGAATGCATGACTTTTTGAGGATGAGGAATGCTCGGTGGATAGGGTAAGGAAGAATATGATTTCCATGCTACATTTGTGGGCAATGGCGCATCATCGAGATGAGTTTCCGACCTTAGAAGATTTTTTGAACATGTGTCCTTTGTATATTTCGTAGGAGACCTATTGTACATGTTTTTATTTAGGGTTGCACCCTTTGCATGTTTTTTTCAGGTACATGTTTTTTTCATGATTTCTTTGGTTTTTTCTTCTTCTTCTTCTTCTAGCTAGGTGCTTTCTCTTGTATACTTCTTTTATACCTGGGACACTTTACGCTTTTAATATATCTTGAATACATATTAAAAAAAAAAAATCCATGGAAGTATGCCTTTTATTTGCAGAAACGGGTTTTTCTGGTCAACACCTCATAGTTAAGTAAATCTCTGTTTAGACAAACTGCAACTGTTTTGTATAGGTATAATTAATGCATTGTAGTTTGTTCTGGTGAACAGTAGCCTTATATCAGTCATGCTCACAAGTCAGTCCAAAAGATTGCCTTTTCCCTTTTATTCCTTTAAGTTTCTGCAAATCTTCTTTTTGTTCCTGTACTGTACTTTTTCATTGTCTGAACTCTGGGATAGCAGTATTATGTATATTGATGCACTTATGCATACTTTATCAGGTGTGCTTGTCTAGCCAAAATGATTGTACTTGTGTGATCTGGGGAAATCTTCCTGCTATTTTAGTTGCTAATATATTTTTCTCATCAATATTTGTGGTGATGCATAGAATAATGGAGCGTGAAAAGCAGCTTAGCATTCTTTATCAGAAACAAGGTCGTGCTACCCAGTTTCCAAGTAAAGCTGCTCGTGACAAATGGCTTCAAAAGGAAATTGATGATCTTGAACGTGTGCTTTCTTCAAATTTGGCGCAGGTAAATTTTCATGTTGGTTTGTTCTAGGAAACTAGAATGCCATTTTGACTACTATATCATAGTCTTATTCAGTTTTTTTTCTTTTTTTATTTATTTATTTTTATAAAAAAAAACAATGTCATAGTAATGTCTAAATACACTCTATGAATAGCACATAAGGCACTTGAATTTTGTTTTGCTTTTTGAGAAGATAGAGCATCGATTGGCTATGGTTAATGATGTATTTGTCCAAGGGTGGTAGGATTACCTTATCTAGAGCACCCTTGCCAATTTGCCTATGTATTTCGTTTTTTTCTTTTTTTGATAAGTAATTTTGTATATATCAAAAAAGCGCAGTGCGCCTCTAGGTACACAAGAAAAGTGCAAAGCGCCTCGAAGTATACATAGGAAGCCAAACCAAAACCCCAAAAGAAAACACCCAGCAATCAACAACCCAAGGGAAAGGTTCCCAAAACAGAACCCTCAAAAACAAAACACCCAGCACCCCTAATGAACTTCAGGAGGAAAGGAAAGATCATTTTTGAACCAAACTCCCCCCCACCTACTCTGACTCTTCACCGGAGATATGGAGTAGTCCAAATTCTTAAGCTTCCTCATCCCCTTAGCCTTCCACTCCCTGGCAAAGAGCAGGTCCAACATCTTGTTGTCATCCCCTCCCCAAGTCATCCCCACCACAGAGGCCACATGCATCGCATTGTGCACCTCTTTGGAGTATTCCTCCACCCCTTTCCCCGGATTAATTGCCACAACCTCAGCCAGCATCTCCTTGTTTTTAATCAGTTGCTTGGCAACCTTTTCCTTCACTCTCCGAAAGTACCCCAATTGAGACTTAGAGATCGAAGAATTTGAAGAAACAGGTTGGCTAAGACTCCTCCCCAAATCAGCTACCCCTTCAGAGAGAGAAGTAGCCCCCTTCACCACCGGCAAAGTGGGAGGAACAGAACACGACCCTAGGAAACCCCGACAGATCAAATCACTCGCCAGAGCAGGGAGAACATCATCTCCGAACAAACTTGGCCTGAGAGGATCCTCCCTTGGCCAAAGTCTCCTCCGACCTCATCAAATCGACAGGATCCACTACCCTAGAAACCGAGACTTCCCAGTCCCTGTTGCTAGGGGCTCACCGACAAATCATCCTCCCAAGGAAGAGGGAAATCGGGAAAACTCACTTGAGAGAGTTGCTGAACTGCTGACACAGAGCCAGACCCGACTTTGACAACCACCGAACCACCCTCCCTTCCCTGCTCAGAAGTCTTGCCCAAATCTCCAACAACCAGTTGCTCTAAGCCATCATGACCCCATCTTCCAGTGACTCCAAACCAGCAACAGAACCCATAAGAGTCATCAACGAATACTCCGGAAGCAACTCGAGGTCAGAAGAAGGCTCCAGTGGAATAGAAATCAAGGCAAGATCCAGATCCGAAACTGGATCCAATCCCAGAACAGGCCCGGACGCCTAGCCCAGACCCAAACCCATTTGCCTATGTATTTCATGTCTCTCTTTCCTTTCTCATTGAGTGTTTCTAACCATATTGAGAAGCTCCAATGTGAGTTCTTATGGCTAGGGAATTTTTTGTATCATACCAGATTTGAGGTGAGAGATAGCTCCAAGATTAGGTTTTGGCATGATTAGTGGTGTAAGGGTGTGGACCTAAAGGAAGCATTTTTAGATTTATTTCGTATTGCCCTTGCAAAGGAAGGATGCCTCTGTTGCAGCTCAATTGGAGTTTTATGGTGGTACCAATAAGTGGAACATGAGCTTTACTAGAGTGGCTCATGATTAGGATGTGGATGCCTTTGCCTCATTCTTCTAGTGTTGTATTCAGTTAGAGTATGAGGTAGTGAAGACAAACTTTGGTGGGTTCCCTCCAAAAAGAGGGTTGTCTAAGGTTAAATCCTTATGTTGTTCCTTGCTTTGTAGTGAAGGATGCTGCTTCCTTAGTGTTAATAGATTTGTAGTAAGAAGATTAGAGGGAGAAGAGGAGGCTGCTATATTATTCAGCTTATTTTTAACATAATACAAACATCCTAATATATAGGATTAGAGAAATATCACAATGACCAAACTACCCTCAAACCCTAATGACTTACTAACCCTAATAACTTTTCTAATACTCCTCCTCAAGCTATAACAACTTGGAGCACACAATACAAAGACCCATAAAAATAACAAGAAAATTTGCTAAAACTTCAACGCTGGTCGAAAACTCGTCGGAAACTGCAAAAGGTGGTTGGATCTCTTTGAAAAACACCAAGGCTGATAGGATCTCGCCAAAAACAAGAAGGACCGGTCGGAACCCATTGCAAAACATCAAGGCAAGTTGGATCTCGCCTCAAAGCACCAAGGGTAGATTAGATCTCATCGCAAAACACAAGGCTGGTCGGATCTCATTGCAAAACACCAAGGCCGATAGAATCTCACAAGACAACAACAACCGGTTGGAAACCACCGGAAAACACCAAGGCTGGTGGATCTTGGCAAACTAACAACTATCACATTTCACGTGATCAACCAACGAGTCTCACCGGAACTCATAGAACATGTTGGAGATACCAAAGCCAAGTTGAAGTGCTGCTGAAAAAGAATAGGAACCTACGTCGTCGGAGTCTCGTTGGAACTCGCATAATTTTTTTTTTTTTTCCCAATGGCCACTACAACACGCCGGCCACCTTACACCAACCACCATTTAGAAAATTAGTAGGAAACAGGACAAAAACCAATGTGAAAGCACACGACAAACTTCTTTTTTTTTTTTAACCACATACAACATCTTTCTAGGCATTGCTCGTGTGGGCTCTAAGCCCACATGGGTGGTTTGCCACTAGAAGAACACTCACCAAAACAAAACAAAAAACAGTGGAAAACTAAGACTACAAACAAAGGAATAAGGATCTAAACCCTATGTCTCTGATACCATGTTAATAGTTTTGATGCAATAAGATTAGAGGGAGAAGAGGAGGCTGCTATATTATTCAGCTTATTTCTAACCTAATACAAACATCCTAATATATAGGATTAGAGAAATATTACAATGACTAAACTACCCTCAAGCCCTAATGACTTCCTAACCCTAATAACTCTTATAACACTTAGGAAGAGTGTATAGTGGCTCCTTTGAAGATCCTTATCATGGATAACCTTAGGAAGTGACACATCATTGTGGTGCACAAATGTTGCATGTGTAAGAGGAATGAGGAGTCAGTGAGGGCATGGACAAATGTCAGTGATGTGAAGAGAATTGTTGTGGAGTGCAGTTTGCTTTGGAAATGGTGTAAACTTGAATCTATTATGGAGGACGTGGATTGGGCCATTTGTTGAGGGGTTGAAAGGGTGGAGGCGTTTAGGTCAGGTTCCAAGCTCTATGATCCCATCTTTAAACCTTGTAAGGTTCTTTGAAAGCCCAGCGATATGCTAAGCCTGCTGAGGCTTTTAAACCTCTTAAGCCTACCACACCCATTAAGCCTCACAAGAATGGAGAGAAGGCGCGAGCTGGGTGTTGCAAGCCCATTAGGCTATGTAAGAAAGTGAAAATGTGGGTTGGGCCGTGCAAGTCCACTGTTGGCCTTGACTTGATTCCATCTATCTTGGGCATTGCTATGACTTATGATTGTCCGCCTTCTTTGGCCCTTTTGCAGCCCTTGCCGGAAGCACTAGGCTCAGCTTGCTCCCAGGACTCGTCGGTAGGTTCAATATTCTTTGGCGACCTTTGTCTTGATGGATAAGGGACTTGATGTTTTGCTGGTAGGTTTGGCTTCATTGGCGGCTTTGGTTGCGATGGATAATGGAGGTGAACTAATGCCGACAGGTTTGCCTCAACACAGAAATCACTTTGTAGGTTTGGTTTTGTCGGTGGCTTTGGTTGTGAGGGTAAAGGAGGTGAACAACATTTGAGAGAGAAAAGAAGATAGGGAGGCTGCGCTGTGTCTCCTGGGTTGGGATCTTCCCTCCCCTTTGGGTATCTTTCCCCATGTCACCCCCTTGGATTGGGTTCTGTTTTGTGTTAAGGATATTTGTCTTGTGGGGATCTCGTGTGCGGGGCATGTGGAGCAGACTGTGGCTCTCTTGACAGCCCTTGAAGAGGATCATCGTTGGGAGGAATTGGGTTCACTCTCTAGTTTTAGAGGCAGTAGAGAGCTGAAGAATTTAGAATTCTCAATTAACTATGAAGCTAAAGGTGCATCTTCTAGTCATGGTAAAGGCAGGGTTCACATTTTTTTTTTGTGTTGAGCGCTTCGTGTGGGCTTTAGGTGGTGTTTGTGGGTCTCTGGGGTGGTGTTTGTGGGGTTTTCCTTGGTTGGCTTTTGTCTGGTGTTGGGATGTTTGGAGGGTTTTTGCTCGTTCTAGTTAGGTGTTTCCTGTTGTGAACTGCCAGTGTACATAGAGGTGCCTTATGCTTTTTATAAAACTTTCATTTACTAAAAAAAAAAAAGAGTTGATTTCCTCTAAAGTCCTGTTCTGGTCCTCAAAACTCCTGTCATTTCTTTCCCTCCTGTGTACTTAAGGGCACCTTAAGATTTTAATGATATATGTGATTACTTATTAAAAAAAGGCTTTTATTAAGAATGTCTACCTTTGTCTTGGTATGAAAACACACTTATTCCATGGAGCTATACGTGGATTCTGTACTTCCATGAAGTTATTGAATGCACAGAAGTGGTCAGTAGTTGGCATTTTTCCTGAGCCACCAAGTTAGCCTAGTGGTTAGTAGAGTTATTTTCAATTTCTCTATCTTGGTAACTTTTCCTCTATTGCTGTAAATTTGCTGCAGAAGTTGGATTACTGCATCTCCCTGACTGTTGGATGGTCTTGCTCTTCTGCCTTTTTTTTTTCTTCTTTTTTTCCATTTGGAGGGTTTTTATGTTTAGTTGTCTATGAAAATGATGCTAGATTCTCTTTTGGAGGAATAAAAAGCAGAAACACATGATCTGTTGGCTGACTTGTCTGTACAATCAGCTCTTAATCTGTTGCATGACCTTGTATTTGAGTTTTCAAGTTTCTCTTTCCAACAATTAGTTGTATTATTGAAATCAAATTCTGTATAATTTTGTTTTTTCCCCTGAAGAATACAGGGGAAAAGGGAGGGGAAATTCTGTATGGTTAGTAGATCACTTTAAATTATTTTATTATCATCTCTCTTATTTTTGGTTGCAGGAGGAAAAACTTCAGGATGAAATTAATCGGCTTGATACTGAGTTAAAAGAGCGGGATGCCTATATTGAGAGTCGCAGAACTGAAATTGCTACTTTGGATGCCCATATCTCCCAGTCACGTGAAGGGTTCAGTCATCATAAAGCTCAGAGAGACAAGCTGCAAAATGAGCGGAAGTATGATCTTTGCACTTCTGATTTTGATCAAGGTTTTTAAATACTCCAACATGTTTAAAGTGGTTAATTGTGTAGGCTTTTATGGGGCAAAGAAAGCAAACTTTCTTCTGAAATTGATAAGCTGAGAACAGAAGTTGAGAAGGCAGAAAAGAGCCTTGATCATGCAACTCCTGGTGTGAGTAATTGCATTTGATTTGTTTTACTTTTTAAATTTGCTGAACATGGTTGTTGTAGTGCCTGGGGAAACCTCTGATTTGGTACTGCTGAGTTAGTGATTTACAACAAGTGATACAATCTAATGTGTATGTTTGAGGCTCAAATTTTATCTACACATCTGAAGTGGTATAAATATTTGCATTTTGCAAAATCATGTTTCACATTGATGTTTTGACTATGAGTCGATCGAGGGATGTAGAAGTTAAACTTGGATTTTCTTCAATTCCAGCAATCCATTTTTGAAACACTAATGGTCATTTGGTGATAATGTAAATTGTAGACAACAGTTTTACCATCATAGGCAAAGTATGCTGTGTCTGATTTAGTGGCTTTGGAAGGAAAGTCAAAATACATTGCGCATTAAGATTGGACTTCGACATTCTTGTGACCTTTTCTGATTTGTGAGCGTGATGGATTGTTCTTTTCCTACCTCCCCCCCCCCCTCTCAAGCATTCTAGGATTGGTTTTTTATTTATTTATTTTTTCACTTTTTCTTTGATTTGGTACTGAAAATCATATCTCAGAAAGTTCATGAATATCCTAATCTCTGCGTGTATCTAATATCATTTGACAATGTCATACGTTTCTATAATCTAATATCGTACGGCATTTCTATTCAAGTTGAAGGATTGATGGTAAAACGTGGGTGCTGATATTGAAAATAGATGTGATGAATATGGAGGTGACAGAGGTATGATTTAGATGGGGAAAATGGCAGAAAAAAAAATGTGGTTGACCTGGAATTGTTGAACCAAGATCCATAAACTTGACTTATTTTCAATTAGAATTAAGGTTATCAATACTTATAAAAACAAAGAAGGGAAAACTTTACTTAACCCCTATAAACCCCCCTCAAAGTTTAAACACTCTCAATTTAGTGTATCGAATTTCATTGTTTGCAATGCCATCCATTCGTTAGGTTTTTCCATTAAATCTTGTCAAAATTTTCAAAATGCTTTTCTTTTTATATAAAAAAAAAAAGAATAGCAAAGATTCATGTGTGGATATTTTTGCAAATTCCGTTAAATCCTTATCCAACGTCTGAATTTTTGCAAATTTTTTATTATATTTTTCACAAAAATGGGATTATTCTGGTATTTTTGATACCCCTTCATTCGAAAATCCTAATGGAGGGGTGACATTGAAAAAAATTGGAAGTTCGATATACTAAAGAGAGTTTTTAAACTTTGGGATAATTGTAAAAGTAATAGAAGTTCAAGGAAGTTAAGTGAAGTTTCTCCAAAAAAGAATTAAGGTTTTCAATGGTTGAGCTTAGCCTTTATCCTGAAATATTATGAAATATAAATTCATCTTTCCATTCACAATTATGTTCATTCTCATGCTCACTCTCTAAATCAAGAATATATGAGGGTAGAATTCTTTTGAAGCCTATTGATGTTTATTATATCATAAATTTGAACTGGCTAAGTGACAAAAACTCTCAAGTTATTTATCTGTTTATTTATTTTAATGTCAATAGCATGTTAAAATATCAATTTGTTGTAGCATAAACATCTATTAATTTGTTGTGATTCAATACGTATCAAAATTTCATCATAAAATGTGGCTTTGTGGCCTATCATCTTGGATCATTATTCAATGGATTGATCATGAACATTTTTTTTCTTCTCTCTCTAAATTGCCTCTTCTTAATTGTTGGATGTTCAAAGATTCTTTGCCTGGAACATAGTTCTTTCATTAAGGCAGTGTTGTATCTATCTTCACAATTTTTTATTCCACTGGATACTACACAGGATGTGAGGAGAGGGATGAAAACTGTCAAATACATCTGCAAAGAGTATGATATTCGTGGGGTGTTTGGTCCAATTATTGAGTTGCTTGATTGTGATGAAAGATTTTTTACTGCGGTTGAAGTTACTGCTGGAAACAGGTATTTACAGTTTTGTTTATTTTTACATTTTTTTTTTTTGGAGAAGCATGTTATTGTAATATTTATTGAGAGACTAATGTAGGTAGAGTGTATTGACTTTTTGTGTGTGCATTTCTTGCTTGAAAAAGACTTGGTTGACATCTGTTATTGTCTGGACAGCTTATTTCATGTGGTGGTCGAAAATGATGAAATATCAACAAAGATAATTAAACACCTTAATTCATTGAAAGGTGGAAGAGTTACTTTTATACCGCTGAACAGGGTGAGGGCTCCCCATGTATCTTATCCACAGAATTCTGATGTGGTACCCCTGTTGAAGAAATTGAAGTTCTCTCCCAATTTTACTCCAGCATTTGCACAGGTTAGCATCTATGGGTTCTCTTACTTGTTAGAAACACATTTTGGATCCATGCATGGTTTCTTGATGGATTCCTTTAAGTTTTATGTTTAGCAGGTATATGCATGAGGTATATTTGTATCTATGTATGTGCATTATCCCCGCCCTGCTTCCCAAGGCTGCAGCTGCTTCTGTAGTTAAAATTTTTGTACATTACATCATGTTGAGCTTTAAGTTAGAGAAAGGGGTTTATCACATTATGTTCTGCTTTCAGTTACAGAAAGAGGTTTATCATTTATCATTAGTCTCATGAGGTTTGGGTCAATCTTAACAGTGCAAAATAATGGTGGCCTTTGGTTTCAGTTTTGGTGTATCATCATTATCGTTATGATAGAAATAAACGATATTAGGAAATTACATTTTCATTATATCTTTTAATGAAGTTCATTATAAGAATAAACTCTTCTCTAAGTAAAATAGAATTTTTTGGTAATAGTTTCTATTATTGGGCCATAAGAGTAAATAGATAGGGAGGCTTACTGTGACATCAATATTTGACTCCTGAGATATGTTGGATGTCCTTTTGACCTAGTTTTTCATATTATATGCTCTTTTTACCTAGGTTTTTGCTAGGACGGTGATTTGCCGTGATCTGGATGTGGCCACCAGGGTTGCTCGTGCTGATGGTCTGGACTGCATAACTTTGGAAGGTTGGCATAGAAATACTTTGCACTAAATGTTGCACAAACTTTGTTAGTTTCTGATGCCTTCACAATTTGATATTGATTCCACAACAGGTGATCAAGTCAGCAAGAAAGGTGGTATGACTGGTGGATTTTATGATCACAGACGCTCAAAATTGAAGTTTATGAATATGATTATGCAGAATAAAAGATCTCTCAACTTGAAGGAAAAAGAGCTGGAAGACGTTAGAAATATGCTTCAAGATATCCTTTTGGAATACACTTTCCTCTTATTTTGAGCTGCAGTGATTCCATTCTGGGTTGTTGTTGTTGTTTTTTTTTTTTTTTGTCTTCCAATTTTAGTACGTGTGCCTATCATATACATTTTGATGGGTTCTGATGCATTATTATGTCATGGCATATGTTGTCCTTGTGATTAAACCATAATTGGATGCACCTGCCTAGGTTTCTATATTCGAAAATCTCATTGTTAGTGGCGATGGCTGAATAATTCTTATGTTTCTGACACGTGAAGATTTCCATAAAGTTTGAGAAGAATTTTTTTTTTTATTTTTTTTATAAATAATTTTTGACCTCAAGGGGAGGGGAAAGGGGAGAAGAATGTTAATGGAATTCATTATGCATAATGTTTGTGTTTATTGGGACTTATTATTGAGAAGATGTTTCCAGAAAAATTAAAGCTGTCAGATTGTAAGGGTCAAATGGTTAAAATCTGACTATTAGTAGATGACACTCTCCAGAGTTGGTGTTCTTCCTGGTCATGAATTTATCTTCTATGCTTTTGGTTTTCGCTTAGTAAATCATACAGATAGATCAGAAGATAACAGAACTTGTTACTGAGCAGCAGAAAATTGATGCCAAGCAGGCTCATGACAAGTCAGAATTGGAACAACTTAAACAGGACATTACCAATGCTAATAAGCAGAAACAGTCGATTTCTAAAGCTCTTGAAAATAAGGTATTTTAGAACCTTTTGATTACTTTACATGCCTTTTTTTTTTCCAGTTCTGTCCTCTCAGATTCTCATCACCATTTTGTAGGAGAAGTCACTTACAGATGTCCAGACTCAGATTGATCAGCTTAGAGCCAGTATGGCAATGAAACAGGCTGAGATGGGCACGGAGCTCATTGATCATTTAACACCTGAGGAAAAAGTTCTTCTATCACGATTGAACCCTGAAATTGAAAACCTTAAAAAGAAGCTTATTAAATGCAGGACAGATCGTATGGAGGTTAGCAAAATGCATTTTAATGTTCTGTTTTAAACCCCCCCCCAACCCTTTTTTGTGTGTGTTGGCCCTGATTGCTGGGTAGCTTTATTGGTGTTAGCATAGAGCATCATTTTGATTAAAGTCCTAATGATGTGCATTTAAATCAATAGACTGAAACGAGAAAAGCAGAGCTTGAGACTAATCTAACAACTAACCTTAAGAGGCGGAAGCAAGAGTTGGAGGCCATAATATTGTCCGCTGAGACTGAAACTTTGCTTGGTGAAGCCGAATTAAAGAGGCAGGAATTAAATGATGCTAAATTATTGGTTGATGATGCCACACAGCAGCTTAAAAGTGAGGGCTTCAAATTTCATCCAGTGCATTTCCTATTTTGATATGTTAGAATATGGTTCTGTGTTTTGACTGAAATTCTGCTCCTTAGGAGTTACTGAGCGTATTGATGAACAGACAAAGCAACTGAGGATGAAAAAAGATGAAACGAACAAATTAAAGGTAGACCACTTATGCTGGTTGATTGTTGGTTAAGGTTTGAGTTTTATTCATTGATGGCTACCATTTGTCTCTGTTTCTGCTGCTAAGATGATCAGTTGTTGATGCAGACTTTGGAGGACGAGTATGAAAGGACACTTCAGGATGAAGCTAAAGAATTGGAACAACTATTAAGTAAAAGAAATATTTTTCTTGCTAAACAAGAAGAGTACTCGAAGAAAATCAGGGAATTGGGTCCATTGTCATCAGATGCTTTCGAAATGTATTACTTCTGATTGTTCCCTTTTTCCCCTTTTAAAGCATATATTTGGTCCTCAAATAATTGCCCAAATTTCAAGTTCGTTCCTTAAAAATGTCATGTATCAAATTGGTCCATGCGTTTTAAAAAACAAAAGCACTCAGGAAGACTGAAAATATAAAAAACAAGACAAAACAAAAAAAGTGGTTTTATTATTATTTTTTTTTTTTTGGGCTTTGTTTTCGATTTTCAGTCTCCACTTGAGCTCATTCTGTCATTTCAGTTACTTTAATAGACTGAAATGAAACTTTTAAAGCTTTTTGTAAAACATATTGACCACATTAAAATGTGAAGTTCTTAAGGGAGTGAACTGAAAATTTGAGTGATTTTTGAAAGAGCAAACATTTGCTTTAATCTATTTTTCTCCAGCTGGATTTTATTACTTGTGTCTTAAATTTAAAGTTTCCTCTATATTTAATGTTTTCTCATAAATAACATCAACGTCTGTTCTAGAGTTATTTTATACTTTATCTCAGTTTATATATCAATATATTTGTTTCTTTCTTTATATCATTTGAAGGATCTTAAGTCTTCTTGACCAATGTAATTTGGCGAAATTCAGTTGTCCCATAGTCACCGCTGCTCCAAAATGTGTAGTGTGCTTTCCTTTTTTGTGTGTTCCAAAATATATGGGAATCTCCAAAATGAAAATATTTATATATTTAAGTTCACATTTTACCATATTTCTAAGTCCACCTTCCTAATTAAATCCATTTTTTTTTCTTTCAAAATTGACGCACATATTTTGCCCTACTCAAGGGAATTTCAGAAAGATATATTTATGTTGTTTTATTAAGATATGTGCTATTTTCAAACTCCCGTATATTTTAGGATGATGGAGTATGCATGACTGACAATGTTAAACTATGATGTTATCGGTACCTAGGGATCTATTGCTATGTATTCAGCATGCAATTGGTAGTGCTTGCACATTTTTTCTTATATTCTTCATTTTCAATTATGTAATTAATTCTTGTATATTGAAAACGATAATGTTAGGTACAAGCGGAGGAGTATCAAAGAATTGCACAAGATGCTGCACAGGTGCAATGAACAACTGCAGCAGTTCAGCCATGTAAACAAGAAAGCACTTGACCAGTATGTAAATTTTACTGAGCAACGAGAAGAACTCCAGAAAAGGCAGGCTGAACTGGATGCAGGTGATGAGGTATATATATATTTTCTGGAATTTCATTCACATACTGAAATTTGAGGGTAAAATACACTTTTGGTCTTCCAACATTTACTGATGTTTCTATGTGGTCCATATTCTTCCAATTGCAGCAATGTTGTCATCCAATACTTAACTTTGTTTCAATTTAGTTCTTCTGCCCAAGTTCATTTAAATTAAGTTAATGGAGTGAAGTCCACATGAAATGAGAAAAACAATATTTATGTTTTTTTTTTTTAAATTAATTATATAATTTCTATAAGATTGACTTCTGACCAACCCGTGAAGGGGTGTGTTCTCATCTTTTGAAAGAAAGATGCTTAAAAAAAAGAACGAAATTCCCTTGTTTTTCTCCTCCTTTAAACCCCCGCAAACGTTTGCCCACCCCTAACGAAAACACAAATCTCCAAATTACAACATTGAAATTGGACAGGCTCAACAACCTTGCTTGGTCAGAGCCTGGGTTATATATTAAAAGTAGAGGAAAATGTGATACATAAATGGTGATGTCCAAGAAACATAGCTAGATGATCCCATTCATCATGAATGGGAGACAAAAAAATTTACAATTATGTCTTGAGTAATTCGTAGTATGTGGCAAGAATTGTATTACTTCCCAAATTAATAGACTGAGTGTGTAGTAAATGTTGTAAAAATTCAGATAATAATGGAAGAGGGATGCATCTATGAGTTCCTTGTTGGCTTAAACCCAGAATATAATTAGGTTCGTGTTCAACATTTGGGAAAAATATTCTGGTTTGAAAAACCTCTTGTTACTATTCTTTTCAACTATAAACAATAGAATGGCCCATTCGGATATATAAAAATAATTGATTTGAAAATGCTGTAAAAATTGAAATGTCATAATATATATATTTTAATATTTTTAATATTTATTATTTGTTTTTATAATACAACTTCACTTACAAATTTAAAATCAATAATAATAAAAAAAGTAATACATAAGATAAATACAGTAAGAGATATGAAGCAATTCGGCCACCCCTTATATATTTTATACCCTCTCCAACGGAGCCTCTTCCTGCTATAAGGGGGGGTGTTTGCTTATGTTCAGAATAAGGATAGTCGTCAAGGTGTTATATTCTGTTCTTCCTCCACAGGAACAATCTGCACTATCTGCAAGTTGAAGGGTATTATGCTTTCTGCAGCAGAAATTGTGGTAGAGGGAATTGCTTTGCTAGAAAAAATATAGTGTTGTGGTCATGTGAGATTTGTTAATTCCCATGTAGTTTTGTTCAGGGAAAATGTTACTCTTTCCAATTTCTTTATATTTCATCTGATTTTTCTCTTTGCAGATTTGGAAAATATGGTGGTTTTTGGTGGAGAAAGAGAGGATATTGAAATTGGCAGTTGAAGATTATATTTAATAAAAATTTCATAATTAAAAACAAAAGGTTTTCTAATTGAAGTGGTCATGTAGCATTTGCCACTTGGACTATTTGTCGAGGTCAGCCATTTTAGTCACATGACTTGCAGGTGACTTAACTCCATTAACTTTAATTTAAAAAAGTTAAAAGAACAGGAAAGTAACCTTTCTGCAATTGGAAGAATAGGAACTGGATAAAAAATTTGAAAGTTGGAGGATCAGAAGTGTACTTTACCCTAAATTTTACTGATTTCCCATACATAATATGAACTTAAGATATTCTTTTTCTGAACTTCTGCAGAAAATTAGAGAACTCATATCTGTTTTAGATCAGCGTAAGGATGAATCAATAGAACGTACTTTTAAAGGTGTTGCTAGGCACTTCCGAGAAGTATTTTCTGAACTTGTGCAAGGTGGGCATGGACATCTGGTTATGATGAAGAAAAAGGTTTGTTAGTTATCTTTCAAGCTCTTTCTGCTTTTTTTACCAAGTCTATCACTGTCCTAGAAATGGCCTAGAAAAGAAAAATAAATGAATGTGTGGTTGTTTCTATTGTTTTTGGAAATAAACTTTGCTTGGTCTTGCTCCTGATAATCAGACTCAGCAGCTTGGGCTAGGCTTTACATCTCAGGTTGAGCTCAATCTGAAATAAAACTCCTTTGGACCTTCACTGAGTTGATTCAAAAAAGCCAGTGCTTTTGGCTCACTTTATTACAACCTTTAATGATAACTTTAGACTTTGGAAGGTTATCTATTTGGTGCGTGTGTAGTTTGAGAATGATATATAGGCATTGACTTTTTTAACATTTATTGTCTGCATGTGAAATAATATTTTAAGTATGTTAATGAGGTTAGCTGTGTATCACCGTCATTTTTAACGTGTCCAACTTCTAGGTCATATTATTGAGTGATTGGTGTATTTGGCTGGATCGTGCTTATTTTATCATCTATTTCTGCATATTAAGTATGTATGCCCTTTTAAAATATATATAATTTTTATCATTAGATTTGGATAATTTTCAAATATACTGTCATTTAAACTTCTCCATTATACTGTCTCATTTTTATCTGATTTTGAAAGGAGTCTCAAGATTCTTGTTTTGTCATTGGCCTAAACTGACCGTAAAATTGTATGAAGAAATTGTTAAAAAAAAAAAAAAAAAAGTTCTTTTGGGAGTTTCTTTTGCTACAAGAGTTTTACCTTTCTTTAATTATGTTGCACCAGAAGTTTTATTTGTCCCCCCTTTTTCTTTTAGAAAGATAAGAAAGTATTTTATTGCTGCCATATCATTATTTCTTCCCGTTCTTTTTCCAAGAAAAATAGGAAAATGAAGGGAACCTCATCTTTTACAGGCTACCCACTTTTCCTCAATTATTTTTTTTGTTCTTTTTCTAATAAAAGGAGGGTATTCATTAAGTTCTTCATTGATTGTCATTATTACTATCTATGAAAGGTGCTTGTTTCCATGTCTCCTTGCTTAAAATTGCTGTCTTATTGGTGATTTTAGAACAATTTTTTCTTCTAATGTATGGTAGCACGTCAAAGTAACTATCTTGTTTTTCTTAAATCTAGTTGATCCTGAAATGATTGTGTAAATTTTGGTTTCATTTCCATAGGGTTTTGAGTTTGCGAATTTAGGTATCCTTCTTGAAAACACGTCTTGTTTTTCTTAAATCTAGTTGATCCTGAAATGATTGTGTAAATTTTGGTTTCGTTTCCATAGGGTTTTGAGTTTGGGAATTTAGGTATCCTTCTTGAAAACATGTCTTTGTTTTTCTTAAATCTAGTTGATCCTGAAATGATTGTGTAAATTTTGGTTTCGTTTCCATAGGATGGAGAACATGGCGATGATGATCTTGATGAGGATGGACCTCAGGAAGTAGATTTGGAGGGAAGGGTTGAGAAATACATTGGTGTGAAAGTGAAGGTAGGTATATTTTTGCATGAGCATCAATTCCTTCAAACCGAAAGAATTAAGAAGGCAAGAATGAATAACAATACTGATAAACAGATTGATAAATTGAATAGATAAATAAAATTAAAAAATGGTCAAACTTTGAAAGGGAAAATAAGGTGGCTTAGATCTTTAAGCATTCTTCAAATTGTGGGCGACATCAGCTCCTTGGACGACACTCTCTGGTTGATGTTACTTAATGAGCAAATTTTGGTGATTGATTTTTTATGCCAGAATTATAATCTTTTGCAATTTTAAATCTTATTGGAACTGTCCATATCCAGTTCATCCTTTGGAACCATATCACATCGTGGATCTGATGAAATAGGATGAATTGAGACGGTATTTTGTAAATAAGTAATTATCTTGAATATAAAAAATATATATACATTAACTGTCCACTTCCATTGTATATGTTGTTTGGTACAATATTATTATGGGAGGGTTGGTAGGTATTGATGGTATTAAAGCTGTTGGAGACTTGAATGGGTAAGCGTATTCAATTTTAGGAGTGAATTTCCAAGACTTGAACAGCATGATTGAAGTAACTGTTACTGCAAAATTTAATTTGATAGACATTAAAGGAAAATGGATAACTAGTTAATATTGTTATGCTAATTGATAATTTGCCTAATTGCCCTTGACTATTTTTCATGACCTTAAAGCAGTAATAGTTCTGTAATCTTCTTTTCACCTCTTTTATGAAATAACATATTGCTGAGACTTTTTTTCTTAAGAATTCCTTTTCTAATTCAAGTACGCCTATTGAAAGGATTAAAAAAACAAAAAGAAAAAAAAATCGAATTATTGGAATAGTTTTTTTGATATGTAATTTAATCTCATTTGAAAAGTAGAGAGGGGTATACTCCTAATACACAAGAAGTATACAAGAGAACTCCCTATTTAGGAGAAAAAGAATAACAATAGTTCATAAAATCAGCTAAACTAGAAAAAAGCAAACAATTATGTGTTGCTATCCATGTGTAAAGTGAGTTGAATTTAATTTTTTCAGCTCTACCATCATCTTCAAAGCTCTGTATATACTGCTCTCTCCAAATATACCACTTTAAACATAAAGGAGTCAATCTCCAAACTTCCAAAATGTTATGATGCCCCTCGACATTACTAACCCTAAACAACTCTCTTACCCTTCTAGGCGTAACCCAATTAACACGAAACAAATTAAAAAGCGAGCTACATAAATTTCTTACTACTTCACAATGATGAGGAAGGTAATCAATAGATTCTTCACTCTTCTTGCACATACAACACTCATTTGTCACAATTACGTTTTGCTTTCTCATATTATCCAATGTCAATATATTTCCTAATGCTACCATCCACACAAAGAATGACACTCTTAAAGGAGCTTTAACTCTCTAGATACTCTTCAAAGGAAACGGGGAATCTGTTGGTATGGTTAACACATGATAATATGACTTCACTTCAAACTTGAGCCTTTTGAAAGGTTCAACATATACTATCCACATCTATTTGCCTTACTCTTAGAGAATACAAAATGTCAAGAAAGAGGAGATCAACTGCACCTCCCAATCTTGTACGGGTCTAGGAAAAATTATGTTCCATTGAATGCTTCCAGTTTGGAAGTGTATATGATCCGTCACCCACGTTCCTTACAATGTGTGATACTAAACAAGTTCGGGTAAGACATCTTCAATGGTTGTTCCCCACACTACACATCATGCCAAAAATTGACCTTTGACCCATCACTCACTTCATATCTAACAAATTTTGAAAACGTTTCCCATCCCCTTCTCACATATTTTCACACTCGCACTCTAAATGGCCATGTTATCTCTTTAGAACATTAGCCTCCCCTTACGCTATCATATTTAGTTTTTATCACCATTCTCCGCAAAGCTTCCCTCTTTGTAACATAACCGCATAACCATTTTTCTAGTAGGGCTTGATTGAACTGAATCATGTTTCTAACCCTCAAACCCTGATTTCATTAGAGTACAAATTCTTGTCCAGTTCACCAGTGGAACTTTAACTCATCACCAATTCTCCCCTCACAATAAAAGGTCTCTTTGAAGTTTTTCAAGCATATTAGTAACACCCACTGGAACAGGAAACGAGACAAATAGTAAGTAGGCAAATTGGAAATAGTGGTTTTCATCAAAGTTATTCCATCTCCCTTAGATAAATAAGGCCTTTTCCATACAGCCAACTGACTTTCCATCTTTTCAATTATGCCATTCCAAATCGATGCAGCCTTGTAAGAAGCACCCAATGGAAAACCCAAGAACTTCATCGGCAAAGAAGAAACTCTACAGCCAAGAATACGGGCCAAACCTTTGACATCTTCTGCATCGCCAACAAGAATTATCTTTGATTTTGCCAAATTAATCTTCAATCTCGATGTAATGATGTTGCTTCAAAACATAAGAAAAGACATAGCAAATGTCAAAGTTGTTTTGAGTTTGCCTCACAAAAAATCAACATATCATCTGCAAACATTAGATGGGACACTTTATTTGATAGATTATTTGGAAAGCTAAGGCTCCTTGTGAGTGACTTTCTTTGTGTGGATGACGGTTTTAGGAAAAATCTTAAATCTTGGATAATTTACGTAAGAAGAATATTATGGTGATGGAGTGGTGTTGCATGTGTAAGCATTGTGGAGAGTCAATTGACCATTTATTCTTACATTTTGAGGTTGCAACCGAGATATGGAGCGCACTTCTTCAACTCTTTGGTTTTGATTAGGTTATGTCACACATGGTGAGTGACAGCTTGGGAAGTTGGAGGGGATAGTTGGGTAAATGTCTTGCTTTGCACGTATGGAGGATGATTCCATTGTGTGCGATGTGGTGTCTTTGGCGAGAGTAGAATGTGCAAGTTTTGATGATCGTGAGAATGGCTTGCTCGAGTTGAAGAAGTTGGTGTTACCCACTCTATTTTCATGGAGAGTGACATGACATATTTCGCCTGTTTCTACTTTTTTTTGAATTTTTAGTGTTATGTGCTTCTTTCTGTACTTAGAAAAGGTTCTCTTATATACTTCCTGTGTGCATGGGTTGCGCTCTCTCGTGTTTTTTTTTTAATTTACATTATTTATAAAAAAAAAATCAGATGGGACACTAACGACTCCTCATTATTTTGCCACTTGACCAAAAAATCAGACAAAAGTCCTCTATTCATTATAGCAATTATAATCTTGCTCAACACCTCCATTATAACCACAAACAATCGTGGTGATAAGGGATCTCCTTGTCTCAATCTATGAGAACTACTAAAGAATCTAGATGTGAACCATTAATAAGATGGAACGTTGTTTGGCTGGTTGTAAACAGCCTCTTTTGTCTAAGGGGGAGAGTTACCTTGATAAAGAGCACCTTGGCCAACATTCCTATGTATTATATGTCTCTTTTCAAGATTCCCATTAAGGTTGCCAATCGCATTGAGAAGTTTCAACGTGACTTCCTATGGGGTGGAATTGGGGAAGAATTCAAATATCATTTGATGAAGTGCTCCAAGGTTTGCTCCCCTTTTTTTGCGGGTGGGCTTGGTTTAAGGAAACTGGTGGATTTCAACTGTGCTTTACTAGGTAAATGGTTGTGGTGTTATGGGCATGAGAGGGAGGCTTGGTGGAGAGTTGTGGTGGAGGCCAAATATGGGAGCATGTGGGGTAGTTGGTGCATTGTTCCTCATATAGGAGTGTCGACAGCAAGTTTGTGGAAGAATATTCGGTTAGGGTGGGAGTCTTTTTCTAGTCACACTAGAGTAGTGCTTGGGGATGGGTCCTGGATCCAGTTCTGGTATGATCGGTGGTGTGGGGATATGAAGCTTAAAGGAACTTCCTTGTGCTTTATAGTATTACTCGTGAGAAGGATGCCTCAGTGGCAGCCAATGTGGAATTTTTAGGTGAAGTTCCTCGGTGGAATGTTATCTTTAGCAGAAGTTCATGATTGGGAGGTGAATGTCATTACTGCTCTTTTTCAGAAATTGCAGTTTGTCTCTATTCAAAGGGGGAGTCAAGATAAATTGTGGTGGATTCCTTCCAAAAAAGGAACTTTTAAGGTCAAAGATTTCTTCAGAGCTTTATCTAAGGCGAAAGGGAGGGACTTCCCTTGGAAAAGTGTGTGGAGAACCAAGTCTCCCCCATGGGCTGCATTCTTTGTGTGGTCGACAACGATCGGGAAAATTTTCACTTTGGATAATCTAAGACAAGTAGTTGTCATTAATAGATGCTTCATGTGCAAGAAAGATGGAGAGTTGGTTGATCATTTACTCCATTGCGAGTGGCCCATGCTTTGTGGTGCAATATTTTTGGCCGGCTTGGTCTTTCTTGGGTCATGCCTAGTAGTGTTTAGGATCTATGTGCTTGCTGGTGTTCCTCTAGCAGGACTAGGAGTGCCGTGGTTTGGAAGATGGTGCCTATTTGTATTTTTTGGTCTATTTGGAGGAGAGAAACAATAGGTGTTTTGAGGACTTGGAAAGCTCTATGGAAGAAATTCTAGCCTCTTTGTTGTATTCCTTGTATTCGTGGACTGTGGCTTACCTGTTCCCTTTGTCTCTTAGTTATGCGGATTTTCTTTCCGCTTTTCTTTTTCTAGCTAGGAGTTCCTCTTGTATATATCCTATGTACTTTTGAGGCACCTTCTCTTTTTTAATAAATTCCTTTGACTTATCAAAAAAAAAAAAACCATTAATAAGAATGGAAAACCACACCTTAGTAATGCAATGCGCTATCGAATCCCTAACTTTCTCCCCAATTGCATATCACTTTAACAAATATAATAAAACTCGCAATTAACATGGTCATACTCCTTCACCAAGTTTAGTTTGCATAACATTCCAGGGTCCCCATATCTAATCTAATTATCCAAACATTCATTAACAACTAGATTTGAATACAAAATTTGTATACCTCTTATTAGCGCATTCTAGAAATTGGAAATAATCTTTCCCAAAACCGATTTTAGCCTATTTGCTGAGACTTTGGAGATAATTTTATATACAGTACCCACTAATCTAATAGAACAGAAATCCTTAATGTCCACAACACCAGCCTTTTGGGTTAAGGGAGACAAAAGTTGCATTCAAACTCCTCTCAAACTTCCGCAGACTATGACGCTCCTTAAAATTGCCAAAATGTCATCTTTCATAACCTTCAAACTCTTTTGGGAAAAAAGCCATAGAGAAACCATCAGCTCCACCTTGTCACAATTCAAATCCTTTACCACCTCCCACGCCTCATTCTCCTTAGACTCCCTATCCAACCAACCTCTCTCATCTGCATTGATGGAAAGAAATGAAAGTCTATCCAATTTTGGTTGCCAACTACATTGTTCAGAATACATTTTGTAGAATTGCACTATATGATCCTTTATTTCTATAGAGTTGGAAGTTATAGACCCATTGATAACTAAAGAATTCACCAAGTTATTTCTTCGATGAGAATTGGCCACCCAACGGAAAAAATAGTGTTTTTATCCCTCTCTCACCTACAGGGCACTTAAGTTATGCCTCCCACACACATCTTCAAAAGGATAAATCTCTCCAATCCCTTAAACATATCTTCCCTCCTCAACCTTTAACCCTTCAGTTAAAGGTCACCCCTCTGCAATAAAATCCAGCTCCCGGATACCATCCATAAGATCGTTCTTTTTCTTTCTTACATTACTAAACACCTCCTCATTCCATTTCTTTAAGTTTGACTTTAGGACTTTCAGCTTACACGCCAATACATAACTAGGAGATCCTTTAAAACTATATGACAACCACCTTGTTTTCACCTACTCCACTAAGCCCTTTGATTTTTTAACCACATATTTTCAAATTTGGAATACCTACTCCCGCCACCTGATACACTACTATCCAACATCAACGGAAAATGATCCAAAATGATTTTAGGGAGTTTTCTCTGAGAAACATCAAGAAAGTGTTCCTCCCATTCCGGAGATAAGAGATCCCTATCAATTCTAGACAGACTGCAAATCACAGTTATTAGACCAGGTAAAATTCTCACCTACAAAGTGAGATGTCCATGGGTCCTTGCCCAAATATAAAATTCCAAAAACTCCAACATTGCTGCTGATTGTCTGGACTCGCTTAGTTTTTTACGCAGAAAATGAACAGCATTGAAATCACCTCCAATACACCATGACAGCTCTCACCAACTCATATTGTCAACCAATTTTTCCCAAAGATAGTAGGAACTAGACTATTTACTTTTGGCACTGGGTATTATGATGTGACATTACAACTAATGGAATTATATTAATTTTGTTTATAATTTAAAAAGCACCCTTGTTTTTGTAGTTCTTGGAAGTGAACACCATTCAAACAAAAATTTATTGATTTATGTGGGGTACGTTGTTCTCTATTTTTATTTATTGTTTCTTTTTTTCTTTTTTTTTTTAGGGGAGAGAGAGAGAGAGAGAGAGAGAGTAAATGTTTAAAAAGGGGATCTTTTTCTGATGAGTCAGCTACCTCCACTTCCGCCATTTCTTTATACAACTGCCAGGCTTTTTAAACTATAACTTATAGCATCTTCCATTTCATACTAGTTAACATTTTTTTTTTTTTTGGATAAGTACTTGAAATTTGTTAGAAACCGCAAGGGCAGTACAGTTGAAGTAAACAAGAGTAGTTAGCATTTAGATGTACAATTTTCAATAATGGATTTTGGCGTGGCAGGTTTCTTTTACTGGGCAAGGGGAGACACAGTCCATGAAGCAATTGTCAGGGGGTCAGAAAACTGTTGTTGCCCTGACACTTATATTTGCCATACAACGATGCGATCCTGCTCCCTTTTATCTTTTCGATGAGATAGATGCAGCATTGGATCCTCAGTACAGAACTGCCGTTGGAAGTATCCTCTTTTTTGTGTTAGCTATATGCCTCCTCTCATGCATTTTACTGTTTAATCCATCTTGTTTTATATTTTTTTTATTTGTTTTAGTAGATGGTGCTATTGGACTAGTATGTAAACCTTTCACTCCACCCTTGGCTGCAGCTTATTCATCTCTGGTCAGTGGTCAAAAGGATAGCCACATTAAGCATGTCCCTTCATAGGGAGTATAATTTTAGCCTCCTTTGCAGAGAAACAAACTAGTTTAAGCTTGTTTATGTCTTATGGCTTGTCATAGATGCATAGCTGCATATGTATGTGTGTGCATAGAGCATATTTATGCAGACATAAGATAAACTATCTATAAACTTATTATATCTTTTATATTGTATGAGTGTTTTCATATTTCTAGTTTTCATGACTTTTTCTTAATTTTTTTTTCCCTTTTTTGGTTAGGTGTTTGTATAATTCATGTGTATTTGGGTGCATCCGATTTTATTGAATTAATTTACTTATTAATTTTTATTTTTATTTTGTGATGAATCAGAATGTAATGTAAGACATTATGTTTAGGCATCCTAGTGCTAGCAATGGGTTTGACTTTGAGTTGGTCAAATTCAGGTGGATGCACATGATAGATTGGGTCCTTAAAATTTGAGTTCAAACTGAGTTAACCACTAACTTCATATTATAATTGTTCCAAAACTGTGAAATAACATTTTTTGTGAATAGCAAAATGATACCAATAGGTATGCTGTTAAGTAATTTTTTTTTTTTTAATGATTGATTAGGTTGAATATAGGTTGGTTGGTTTAGGATCCCACTTTAGTTTGATAACTCTACAATGTGTTGGTTTCAGAAATGGTTTGATTCTGAAACAGTCCTGCCCAGGTTGTCTACTTTAGGTGGCTTCTTGTGTTCAGTGTTGCATTTATGAAGGATGGCTCCTTTGTGGTTGATGTGGTGTCTTTGGCAACAGCAGAATGCCCGAAGTTTTGACGACTGAGATTGGTTTGCTTGATTTTAAGAAGTTGGTGCTACATACCCTGTATACATGGAGAGTGGCATGGACTACTTTGTCTGTCTATACTTTTTATGAGTTTTTAGATTTATGTTCTTTTTTCTCTATGGGTGAGGGGTTCTCTGGTATTCTTCCTGTGTATTTGGGTTGTGTCCTCTATGCTTTAAATGAATATTGGACTTAATTGTAATGATGAGATTGTTATATTTTTAGTTTTGGACAAGTACTTGGCCCTAAGGGGGAGGGGCAAAGGGAGATTCGAACTAATAACTTTCGCTTCATGAGGCATGGTCTCTAGCCGATTGACATATGCGTTACCATTTGTGTTTTCAGTTATAATAATGCGCTTTTAATGCATTGTGTTTTTGGTATGTGCTCCTTCGATTTCTAGTTTTTATCATTTTAAAGGGAAAGAAGGTGGTATCCTTACAGTTTTATTCTTCAGTAGTGGTGGAACTTATTTAATATTAACTGTTGTATGAGCTATTTGATTACCGGATTGCAGCAAGTTGCCCTTGTTGCCATTTATTGCTGCTGTTGAACCATTTGCTTTAATTTTCAACTACCTTGCATTTATACTAGATAAAGTAAATACCGTTGTTGCATAATAATCTTTATGCCTGATGTTTGCAGCCTCGTTTTGGCTAATAACTCTGTTATTGTAAACTGTCATACTGGTAGATCCTTAAATCAGTTGTTTGGTAGATATGATACGTCGCCTGGCAGACATGGCAAATACTCAATTTATAACTACAACATTTAGGCCAGAGCTTGTGAAAGTTGCTGACAAGATATATGGGGTGACACATAAAAACAGGGTGAGCCATGTCAATGTTGTCTCCAAGGAAGATGCGCTTGATTTTATTGAGCAAGACCAATCCCACAATTGAATAAGGTGAACCTCTCTTAAATTTCACATTCTTTTTATTTTCCATATCAATTAAATTAGATGGTTAATACAACCAAGATTTACACCAAGTGAATCATAGTTGCCTTCAATTGGTATAGTGATTTGTTCAACTCCCAGCTGCCTGGCAGTGTTTCCATGGTACAATAAATTAAATTTTGTTAGTTTGTGGCTCTGAATATACTATTTTGCACGTTGGTAGGTGCTGCAAAGTCCCATGAAGTATTAAAATCTATATTGGGAAGCTGTAAAATACTCTTTCTGCTGCCGCTGTATGAGGGAGAAGCCCTGGGAAGATGGAAGTGCTGTGGACGCTTGAGCTTTGGTATAGGTTTGTTTAGAACTCTGATATAGGTTTGCTAGTGAAGCTACAAGACTGTATAGAAGCTAATCAACTGTTCTGGGAGTACGATGTAATCCATGGAATCGCTTTATTAGGATTTGGAGAAAAATATCTAAATGGTGTAGATTTATAGTTTATCTAATATTACAAAGAGTATCGTGGCTTCCTTCTCCTTTTAATATTTTATTTTTTGTGAATTCGTATTTCAGCTGTGTTTGATGGTGTGGTGTTGAAGACAGGATGGAATTTGCACTCAGAAACTCCAATTTGTTGGAGATTGATAGTATTATTTGTGTGGATGCAAAACATTTGCATGAGCTCTTGGTTTCAGGTTTATGCTGAATCTTTTCACGTTAGCAAATAACATCAAGGTATCATGTTGTCTCTCTCAGTTATGTACCCAGAGGTGCTGATTCCAGTTATCATGTTAGCTAATAACTCACCAGCTTCACGCTTCTCTTTGTAAATTCTCCTCGTACTCAACATAATTTACAAAACATCTCCGCATATTGTCAAATGTTCAGCTTAATAGGGTACGTCGCAATGAGATGCGTGTGACATAATCGCATTGAATTGTGGAACATACTGTTCAAATGCCAATGCACATTGTCGATAAATTGGGGAAAATAGAAGTTGATGTGTTTTTCAATTTGAATCTCAATATTTAAAAATTTGCAATGTACTTTCCTAATGTTTCAATAATTTACAGTTAATACTCTCCGTTACTAATTGTCGTATAAGTAGATGATATAAGTAGATGAAAATGACATCACGTGTCTAACGTGAGATTTTTGTACTGTGTCTTTCAATTTTGCATCCAACCTAGTTAGTAAAATGATGTAATTGTCCCTCGTTAAAACCCACACTTGTTTTGATTTTTTTCTTATCAACCCCTTTTGGGTGTCGTGTGAGTGTTGGAGTGAAAAAAAATGAGTAGATGCTTCTTACTTGTGCATATGCCAGCAATTAGTAAAATGTTAATTATAAATTTTTAAAACATTACGGAGATGCATTACAAATTTTTAAACATTGGAGTTCAAATTAAAAATACTTCAGGGGTAAAGTGATTTTTTTGCATAAATTTGCCTATTTAATCCATAAACATTAAAATTACTTAAATAATCATATGAATCAAATTCCCACCATCCCCCCAAACCAAAAGACCCAAAAAAAAAGAAAAAAAAAAGAAAAGAGGAGGGCACAAGAGACATATCTACGCTAGTATTGGCTTAGTTGTAATCCCAAAACCAAATGGAAATAGTGGATCATAATGAGGATCACCAACATTTATTGGGAGCTGATCAACAGTTCTAAACCAAGTACGAGAAAGCTTCCCGCTGAATCCATCTCCGAAAAGCACATCGGCAACTCCATGGCCTTCGGAGCCGGGAAGCCAGGCAGCCACAAGGGCATCCATTAGTGTTATATATGGTTGAATCATGATCGGCCGACCAGAGACCACGACAACAACACACTTCACTCCTACACACGTTGGTGATTGTGTCCAGACCCGGTTCGCTCATTGTCAAGTTCAAAACTATGGCGAGAGAGTTGTTAGCTTTCACCAAATTAATGTCAGGGTTCTCACTGAATATAACTTCTGTGCTTGGATCAACGGCTGCTTTAATACCACCTAGGATGGTAGTTCCTGTTTTTCACATAGTCGTTACTTTTGTTGATAGAGATATAATTAGGAAGAGTAATGCTATTTAGGGTTGGATTGATTTGCGATTTTGAAAATGTAGTTAAGCGTTTGGTAATTAATTAGTGTTTAAAATCATGTTTTACCCTTTAAATTGTGTGTTTTTTAAAAAGCGCCCATCGTCTGACGATTTAAAACTGATTTTTTACATTTTCAAATCATAATTTTTCAAAATGCAGTCCCAAACAAAAAATATTTTGTGAGATTTAGTTTAAAATTGCATTTTTTATCTGCAAAATCGTAATACCAAACAAACTCTTAATAAACTGTTGTACGACTGTCCTTCAATTGGAGATTAAGTGGTAGTGAAAATCAACCTTTAGATCAACCACGACTTACAAAAAATAATAATAATTATTGACACGTTGTCCCAATTAAACGGCATTTTTCAATTACTAATCCATACGAATCGAAGTGAAATGATTCGACAAGCATACCGGCAGTGTTGTTGTTTCCACCCTGCCAAGTGATAGTCCAACCGCCACATTGATAGCCTAAATTGTCGGCGTGGCTTCCAGCAACTAGAATCTTTGTTGCTTTTTTGGGCAGAGGTAGCAGAGGATCGTCTGCATTTTCTCCATTCTTTAGGAGAACAAGTGACTTTCTCACAGCTTCTCGAGCTAAATCTCTGTGAGCCTGTGAGCCGAATATGATCAGGTTTTATCAAATTGTAATCATGTGAATGAAACATGTTGGTAGGGGTGATGTTATCACGTCAACACGAATTGTCAACCTTATTTATGATAGGGTTTATTAAGTAATACTTCAAGAAGTGACTAACTTGGCTCTCAAGCTGGCTGACAAAAATCTGATCAGCTAAGGGATTCTTGTGTCAAGATTAATATCTTTGTCCCGTTTAACTAAATAGGTCGATTTTCGATATTAAGTTTACTCGTATAGTCAATCTGACACATCAACACGAATTGTCATCCCTATTTATGATAGGGTTTATTAAGTAGTACTTCAAGAAGTGACTAACCTGGCTCCCAAGTTGGCCGACAAAGGTATGATCGAGAGCATTCACAATGACTTCTCGTGATGTTCCTTACATTTAAGGATCCAAATTAGTTTTTACTTCCCTATATCAAAATACACTCCAGCAGCTTTCCTTAATCATTCCCTATAACATTAAAATATTATTATTTTTATTTTACCTTTTTATATTATATTCATTTAATTTATAATTTCTCTCTCCATTCCGATTGCTCCCATTCCGATGCAACCATTTCTTCCCCACCCATTTCTTCTTCCTTTCTTCTCCTCTGCAACAACCCATTTCTTCTTCCTTTTCTTCTCCATTTAGATTAATGAAGCGGGAGCAGTGAGTTCCATTTTTCTCCAATGGGAACAAGCCCATTTCTGAAAGAGCTAGACAGAGAGAGGGCTAGGCGTAATCAACAAGACCAAGGACCCGAAACACAAAGCTAGAAAATATGGGTTTGGCTATTTGAGGAAGAGAGACAAAGAGAGAGATGGCACGCCTCACTGGTAGGCCAATTGAGAGAACCAGAGGCTGAGCTTGCTTTGGTGAGGGTAGAGGAGAAACAAAGTGAGAGAGAAAGAGACGTGCGTTACGTGAGAGGAGAGAGAATTTTATTTTATGAATATAATAATCATCTGGATTGCAATAGTGGAGCCTTATATATAAGGTTCTACTGTTCCATATTAATGTTTAGGGAACTATATAGGGAATCTGCTGTAGGATGTTTTTTGTGATTTTTTAGACATATTCCCTACACATAGGGAACAGACTCCCTTATAGAGAGTCTGCTGGGAGTGCTCTAAGGGGTTCTCAAATAGACCCATGGTGAACTTGACTCTTAGTATCCTCCTGACAGAATCATTGATCCGACTCATGGGGATAGCCTTGTTATTCACAAGGTTTGTCAAAGTATCAATGAAGTCGGTGTAGTTGTAGGGAACCATGATCTGCAAACACCCAAAATTAAGAAGGCTTCCAAGTCAAGCATTATTTCACTTCAAACAAATAACACTAGGGCACAAACAAAATATATAATAGAATAGAACGTTAGAAACCACATTTTAACAGTCTTAACCAACCAATTTTTTTTTTAAACAAGGATTGTGAGTACATCTTGACTATCGAAGTAATATAAAGTTGTATTACAATGAATGGTATTTGTAGATATTATGAGTAATGAACAAGAAAATATAATCCTCCATTAAATAAGGAAGAGAATAGTCTTACAGAAGAAAAATAAAAGCCAAATATAGAGAATATTGTAAATATTGTAACATTCCCTTTAATTAGTAAGTCTTTAATAGTTCAATAAATAATGAAAAATAAGAGAGATCCATAGCCACAAACCATGTCAATACCAGCCTGAACCCCTGCCAAAACTGAGTATGAGTAGTTTGCATGGGGAGGGTAGGTAATCCAATCAATCCCTCCTGAATCAGAGATAACAAAACCCTGAAATTTGTACAGTAAATTAATTAATTACTGCATGTGCATATATATAATTAAGAAATTTACAAGAAGTTGAAGAAAATATTGTCTTACCCTAAACCTAAGGGTTTTCTTGAGAAAATTGGTGACAAGATTGCGGTTGGCATGCATCTTTTTCCCATTCCAGCTGGAGTAAGAAACCATAATTGTGCCAACACCCTTGGCAATAGCCTGGTAGTAGCCAGGCATGTGAATCCTCAACAATCCATGCCAATCAATTTCAGTGTTGTTTGCATTGATGCCCCTGATCGTCCCACCATCACCCACATAGTGTTTTGCACATGCCAGAATCTTATCCCTATATATATATATATATATCACAGTTTCTATTTCTAAGGAGGATATATATACAAAAACATTCCCAATAAACTCAATATATATATATATATAGAGAGAGAGAGGACTTACTTTCCACCAACATACGGGATACCCTTTGGTAAACCAGCTGGAATGTCGCCTTGCAACCCAAGTATAATGTCTGTCATTTCTTTGACAATTTCAGGATCCTCACTGTAGCTCTCGTAACACCTACCCCATCTGGGATCTCTGCAGACCTAGTTACCATGCATGCAAATTAATTAGATATATAGGATTAATTAATTCCTAGCAAAATGAATTAATTCCACGAAATGATTCTGGGATTGACACTCCATATATATATATATATATATATATATATATATACCGCAATGCATGGAGCAAAAGCATAGTTGATCCCAGTAGCTCTAACCTCAAGAGCAGTTGCTGCACCAATCCTCTTCACAAGCTCATCATCCCTGCAAGATGTTTACCATTTTTGAAACATATATAACTTCACATTATATCACATCCTATCATTCTTATTATGGAAAGTACGTTAGCTTTTTGGATTGGCATATTTGGTGTCCAAACTTGTTATTATTTATTTGGAGATTTTTTTATTATTATTTATTTATTTTTCAAAAAGGATAGGCCAGGGAATTATGAACCTCTCTATTTCATTTAAACTGAATAATACCCAGTCAGTTATGGTGGAAGGGTATTTTTATCTATTCAAAAAGTGAAAAGACAAAAATACTCTTTCTCTATAACTAAATATCAAATTTATTTGAAATGGAAAGAAACTAGAAAGGATCCTATTTATGGTCAATGAGAATAATTGTGGCTATCCTATTATTTGGAGATTATGTCGTAATAGTTGTGTGTCCTTAGGCCTGTAAGTGAATATGATGAAGTCTACAAGTACAACAACTTAAGTCTAGAAAATGTTGTCCGGACATTGGAGGTCAAATTACAAATCGAATAAAACTTTAGGAAGTAAAGTGTAATTTTCTTAAAAAGAAAAAAACTTGCCTTGTAGCTCCAAGACCAACGTTGTGGGGGAAAATAGTGGCCTTGTAAACATTATTGTTTCCATGAATAGAATCAATGCCATAAATCATAGGAATGCCGAGACGGGTAGAGAGTGAACCCTTTTGCAAATCATTCACCATCTTCAACCAATCCTGCGGTGAAGCCTTAGGCCGTGGCACGCTTCCTCCACCGCTCAGTATACTTCCTATTGAGTATTCCTTCATTATCTCAGCCGTGGCGACAGTACGATCCACCTGCACCATCTGACCAATCTTCTCTGCCACCGTCATCCGCTGCAGTAAATCTTTTATTCTACCATTTATGGAGCGTTTTGGGTCCTTGTATTTCATGTATTCTGCTTCTTCTGCTACGTACTGTCATGATGCACAGGAACAAGAGCCCCACAAATGCCATGGAAATCCTCGGCATCCTTCTGTAAATGGAAATTGAAAAACCAACCCAAAAGAAGAAGAACGAGTCTAAGAACAAAGAATGATAGGTGATTTTGTCAGTTTGTATATATATAGATAGAGAGAGAGAGAGAGAGAGATCTTTATCTAATTTATGATTACGGATCATAAATTAATTATCTAGAGTAGAGTTAATTTATAAAGTGATATCAACCGTTGGATGGCTGCTGACAATGACACATTAGAATTATCTGGAGTAGAGTTATATATAATTTGGATGTATGTTCCAAGTAGCTTTAATTGGTTACCACGTATCTAATGAAAGTCACTATTCAAATTCCCATCCCCCTCTTGTGTGGACATGTCAAAAAAAAAAAATTGGATGTGAGAGATGGCGGTTGGTACTTACTGAAGTAGTTGGAGGAAATTTGGGGAAAGTCCATATATTCTTCTCAAATTACCATCTAATTAATAATGTGTCCCTAAACTTTCAATTGTGACAATGTCTCTCCAATGACGAAACTATCCTTAGTAACATTTTAAAAAACTTGTTAAAACTTCTAGAAAAAATCTGAACTTGAGAAAAAAAAATCATTTTTATAAGAAAAAAAATTAAAACTTTTCGATTTTTTTTATAAAAATTTTCATTTTCATTTTTATTTTTATTTTATAATTTTTTTAATTAAAAACTTCCGTTTAAAAAAATAAAAGATTTGCGTTTAAAAAAAATAAAAATTTTAGTTTTTAAAACATAATTTAAAAAATATATATCTTTTTTAAAATAAAATTTTCCGTTTAAAAAAAATAAAAATTTTCCTTTAAAATATAAAATTAAAAAATAGTTTTTTAACAATTATTATTTTTAATTAAAATTTTCTTTTTTAAAAAAATAATTTTTTAATATTTTTCAAATTTATAGGAGTATTTTTGTTTTATATATTAAGAAATATATAGGGACATTTTTATCTTTTTGGTTTCCTTGGAGAAACATTGATAATGTTTTGATAGTTTAAAGGAACATTGTTACAATTAAAAGTTTGGGGACATTATTAATTAGGTGGTAGTTTGAACTGAGTATGTAGACTTTACTTAAAAATTTCCTCCAAGCTAGTTTGTAAAATGAATGATAGGTATAACTATAATGCTGCCTGATTGTGATAACCACGTGAGTGGTTGTGTTGATATTACTTAGTTTTAGTAGAGAGAGTTTTGAAGTTAATTTCTAAAACTTCAAAAGGATCTTGCATGCAATTCGCTAACACATATAAACGTCACTCTTGTTAAGTATGGGTATATCCCAAATCGGGTGACATGAGCTAGTAATGAACAGAGTTTTCCTTCAAATTGTCATATGTATATGCAAAAAAAAAATTTTATTTTTTACATGTGAAAAACTTACTTTTGTAATAGCTTTTCACATGCTCAAAAAACATGATAATTTTATAGACTATACCCTATAACCCAATTTGAAATTAAACTTTGTTCTATGTAATATGGTGGCGATATTTTGGCAACAAGTTTATTATCTACCAAAAGCTACAAAATCCCACAGTACAACAAGCACTACTAAGTAAACCAATTCTACCAGAAGATTTCGGATTTCCATTGACCACCTCCTTGGCTCCCTAGATGACTCAGAAACTAGGGGTGAGTGTCGATCAGTAAAGTCGGTTTCAGTAAAAAATTTCAACTTCCACATTCTGAATTGACAAAGTCGGTAAAATCAGTAAATCAACCGGCTTATTCCATCAAATTTTATTTTATTTTGTATTTTGAACCAAATGGCGGTTGATAAAGTTGATGTTCGTCGGAAGTCGGTGTAAGTGAAGTCAGTATGTGGAAAAGTGGCAAATTTGTTGGTAAAGTCGGTTGATAAAATCGATTCAGTTAAAAAACCTCTTCTGCTTATCAAACTGAAAAAATTCGGAATAAAAAAATTATGTCGCCTACCGTAGTCGGTGTCGGTTGAAAGTCAGTCAAAAGTCGGTCGAAAGTCGATTAGTCGGTAATTTGCTCAGCCCTACTCAGTACAAACCTGAACCTCCTCTCTAATATTTATCACCCAAATAGCTTTTGAAATCATACGTTTTCAAAGCAGTACATATTACAACTCCGAGTTGAGAGAATTGGACCAACCAAACACTCCCCTTCTTGACACATCCGTACAAGAGTAACGAAAAAAATACACTATGAAGCTCTCTTTGGAAAAGTTCATAATCAGAAAATTCCAAGCTAGGAAAGGAAAGAAGTGGATGGAAGAAAAGCCATCCAAACCAGTGTCCTAGTTCTTGGTAGATTTAGTTGTCAAGCCAAACCCAAATGGAAATAGAGGGTCATAATGTGGATCACCAACATTCATTGGCAGCTGGTCCAATGTCTTCAACCATGTACGAGCAAGCTTGCCTGTGAATCCATAGTCACCAAACAATAGGTCAGCAATGCCTTGGCCTTCAGTTCCCGGAAGCCAAGCAGCCACAAGTGCATCTATTTTTGCAAGGTACGGCTGGAGTATGACAGGGCGGCCGGAAATGACAACAACAACGCATTCGACAGCGCCACACACATTGTTGATAGTGCTTGGGCCAGGTTCTGGTATAGTTAAGTTGTTGCTGTCACCATACATTTCTGCATATGCAGGCTCACCCACAACAACAATGGCGAATGAGAACTTATTGGACTTGATAAACTCTGCATCAGGATTCTCACTGTAGACCACCTGAGTGCTAGGATCAACTGTATTTTTCACAGCATTCAGGATTGTCGTGCCTGTTTATGCAAATGTTATGCACCATCAAATTGTGTACATATCATAAAGGGAAATTGCAAATTGATCAATGATTACATATCATACCAGTTGTGAGATCATTGCCGCCAAGACCCTGCCATGTAATGGTCCAGCCTCCACATTGATAGCCCAAGTTGTCAGCATGACTTCCTGCAACAAGTATCTTCGCTGTTTTCTTGGGAAGGGGAAGCAAGGGCTTATAAGCAGATTTTCCATTCTTTAGCAGCACAAGTGTTTTTCTTACAGCCTCCCTTGCCAATTCTCTATGTTCCTGTCCAGGCAAGATATTTTGGTAAGCAAGGCAAAATTCTGCAAATTGAGATAGATGAAGAGCGTTCTAGTCATCTTAAGAGAAAAACTCGAGAACAGACCTTACTACCAAGTTGGTTGACCAGGCTGAAATCAGCTACTGGATTCTCAAAGAGGCCCATGACAAATTTAACCCTCAAGATTCTCTTCACAGCATCATCAATCCTGCTCATTGGGATAATTTTTCTCTTGACCTGATCAGTTAGATCATCAATGAACTCTGTGAAGTTATAAGGAACCATGATCTGCAACACAATGGAAAATACATTAGAGAATGAAAATGAAGATAAAAATAGAACCCCTTTAAATGTGGGCTCAAGGAACAAAACACTGAATGAATCTTAAGTTTTAAAAATGACATGTTCTAGACCATGTGGAAAATGTTAACTGACCATGTCGATTCCAGCACCAACTCCAGCTTCAACAGAGTACGAATAGTTAGCATGGGGAGGGGAGGTAATCCGGTCAATACCCTGCCAATCTGATATGACAAAACCCTGCAACACCCAAAAGAAGCTCATTACTTTGCAACTTCCACGTTACATTTCAGTTGATCAATTTGAGAAGCATATCAAATAACGTATTCCAATGATTTTTGTTACCTTGAACTTTAACTTGTTCTTGAGGAAATCAGTGACAAGATCACGATTCTCATGCATCTTCTTCCCATTCCAGCTCGAGTATGATATCATAACTGTTGCAACCCCCTTGCTAATGGAGTTATAGTAAGCGGGCATGTGGATGCTGAGCAATCCATTTAAACCAATCACAGTGTTATTCTCATCGATGCCCTTGGTCGTGCCACCATCTCCCACAAAGTGCTTCGCACAGGCTGCAACCTTTTGTCTAGCCAAAGTAAAATAAAAAATAAAAATAAAAAATCAGGTGAAATTGTTACTTCCAGGTTTTATATCTTTGTTCATTTGATACATTAATCATCATATAAAAAAATTAAAATAATAAAATAATAAAAAAGGGTTGAAGCAAATTCTTGCTTTGCAGGCACATCATAGTTTTGAGGGACTTGACAGCCAGAAATAACGAAATAGTAATATGGGACAGCTGTGTAAATTAGGAAACTGTTTTCTGCTACCATAGACCGACATAGGCAAAGCCACCTATGATGAAGCTAAAAAAAGCATTAAAGGCATACGCTTGTAACACGGGAGGGTGTTATCGCTGTAATTTATTCAGATCTAAAGGTCTACATGGTCCATCACTTAGACCCAAACATTGTCTAGACAACCAAAAACAAGTCCAAAAGAAGATATATTATATCATGTGAAACTGAGAGCTTTCGTACCCATGGAGTTGACCTCTACCTACTCAATTAAGATAATTGCCACCTTTAAAATGGCCCACCCACTGGACTGAGACCTAAAATTGTCCCAAAAATACCTTTTCATGTATAATGTGAAACTATGAGTAGTATATCCAGAGAACTTTGAGCACTTTTTTGCTAACAATTGAGGTATGATCGAAGCAACAATTGAGGTATGATCGAAGTCTAAGCTATTTCCTTAAAAGCTCATATGAATATCTATTATAAGAGGTAAGCATATGGAAATGAGTAATTGATCAAATGAGCAAAAACCTTATGATCATGTACAGGTATTAAATGTAGAACACTACAAGGCAAGAACAACCTTTTTTAGAAGTTTGAATTAATCAACTATTTAAGAAATTCTACTCCAATGAATGTAGATTTTTCTAACCTATTTAGGAGCTCATGCAATTATTACAATTGATCACATATGCTATTAAAGGTACTTATCCGAATCTATTCAAGGATAATAATATAAGAAATGTTACTATTCCTCCTGGTGTTCTCTTAGTGTTTTCATCATCCTAGGTGGATACTCTTTTCTAAAAAAGCTCATATCCATGTAGGATAAAGAGAATATCGGGAGAACACCGAGAGGAATTGTAGCATTTCTCTAATAATATTTCCAGCTAAATGATTCGCCGAAATTAAACAAAAAAGACGGTAGCAATTTTTCAAACGCTATCTTACTTTCCAGCAACAAAGGGAACACCCTTTCTAGATTTGACAGGGATATCTCCTTGCAAACCAGGTATAATCTCCGTCATTTGTTGAACAATTTTAGGGTCCTCACTGTAACTCTCGTAGCATCGACCCCATCTCGGGTCCCGGCAAACCTTTGCACACAAAAATAGCAGACAAAAACATGTTAGTAGGACATGGTTTTTTTTTTTGTTTTATTCGAGGGGGGGAATTTATGAAACCGTGTCTACTGTTTGTTTACCGCAATACACGGAGCAAAAACGTAAGGAATTCCAGTGGCTCTAACTTCAAGAGCTGTTGCATCTCCAATCCTCTTGATAAGTTGAGGATCCCTGAAAGAACAAAATTCATACTAAATCCAACATATTTACCCAAAAAAGGATTAAATCTAACATAAACAGAACATGAAACTATTGATTTAAACCAGATAGGAAATATCATTTTTGAAGAAAAAAAAAATGGCAGACAAAATGAGTTTTAGAAATGGCACAAAGACTTTCTAAGTTCCAGCCCTTCGATGTAAGGTACCCAATCCAGTATTTCGAAACATTTTGTGCAGAAGTTTTTAATGAAACCATTTTAACAATTCAAAACGTTGGAAACTTTGAAATGGATTGAGATGGAAAATATTATTAATAAAAATCCACTATAATGCATACATATACTTGCCTGGTCACTCCAAGCCCAACATTGTGAGGGAAAATGGTGGCATTGTAGACATTGTTGTGGCCGTGAACTGCATCAATCCCATAAATCATTGGAATTCCAAGACGGGTGGATAGAGACCCCTTTTGAAGCTCATTCACCATATTCACCCAAGCCTCCGCCGAGGCCTTCGGAGCCGGTACACTCCCTCCACCGCTCAAAACGCTCCCTGCCCAGCCATATCATAACCCATTTACTCAACACCACAAATTGTGTCCAAAAAAACCCAACATTGATAAAATAGAGCATGTATTGGTATAGAAACTTAGAGATCGTTCAGTGACTTTTGGTTACCAATGAAGTAAGTCTTCATCACATCGGGCGTGGCAACACTGCGCTCGATTTGCACCATTTGGCCAATCTTTTCGGCCAGGGTCATTTTGTTCATGAGGTCTTTGATTCTAGCACCCAATGGCTGTTTTCGGTCTTTGTATTTCAAGTATTTTGCTTCAGTAAGAGCTGCCAAGCAGCATAATAGTATGAAACCCATTATGGGTATTGAAAATCTCCCCATTTTAGCAGAACCAAGTCGGTTTTTTTGTTGGTAATCTGCAGATTTAACAGAGTCAGATAGTTGATAAACGTAATATTCAGTAAAGAATGCAACACGGAGACAGAGACTGTGATTGGTACATAAACTATAGTTGGAGAGAGAGAGAGAAGCATAAAGATTTTAGATTGAGCTGGAAAACCAGAGAATAATCAATGCACATGAAGAAGCATTTCAAATGTGAACATCAATGTTTACAAAAAAAAACAACAACATAGGGAGGAAAAGAAATATGCATACACGATGAAACATAATGATTAAAGAAATGAAGAAGAAGAAAGCTTTGAACTTTCTTACTGTGAGCAGTGAACAGAAGTGAGATACAGAGCACGTAGCTACACAGACCAAAACGGAATGAGAGAAACAGAGGCTCAGAGGAAGAGGAAAGAAAAAGCAGAGAGAAATGAATTTAAGAGGATATTTTCTCTCTTTTTCCTCTGCTACTGTCAGGTCTGAATGCTGCAGACTGCAGTAGCCTTTGATAGGGGGAAGCGTGCTGAGATTATGAAACGCAACGGGAGGGAGGCTACTTTTATAACAAGTTTATGTATTATTTAATTTCTTTTTTTTTATCTCCTTGTTGCCCACAAAACTTGGATTTTCTTTTTCTTTCTTTTTCTTCTTGAGGAAATTATTTATTTAGTCCCTATAGTTTGAAGTTATACTAAATTGATCCTTAAGGATATTAAAAGTATCTTGAAGATCCATGGAGTAATTTGTCTGTCCATAGTAATTTCTTTCTACGGTATTTAGTCAAAAACCTTGGGTTGGGTTGCACTTCAAGTTTACCATCGAGCTAGGCTAATTCTACAACCTTTACGGCGAGGAGGGGCTTCAAGTGGTGCCTTCGTAAACTCTTAACTTCGATGGGGCCCCTAACTCTGCCGTCGCCGAGCTTGGCAAAATCTATGACCTCTAGCAACTCTCAAAAATGCCAGATCTACAGCCTCTATAATGAAAAATGATGGTCCGTTTGTTAATGATTTTGGTAAAAGCAAAGACAACCCATCATTCCATTTTTTCAACCTTTTTTTTCTTTTTACATCACATTAATAACTTTTTTATTACTATTCAAATTAAAAAAAAAAATCAGTATAATGATGTTTGGTAAAAGTGTTTGGTGGGGTGGACACTGTGCATATTGGCGTGGATACTGTACATCTTTTGTCTTTTTCTTAAAAAATAACAAACAAAGTCAAACCCATTATTTTAAATTACCAAAATACTCCTTCATAAGTTTTATGTTTCTCCACCAATCTCCCACGAACTCTTTTTTTTGGCAGCAAGGCTCAGATCACCATCATCGGTTAAGTAGGAAAAAAGATGGGCTTAGATCTGCTTCTTTTCCAAGTCTAACAAAAGGAAGCGCAATGGTGCAGATTATATGAAATCGTCTCTCTGCAAATTAAGCCGCTGAGTGGAGCCTATTTCCAAATGCTTCGACGGCTGAGTGGTTGTCGTGGTGGGCTTGACGACCAGAACGGCTGGTGGGTCGTCGTCTTCATGCAAGAGCTTTTCCCTGTCAAGAACTAGTGTTGTTTTCTTCGCTCCCTCTTCCTCCATACATAGAATGCTCTAATTGAAGAGTCTCTTTTCTTTTCTGAGCACACAAAGACGACTCTGGTTGATTGTCGACCACTCTTTGTGCGCCTCTCTCTCTCTCTCTGTTTTTTGCAGGGGTGAAGATGGAGGGAGGAGTCTGGTTGTTTGGACCAAAAACAACGAACAATCCGAAGTTCAAAAATTGGAGGGTAAAATCGTCTTTTTTTGCCTGACAAAAAATTGAAAATAAAACTCTTGTCTGGTCAAAACGTACGACCGGTCAAAACGAGCATAGTATCCACGCCAAACACTTTTACTAAAAGAACTCTATAAAACAATTTTTTTTCATACCAAATAATCTTTTTCATCTTTTCAAAAAATAAAAATAAAATTATTTTTTTCTTCACATCAATTTTTTGCTATAATATCGAATTGTAACCAAAATAAAATCGTTTATCAAATGAACCCGACATCTGGTGGTACGGTTCGCACACCCTAACTTCCATGGGCAGCTCTTAGGGTTCAAGTATAGTCTCGATGACATCAAGGACATCTTCCCAGAGTTCTTTGGCAGCAGTGGCAATGAAGGTAAGTTTTAATTTAAGAGATTGATTATAAATGTGATAAAGTTAAAGGAGCTAAAAGTAAAGTATTTTTCAAATCTTGAATAATTTTAAGAGTGTTTTGCCCCACGTTATTTAATTATGATGGCCCAATTGGTTCCTAACATTTCTACATCCACCACAGCAACACCCAACACTACAGGCTACTAAAGGCAGACATTACGAGTACACCGAGTCCTTCGTCTTTGAATGATAATTGATAATGCAATTGCCTATTAGTAAAAAGGAGTAACTTAAAAAAAAAAAAAAAAGAGAAAAGAAGAAGAAGAAGAAGAAGAAGAAGAAAGAGAAAGAGGAAAATTTCACTTACTCACTAACTTACACACATTTTACAAATACTTCTTTAATATTCAAAATTTTATTTTAATGTATCAAACTTTCGTTTCGTTCTAAATACTCATTTACTATTAAATATTATAATTAAATTAAACAAGAAAAATGATTAAAATTATTTTAGTAATTTTACATCTCTCCATTAAGATTTAACAGAAAATTCTAACGAAATTAGAAACGTTGAAGAAAATCAAAGTTTAATACATCAAAGTAATAGATTTTGAATATTGAGATAGTGCAAAAAACGCATAAGCTCATGAATGTAAGTGAATTATTCCCTTAAAAGCAATTTGAATTTTCCCATGACTTTTTTAAAGTTTAAAGTTTCTCAGTTTTATTTCTTGAATTTCTAATTTAAAGTATGTTTGTTCCATTAGAATTTGGCGTTAAATCTTAACAAAGGATATAAAAAATATCAAAATACCCTCAATTTTTTTTTTTATATTTTTACTGTGAAATTAAGAGTAAATTTAAAATTTTGTAAAAGTTTTAGAGGTATAACCGTATAAAGGTTATTTCATCCATTTCAACGTCAGTTTAATCCCAAAAATTTAAGGGATATAATAAATTACATTAAATTAGAAATATAAATAGTAAAAGTGAAAGTTTCTAAAATTTAAAAAATCTTCTAAAAAACGTGTGTAAGTTTAAAAAATTATTTCTATTGAGTTTCTTTCTCCTAGAGAAAAATAATAAATTAAGTTTATTAAAGTGGAAATGGCACACAAAAGACAAAACAATGCAATCAAGACAAAAGCTGGAATTTATTCTGCTTCAAACGGCTACATTTTTTGAAAATGTTCGAGATTATAACGTTCGGAACGCTTAACTTTTGTGATGATTGGATGCGGCCCATCGTAGAGATTTGATTGGACTTTTCCTCAGTTCCTCGAACCGAATTTTATTAAAATATCTTATATTATATTATATTATATTATATTAAGAAATAATATTTTTACGTTTTTACAGTATCTTGTCTGTATATTTAGTTGGAGTGGTAGGTTGAATTTATCCGTAACTTTTTATTATTATTAAAGGATAATTATTTTTTGTCCTCATAAACTACAGTATTTTAACATTTTTCTTTCATGAACTACTAATTATAATACTTGATCCGATCAAACTTTTATCTTATAACATTTTCGCCTTTTTGTTAGTCAAAGAAGTTAAAACTAACGGTCAATGGAGAGAAATTTTTTTCTTCCATTTTTGTCCCCATTTCAAATCACTAAAATGACACTTATACTCTCTTAAAGTGGGGGCAAAAATGAAAAAAAAAAAAAAAATTATCTCTGTGGACCGTCTTTTTGACTGACAGAAAGGGAAAAGTGTCATAAGATGATAATTTGATGGGGTCAAGTGTCATAGTTGGTAATCCATGAGAGAAAAGTGTTAAGGCGATATAGTTCATAGGGCCAAAAGATAATTACTGCTTAATTTAAAAGTAAATTGAGCATATCACATCAGGATCAACAATTTTTTACACGACTCGTAAAACTTGATATAGACCTAACACAAAATTAAAAAGTTAGGGTTGTTAAAAAGCTAGACTCATTAAATTAAATGAGTTTAGTTAGAGTTGACCTATATAGTTTTATACGCATGTCTCAACACAACTTGAATTCAACATACGATATAATAACTGTCAATTTTTAACATAATATGTGAATCAGACACGAACTCAATGTAAAATTAAAGGGTTAGGTGTTAGGGGTTTGATCTGTTTAATTAAATAGATGAGGGTTAAAATTAACTTATATAATTTTATAACTATGTCTAAAGACATAACCACCCTTGAGCTTGGGATGTCCCCTACTCCAAGCCAAGGGTGGTCCCCCCCAAAAAAAATAAAAAACCTTTAAAAATTAGTTTTTGCCCCCCATGCCCCAAACTTGGTATTTTAGTTCCATCCCTACCATGTCTTGACACGATCCGAACCTAACACAAATTGCCACCCTTATATTATGCCAATTTAATATGCTAAAAAATATATAAAATTAACATTTTTCTATATTATTTCCTATTTAACTTCCCACAAATTTTAATGGCACATGGGTGGAAATTTATCACTAGGATTTGACTGGACAAAAGCGCCCAATGTCTCATGCATATCAGCCGGACTCTTATTTTCTAACATTTTTCTTACATTCTTAACACGCGGGTACCACGAAATTATGTCTACTTTCCACGTGACCCTGTCTTTAGACTTTTGGTCAAAAGCTTATGAGACCAGATCTTAGATCTACTTCTCATTTTATTTTAATTTCTCATGCTCTATAATGACCTTTTTTATTTTTTTTATTTTTCATTTTTTAACAACACCCTATTGGCGGGGTAGATGGTGTAAAAGGAATTGAAAAAGGGAGTGAATTAAAACTTGAGGTTGATCTTGAAATAAATAATAGGGTCTTTCCTTTCAAGTCCTTTGTCAAACACACCCTACACACTAGGGATATCAATTTGAGTTCAATAATCGGCTTAGTATCATGTCATACATAAATATAAAATCATATGGGTCAATTCAAACATAATTATTTAATTAATCATGTTAAATGCCTTAACTTTAGCACGACATAACTCATATAACTCGTTTAATAGACAGATCGTGCTGGATCAACTTAAATACGACCTATTTAAACATGTTAGTGTTGTCAAACCCAAATACCAAAACGGACCAAGACAATAAATAATCTTATATTCTCAACTACACAGTATCAAATTCATAAGGGGTAATTACATTTTTCCCTATAAACTACAACGCATTTTCACTTTACCTGCATGAACTACCAGCACTACTGCTTGACCCCCATGAATTACTATTTTGTGTCCAAAATTCTCATTCTGTCAATCAAATGCCCCTTCAATTAAAGGCGTTAACTCAAACAATAAAAAATGATAATACATTGTAGTTCATGGGAGCAAGGTAACGAGTAGACTGTCAGAGTTAACGCCTTTGGCTAACAAAATGGGGTTTTGGATACAAAATGGTAATTCATGGGAGTCGGGCAGTATGAATAGTAGTTCATGGGAGTAAAGTAAAAATGCATTGTAATTCATGAGGGAAAAAATAATTACCCCAATTCATAAAGTCAACTAATAATCCAAAGCAATTTAAAATAAAAACTCCTAATAAATTAAAGACACTAAACATCTATGTTAATTTTTTTGTCTTCTCAAGTCACGATTAGAGCTTGTGGTGATTTATTGATATATAAAGGCAATTTAAGGATGTAAGTTAAATCTCTCTACTTATTGTAGTAGGCACGAGTCACTACATGTGTAGCTGCACATGGAAAGAAATGGTTGTAAAACACTAGAGTTTTTTAGTTTAAATGTTTGTAGTTGACCATATTTCTCTTCTAGATGATGATGTTGCGTGATGTGCACGTGATAGTGGTATATTCTATAATCATTGTGGCATGGCTATAAACATCTGGAAAGCGCATACATATTTATCATGTATTCAATGATATGGTAAAAATGTATGTTGACATGTTTAGGTCGGCTCACTCACACAAGCAATAGCCTCCAACGCTTAAGTAGCAAGTAGATATGAGACATTGTGTCACTTGATGCTTACATTAGGGCCGGCCCAAACGCTAGATGAGTTACACCGGCGCTTAGAGGCCCCATTTCATAAGGCCCAAAAAAAAAAATTTAAGCCCAAAATATTTTTTTAATGAGGAAAAAATAATATTATTTGTTTATAATATCGAAGTCCTCAATAAAATAAGAACAGTAATTCAGAAAAAAATACAAATTTGAGAATCCCAACATAAATTCAGCCCCTCACAATAGGTTAAAATGTTAAACTTTTCACAATTAAATAAGGTTAAAAGGGTTATTTTGTAATCTATGAAAATGCTGAAAGACAAAAATAAGCTTGCTTAATTTAAATATAAAGAACAAAGAATAAGGGCAAAATGGTAATTTTAATCTTAAACAAAAAATCACTAAGTGTGGAATTGGTGCTTGTTTATAGCTTATTAGGTAAAAATCTCTTGCAATGTTAAAATAATAATATTAAAATAAAAATATTATTTTAATTAATATTTAAATATTAAAAAAATAAGGCATCATTTCAAAGTTTTGCCTGAAGCTCCCAAATACATTGGGCTAGCCCTGGCTTATGTAGTACCTAGAGTTGGTTGACATAGTACCTAAATATAGGGGTGTAAACCCGGTCTGGTTTCCCAGTTTTGGCCAAAACCGGGAATCGAACCGGGGTACCCCGGTTCCTTGTTTTGGGAAACTGAAACCGAAACCGAGACCTCGATAAAACCGGGGTCCCGGTTACCGATCGGTTCCGGTTGTACCAGGTCCAATAACCGATTTTTTTTAAAAAATTACTTTTTGGGCTTATTTTAGGTTGGGCCTAAAATAAGCCCTTTTTTTTTTTTCATAAGTTAGTTATTTTTTTAAAAATCTGTTAGTATTTTTGTCTAAATTAAAGGGGCTTTGTTGTAATTGTTTCAAATAATTAAAAAATAAACCTAAAAAAGCCTAAAAATTCTAAAAAAATCAATATTTTTGCCTATATGGGCTATAGAAATAAAAATTCAATTTTTTAAAATACCCTAAAAATTATTTTAAATTAGGTACATAAAGAAAACTTTAAAACAATAAAAAGTAAAAACAAGTATGTAAACAAACAAAAAAACTAAAATGTAAAGCCCTAACAAAAAATATATATATATTTAACCCAGTTCCATTAACGGTAAAAATCGGTACCAAAAATCTAACCGGTACTGCTTTTGGTTTTCCAAACGAGCAACAGGACCTCGGTTTCCGGTTTCCCGGTTTTCCGGTTCCGGTTCCGATTCCCCGGTTTTTTTTGACACCCCCACCTAAATATATATGTTGCATTAGTTGGGGCTAAGATGAGGTCTTTTTGTTATTGTTAAGATTGTACATGGATAGCATACAATCTATGTAGTTTGTGATTAACCATATACGAAAACATAATTTGGCGCCTAAGGTGGCGAGCAAATAGAAGACTTGTGTAGGAGATTATTAGGTAGTGTCTAGACTAAAGTTTGTACGATATATTGAGTTTCGACATATGCTCATTTGGAAAGAGAACTCTACTATAGCATGTAATTTGTACTACATGTGCTTGCTTGACGGAAAATGGAGGTGAGTTAATCGATCCCTACTTTCTCATTGTGAGTTACCGTATGTTATTATTAACAACCTTATTTATGCCCTATGTGACTTTTGACTATGTCACGAAGTCGAGGTTTTAGTTTTTATTACTATAGAATATTGCCCATGACCATGTATGATGCAGTCTAAAAGAGCATTGCTAGAAAGTGACCGGAGCGAAGCTATCTAACATAAGGGTGGAGCGAAGACTATTTGGTAACACTTATGTATTGTTTTTGTATTCGCTACCGGCAGATTGTGTTTTGTCTTGAATGTTGTTACATAATCTTGAGTACATCATATTTTGTGAAGGTTAAGCATTATATTATGAGATCTTAAGCTCGAAAGGAATTAGAGATGCTTAATTTGATGTGACAAAATGAGTCGGGGCATAATGAAACATTTCTATGAATGTTGCCATGCTAATCCTTACAAGATTTAGTATAGTGCTTTCAACCTTTTTATATAGGCTTGCTAGATGGTCCAATAATATATTTAACTTTATAATTATGATAAAAAAAAATGAAAACAAAAACAAATAGAGAGATGCATAGTTGGACCGTACCCATTGTGTGCGAATGAGAGATGTAGCAAATTGGGAGCCATCAGCGGGCAACCCAATAGGAGTAACGGTTGAATGATGTTCAATGTTTTTTTCAATGACAAAAGTGTAAAAAATCAGTGGAGTGGAACCCAATGTTTTAATGTGTATGCAAGAACTCCAACGAGTATGCGAATGAAAAGCATCGAAATACTTCTCTCTCAAACTATGAATTTTGTGGGTATCAGCATATTCGCTCTAGTAGCATATTCCACCACCGAGAGAAGAATGAAGGAGACTCGAGTTAAAAGCATGTGAAACAACTCCAATTAGATGTTGTTTCAATGAGAAAGAGGTACCAAACTTTTTATTCTACAATGTTATTTTTCTAACATGGGAGAACATGTCCCAAAGATGTAACTCAATCAGTTATGGATTATGCCTCATGAAACGATGTTTACTAATTTAATCCTTCCTCCCCTTCCCTTGTGTGAACATGTCAAAAAAAAAAAAAAAACGTGAGAGCTCACCGCCCAACCAAATCAAGACATTATCATGTGTTTTACCCTTAAATAAAACAAAAGATCAAGAATTTAATAGTAATTCCACTTCCATTAAGCTTAACCACAATACATAATCAGCTAGCCAGAAAATACAAAGGAGCTCATTTTATTCTCTTTTACATAATAAGCTAGCCAGACAATACAAAGATTTATCTTAGTACCTTTTTCTCTTCTATATTTCTCCCGTAAACAAATTTGGGAAAAAGAAGACCGAAAACACTACACCCCAGTAATAAACCAGAGCTCATCGTTTCAGCAGTTATCATAATCACCTGCATGCCACCAAGCCACCAAGGTTGCTTCATGTTTCATTGATTCCAAGTAGCAAACAGCTCTCAGCTAGTAGGATCTTTGTGAGGTGAATATCCTTCACTTTGTGCCCATTGACCATTCCAAGTACCTCTCCACGCTTTCCAGCCCACAGAGCTCCTTCACAACGGGCATGGTGGCGGGAACTTCCAACTGGAATGCTGTTGATGTAGCGGTAGACCATCTTGGCTGCTCCAAGAGAGAAGCTGTTTCTGGCATCTTTGATCGCTGCTCTAGTAGCGCAGTGTACTGAAGCTGCTAGAACTAATGGTGGCTCGCCCGAAGCTGCATGAAAACAGTTTTCGGTTTAATTAATTAATTAATTTATTAACTGCTTGATTTAATCAGACTGCAAACTCATCACTGTTCCTGATGGCATTGCATTGATGCCATAGCTATGGGCAACAGGTCCAATTAAAGAAGTAGGTGAGTCTTGTTTAAGCTGCCAAGTCCCTGTGTTTTGGCATTCAGTTTCTTGGTCAAAGTTTCTTACTTTAACAAGCTTGCTAATTGAGAAAGATTTTTCCTTGTTCTAGGATAGGAAAAGTTGAGAGGAAACTTCACTTACCCCTCGAGGTATCACTTGGTTTTCCCGACTCTAATAACCTTGATGTATCACTTGATTTTCTTGGCCCTAACAACTACATCAACTCGTAACGAATCGAAAAGACACCAACCTTGTAGGTGACTCTTGCCACTCTCTTAAAAGCCAACCCAACAAAACAATCAGGGGAAGTTAATTTGTAGCATTTTACATGTGTTGTGAATGGAAATAACATTTTGTTAACATACACCCTTCTTCCCCACCAAATTTCCTGCAACTTTTTCCTCTTCGTCCATATCTCTCTCTATAACAAATCATCTCTCGAATTATCAAAAGTTGCAATGTAAGTATTCTATTTGCAGCCCCTTTTAATTTCACCCCTCTGTTACAAAAAATCCTATCAAAGGATGCCAGAATGACTAAAATATCCCCATTAATTTTTTATTTTTTTATTTTTATAAAAAAAGTGAACATTTTCTGACCCATTTCCTCTTTCTTTTACTGTTGTTTTACTTTCTAAAAACCAAAAAATCAATTAAGGGCAAATTTTATTTTTATATAATTTTAGAAGAATATAAAAGACATTTCACCAGTTAGCCATTTGAATTAACACAAAATCCTAATGGTAGGGGAGAAATTAAGAGGCAAAAAAATGGAATACACATTGCAACTTTTGACAATTCGAGGCTAACATTGCAAAACCCATGATACATTGAGGGGGATAAGTGAAGTTTTTCCAAAAGTTGATGAATCTATAACCGCTACAGTGTACTCAAATGAAATCAGATCTAGATTAAATGAAAACTTTAAGAAAGGCATTGTTGCTTAATTTCCTTCCTGTCTCGTTTGCTGTTTCTTCCTTCCCCTCTTCATTTTATTTATCCTCACAAATACTCTTCTTAGAAACTGCTCATATCCCTGAAAGCACTTAAGTTCAGCCCCAACACCGTACAATCATCCATATCCCTTTTAGAAAACCTTGAACTCAAGTTCTTATTACCCCTTAGCCCACAATTAACCAATCGAAACCAACCTAAAAGCTGTCCAGTAATACAATTTGTTTCCCAGTTGTTCAACATTTGCCTCGAAGCCACTCTAGAATACCAATCAATCCACAAGCCCTAACCATTTCTCAGACAATCTTAGGACCCTAAAGTCATTGTTTCCCCGCATTTTAGCTCACCAAACATGTTAAAGTAGACAGCTCCCAAATTATTTTCCATAAAGGAGTTTTTTTGAAAGTACACAGACATATTCCATTGGTACACCAAAGGAATTGTTAAATTACTAGTTATCCCAAAAGCTTAAGCTGATAGAAAGAAATTTAATCACTTAGCCATTACTTTAACACTCCTCCTCACGTGTGGGCTCAAGCTTGTGAGGCCCAACACGTGAAATATTTAATTTAAATGGGGGGTGATTTGACGGAGTCAATGTTCAATCTCAGGACCTTTAGCTTTGATACCATGTTAAATTACCAGTTATCCCAAAAGCTTAAGTAGATAGGAAGAGGTAAATTTAATTACTTAACCATATTTTAACAGGAATATGCCTGTCAGCTTATAAGCAACATGTTGACATGCTCAAAGTCGGCAGTTTAAGAAAAATGACATTACTAAATATGAATTGCATAGAGAAAAGTCTGGCGGATACCTTATTAGGAGAGGTAACTTGATTGTCTGTTCACAATTCACAACTATACCAGGGGGGAAGAATTCCCCAAGGAACCCCTCCCTACGCTCAAACATAGAATTTTATTATATTGTTATCCATTACCTACCATGGACTCAATTGATTGAATAAGCCAATTACTAGAAGCTAGTTATCGAAATTGCTGAAAAAGTTAGACACAATATTTTACTGAAATCTTGGTCTTGCAAAATGGTTCCCAGTTTAGGTATGGTTTTATAGCATCAAACACCTAAGAAAATCTACCAGTAACAAATCTCCTTCTACTGAGATAAATGGAACATTTTATTCTTTCAATCTTTTAATTAGTTTTGAAACATCTTGAAGCTTTTTCAATAAAAGCCATTTGCATATGATGCAAATATTTGAAGGAACATACCTTTCGAAGAGAGAACACGTTTTCTGTGATGTCCACTGTTCAGTACTTGAACATTGAATTGTTTGGGTATGGTGTCAAGTGTAGGAATCTTGTATGTCCATGTGCCTTCCACAACTACTAATCCATTTGAATTTGTCAGGTATTCTTCAAGCATGAAAAACCCAATTCCTTGGACAAAAGCTCCCTCAATCTGCAAGAAGCACCTTAAATTATTGCAAGTCCATGTACCATTAGCCAGTGAAACAAATACAAGGTGGGGAATTTCAGCAGGAGGAATCCCTAGCACCTCTCTATATGTATATGTTTTAGCCTCAATTTACATAATTAAGTGACTCAGATTCATCTTGCTTATGTGCTTGAAGCAAGATAATCAGTTCCTACACCTATTCCTCTTAATCAGGTGGTTGTGCACATTGCTACTAATCCAGCATTCCAAGAGAGAACAAAGCATAATGAAGTTGATTGTCATTTTGTTAGGGATAAAATATTGAGCGAAGATATCTCCACATTTGTGAGATCTGGAGATCAACTTGCTGATGTGTTCACAGAGTCTCTTTCTTGAACCGATTGGAATTTATTTGTTCTAAGCGGGGCAAGGCTTGTATGATATATACGCTCTAGCTTGAGGAGTATTAGAGTGAATGTATGAATATTTGTGGAATAATATGTAATTTCTTAAGAGTAAAGGGAGTAATATGTAAACCTTCTAGACAAAAGCCCAAGTGTTCGAATGAGCTATCTCCAATAGTTGTCATAGTACAAAATATTCTTGTAATTTAGCTTTTCTATTTAAGAAACGGAGGAGGAATGAGCTACGTAGGAGCTACAGAATCCATTTCCTAGCTTTCTTCCCATTTCAATTTCCTCAAGTCTTATTTCTTTACACTGGTAACAGCCAACATTCAGAACCAGACGTGAAGAAATGACGATGATTGGAATATCATCATGAAAAATCCTTTTTCACGCATACAAAACTTTTCCAAAGCAATAACATGTAGAATGTAGACTGAATGAAATATGAGACACCTTCATTTTGCTAGGAAAGTATGACACCAAAAGAAGAATACACACACAAACACCATGTAATGTGTGTGAGAGAGAGATTTTTAGTAGCACATGGGTCAAAACAGACAAACCTGTCCTAAATCCACGGCAGGGTTGAGACTCTGCCCACAATCATAGACAATATCAGTTTGCAAAATTGTGGTTTCTCCTGTCAAAAGATTTACCTCCACCTGTGACAGCATAGTTTTGTGTTAGTGTTTCAACTGATATTAGTAAATTTCACTGTAGTATGACTTGTTCTGCAATATGGTACACTGGAACAGTTCCATAGTGCCCTCATGAAACTTTACTTGAAGAAGCACTTCTCTAGTTTCAAAAAAAGAAAGAAAAAAAAATGGAAGCAATATGGTGTCAGATATAAACATGCCTCACTCACTGCAGCACCATAGTTTAGGTATCGCATGGAAGTAAGGTCAGGGACGAAGTAAGAACTTGCCGATAAGTTCACAGCTTGAAGGTGTGCCTACATTTTTATAGATTTGAGTCAGATGGAAAATATGTAATGTATCAAATCAAGAATATTTCTAAAGAAAAGTGCAAGTTAATATCCTGCCTCCTGGGGGTTCATATGGGCCATTCTTAATACAGCATGCGCCTAGGGGATCCAAAACCAAGTGAAGATATTTCTTGAATTACATTTCAATGACTAATTAATGTTATTAATAAAGATAAATCATTGAACCTCAGAATCAGGCATTCCATAAATTGTTAATCAAATTCAATATATATTAAGGTTTGAGAGCATTCCATGCACTCACAGATACAAGAAGAAGAAGAAAAAAACAAAACAGCTTTCTTTTGGATTTAAAAAAATAATAAATAAATAAATTTACAATTTCATGGGAAGCATTTAGAGTTTCCTAAACCACAAAAAAGGGGCTCAATGCAAAGGTTCATTGCAACATAATGTGTCATGCATAGGTCCACAATTTCATATACATGACTAACAAGTTGCAACTGGAAGTATGACCTCACTCAATGTCTAAAAACCGTAAACAGTCAGTTTTGTTTTGGGCAAAATAAATATTTTTTCAAAAGTAATGGTTTCAGGTTTATCAAAAAAATTAAGTTAAAGATGAATATATAATATGAAAGCATAGTCCCAAGGAAACCCGGATCAACACTTGGTAACAACATATATATTGACTAACCTTAAGCAATAAATTAAAATCAGTAAGTATTTAAAAACAAAAATATCAAATGATGACATTTGACATTCGCACACAAGCTTTGAAAGATAAACAAAAAGCGTGAGAACATAATACTAGCCTTTTTGCAACTTCAGAAATTAAGACAAACAGAAGGAGCTCAAGTCCTTTTTCTTCTTCTTTCTCTTTACTTAGACATCTGCTTACCTAGCTCCTTTAGAGATTAGCTATTTTGATTTTCTTGTTTTATTCTCCTCTCCCTCTTAGGCATTCTCTTGTATACTATCCATGTACAAGGACTGCGCTCCTTAGAGCTTTTTGATCTATTCAACATTACTTATCAAAAAATAAAATAAAATTAAGACTCTATATCGTAGAGAAATTAAAAGATCATATTTTTCAACATTCTTTATATATATATATATATGTAATTAATCGAAAATTTTAATAAAAAGTGTAAGGCACCCCTACATATATAGAAAGTATACAAAAGGAAACACAATCCTCCTTTTCCACCACCCTCCTAAAAGAGAGTGTATTTAAATTTAGGGTCAAATAACAACTCTCCATTGTTTCCTTTTCACAAATCGTAATTGTTTGGCATTAAGCTTTGTTTTGTTCTTGTTTGGGTGTGGTTTGGGTCTCATATGACTGTTTATGAACTCTTTTCTTTCTCTTTCTAAGTAGGAGCTTTTTGTCTTCCACATTCTTTTAGGATTTTGCTATGGTCTTCTAGAAAACAATTAAAGTACTCTGACAAATAAATTTTCAGCATATTATTTTTGGATAAGTAAAGATTTATAGAAAAAGCGCAGAGGGGCGCAACCCTAGTACACAGGACGTATACAAGAGAACGCCTAAAGGGGGCTAGAGAAGAGAGAGATAAAGTTAGAAAAAGTAATCACAATAGGATCCAGCCAAGCGGCCGTCCAAGTGAAAAGAGTACTAAAAAAGAAATGTAAGAGATCTTCCAAGCTTCTTTCGGAATCCTCGAAAAATCTCTCATTCCTCTCAGACCAAATGCACCACATGATACAAAGAGGGACCATTTTCCAAGCCACAGCGCTACGAGGACGACCCCCCGACCACCAACAATGCAAAGGTCCACAACCCCCCGAGGCATCACCCAAGCCAGCCCAAAGCGACGAAAGAAAGCACTCCATAAAAATTGGGCACTCTCACAATGAAGAAGCAGATGGTCAATAGATTCCTCCTCCTTTTTGCACATACCACATCTATTGACCAACACCAAATTTTTCTTTCTCAAGTTGTCCAAGGTAAGAATTTTGCCAAGAGCTGCCGACCAAACAAAAAATGCCACCCTCGGAGGGGCTTTAGTACGCCAAATACTCTTCCACGGAAAATGAACATTGACAGACGAAGTGAGAATAGTATAGAAGGATCTCACCTCAAACTTCCCCCTCCTATTTGGAATCCACCAAATTTTGTCAGCCCCACCACCCAAATTATAAGAGTACAAGAGGCTATAAAGAGATGCCAACTCATCCACCTCCCAATCATTCAAAGATCTCAAAAAACTGATATTCCATTGACGAGAACCGCTCACCAACTCAAGATTATCCGCAATGGAAGCCTCCTTGTTGCTGGCCAACCCATACAACCCCGAAACAACTCCAAAAGAGACAAGTTACCACACCAAACCTCTCCCAAAAAGCTGATTCTGGAACCATCACCCGGAATAAGTCTAATATGGCTGGAAAAGTGACACCATTCCTTACTTATGAACTTCCACACACCCCTACCATGAGATCCCGCTCCTATTTTGGAACGCCACCCCCCTCTCTCCGAGCCGTACTTAGCCTCCACCACTTTTCTCCAAGAAGCTCCAGGTTCCGTAGCAAATCTCCACAACCACTTACCAAGTAAAGCACGATTGAAACTTCTCAAGCTACGAATGCCTAGACCCCCTTCTCGAACTGGAGAGCAAACCTTCCGCCAATTCACAAGATGGAATTTAAATTCCTCTCCTATACCTCCCCATAAAAAGCCACTTTTCAGCATATTATGCTTTCATTTAATAGTGAGACTCCAACTAAGTTTTTCTGCGTGAGATCCTAGAAAGCCTGGATGAGATTTTAAGCTTCGCTATCTTTTTCCATGTTTTCCTTTAATTTCTTTTTCTTTAAGTTGAAGCCACCAACCAGGCCTCCAGCAAACCATTTTTCAAACCTCAATTAATACTACAAATCCTTAAACACTAAAACAGCCCAACATTTGTTAAATCGCCACTTATTCCAAAAGTTTAAGTTGATAGGAAAGTGTGAATTTAATCATTAATTAATATTCTAAAACCCCCTCTCACATGTAGACTCAAATTGTCAATTAGTGATACCCAACACGTGAAATATTTAATTGAAATTAGATAAATTGTAGAGTTAAGGTTTGAACTCAGAACCTCTACTCTAATACTAAGTTAAAAAGCCACTTATTTTAAAAGCTTAAATTGATAAGAAAGTGTGAATTTAATCATTTAATTAATATTTTAACACTATCAATTAACAGAAAAAGGTTTCTCTTCACATACTGTTCATTACAGTTCCCAGCACCTGGACAGCATCTTGGGTCTTAGTTTGCTTGCATTGTTTTAAACCCAAACCCTCCAGAATTCTTAAACAAAACCTACATCTAAACTCCCTTAGCATTATAGGGCAGCCAATTACCCTCCCATATCAGATTTTGGTAATTGTGTTTACAGTCCTGCTTTAGGTCAAGAGAGTTTAAATTAAGATCTATGCCCCAACTATAACATTTTGCGGACAAAACATCGTGATTTTTGCAACTTCTTCAGTTCAAACTTTGCAACAACTTTTAAGTTGAAATTCTGAAAACACAATATGACCTTAGGTAATAGGTAGTCAATATTATTCAACTATCTACTGTATCATAAAGACTTGGTAAGATAAGGTCTTAATTAACACATGCCATTCTCAAAAGGAGAAGGAAATTATCAAAATAGATTGTCCACAGTGCAAATAGCTACCTGATCAATAAGCATCTCCCATTGGATAGAATCCATTTGCTCCTGCAACCTTTCCCTGAGAGGCCTGAGTCTCTCAACCAAAATATCGCAGCAAAGCCTCACTGCTTCACAGCTTGACTCAGATGTTGTGCTCCCTGCAGTAAAACCCCCTTGAATTAAACTCAAGGTATCAGATTGTATGACCCGCACTTTATCCAACAGATCCCCGGCTCCATCGCATTTGATTGAACTGAGAGCAAATGCAGCCATCTGTTTTACCTTTGTCCAAAGCCCCTGGCCAAGTTCAATCCCACCAACTTCCACAACGATAGACCCGTCATTTAAAATGCTCACTTTCCCTGGAGTTGGTCTTAACATCACTTCATGCACAATGGGTATTCGAGAAATGCCCCTTTTCCTCCATTTATTGTTCCTATTAAACTCTTTCACCATTTGTGTCCTATGGCATAAGCCTGAAGACATGGCCAAACTATCCCATATCGAAGGTAGAGTATACTCGAAAGGTTCATCTGCACCACCCTCATAGAATAAGCTAAGGCTGTTGTATGTGTGGAGATTTATGCTTCTGACAGAATCCACTTCCATCGAAAGTACAGATGCTACATGTTCAATTACAGCTTCGGCAATAAATGATCCTTGTACTTCCCCAGGTGCCCGCATTGCAGATTTACTTGAATGGTTTGTTTTGCACACCTTTATATCAAAAGACAAAGCACCCCAGTCATACTTTTTAAGCGCACCCAGCACATTATGAGGCATCACTGGACTTATATCTGCAGACAACCCCGCATCAATTAATATCTCAAGTTGTAATGCAGTAATCTTCCCATTAGACTTGAATCCTACACTGTATGTTATCTTCATGGGATGCCTTCCTCCTGCCATTATCATATCAGTCTTGCGATCAAGATAAATCCTCACAGGGCGGCGCAATTTGTGTGCTGCAAGTGCACATGCCGTAGCCACCTAAAACGTCACAGTTTAAGTTTGCGCCAATGGATTGTAAACTTGTAGCAATAGATTACTTAATCACTTCTATCAAATGATACAGAGTACCAAACCAATTAAAAAAAAAAAAACACACATGATGAGAGAGAGAGAGAGAGCTTACTAAGAAAAAAACTGGACCACACAAACTAAAAAGGAAGAAAATGAATATCCATTTTCAATCAATGGAAATGCAAGCAAGTCTCAAGCACTTTATGATGGGCATCCAATGAAATTCTTATGGGCTAAAACAGAATTGAGTGCTGGGTTACTTCATCTTGCTGAAAAGTCAATTGAAAAAAACGTGATGAAAGAGAGAGAGATCACTAAGAAAAAACACTGGACTGCACAAATTAAAAAGGAAGAAAATAAACAAACATTTTCAACCAACAGAAATCCAAACAAGTCTCAAGCAATTTATGATAGACATCCAAGAAAATCCTAACAGGCTAAAACAGAATTGAGTTCCCAGGTTACTTCATCTTGCTGAATAAAAGAAGTTCCTCGTCTAAATTAACAGAAAATTTGTCTTCCTAGAAAGGTAGTCACTTTAACTACAGAAAATTCAGATTCAATTCTACTGTGATTAAAAATGCTTAATTTCGGATGGGACTTGTTGGCAGAGTATCAATAATGAAGATATAATCTTGTCAAAATGTTGAACTAAAGAGATACATACAGCAAGATACTCACAGGCATGGCTTTTACGGACTTTCCACCAAAGCCTCCCCCAACTCGTCTTGTAATTACACGAACATTATGATGAGGAATACCAAGACATCTTGCAATCACAATGTGTGTCCACTCAGGGACCTGGCTTGAACTATAAACCACCATGCAGTTGTCTTCATCTGGTACAGCAAGGGCAGTTTGCGTCTCCATATAGAAATAATATTGGGACCCAAGTTTAATCTGAATGTTACAATTCCCCAAAATTTTGACCATAAGAATGCATTTTCTTATTTGTTGGGTGACTGAAAGATGCTGAATCAGTCAACAATTCTTTTTCTTTTTCTTTTTCTTTTTTTAATGGCAGGTTACATTTAAATTGAGTGAAATTATACATGCTCAAAGAGTAGGGAAACTTGGGACTTGGGGTGGTAGGAGGTTGGTTAGGAGAAGCAAAGAACAATGGCATATAGATGACAAGTACCTCAGCAGAAACAATCTTCTGATCAGCTTCAGCCATTCCTTCCAATATATCACCAACTTGTTTTGGGTAAATGAAAGAAGGAACCTCAAAAAGGCTAGATTTCTTAACAGCCTCTTCAACAGAGAGAATTGGAGGTTCAAGATTTTCCATGTCATAATCAACCACCGCGAACTTTATGGCCATATCTGCATGCTTCTGTGTATCTGCAACCTACAAAGTCATTTTAATGAGTAGATCATGCAGAAACCTCAAAAAGGAAGTAAATGCATTTGTATATTATCTTCAAAGTGTATACATTTATAGTTAATGGAAATGAAGGCCACATATTCCTAGACAAGAATAATGGAATCAGGAATTACCACAAAGGCAAGACGCTGACCAGCACACTCTGTAAGCTCCTCAGCAAATAAAGGTTCAGTACCAAATATGGTCTTTGATCCTATATTCTCTCCACCTGTGGGGATGTCATTATAAGTAATAACTGCAGCTAGTCCATCTGGATATGGTTTAGGCTGGAATTTTATGCCCTTTACCAGTGCCAAAGGTTTTGTGCTATAAATGAATGATCCATATAGGCAATTTGCTGGTGAAGGAATGTCATCCACATAGATAGCCTCACCTACACAATTGAACAGCATGAGTTGAGCCATCTAGTTTAATTTAAGAGCTTGCAGCAGTAGTGGAATGGATGTAACAAAAAGCAAAAGAAAAAAGAAGTGTGGTCTGATTAATCACTGTTGTCTAGGCTAGATGGTATAATTGATCATAATGAAGCAGATAACCTACGGAACACCAGTTACATAAGTTACAGTGAGTTCTCAAGGTATGGGGGGAAGGTCCTATCTGGGGTAATTTATGAACATGATTGCTTGCAGTAATTCCCAAGAAAAAGAGCAATGATTTTAACACCAGTTAAAACTTTAGCCCTGTTAATCAAAATAGAAGAAAATGTATGAAAGGAGGAGCTGATTTTTTTATATATCCAGCCCTCTGCTATTCATTCCATATATATAGAAGTGGCTATGATAGAGTGAGGAACATTCCTGATAATGACAGCTGGCAGGGACACCTCAACTAGGTTTTCTTCCAGAATAGTACAACTTATTATAGCATGCATTCTAACAAGCTCAAAGATGAAGAAAAGGCAAATTCAGAGAACCTTGTAAGTTAAAAGTTTGAATTGTCCAATCCATTCAGGCCTTAATGCATGGGTCAAGTTTCAAACAATAAAAATGACACCAGTAAAGAGCAGAAGGATGCTAGAAATAAACGACATGATAGAAAATAATTTAAATAAATAAAAAGAAAACCATGTTTATGATGCACATAATCACAAGCAGTATAACAAACCAGAAGCTTGGATGGAAGCTCCAGATTTTGTAATTGGCTCACCAACCGGATGATACTCTGTACTCAATCCAAGCACCTGCTTAGCAGATGATAGCAAAGCTCGGGTTTTATTATGATCAAGCTGGACATAATTGTGGTCTATTTTGAAATCCTTGACCAAAACATTATTCATATATCCATCCAACAAACCATTAGAAATTTCACCACTATTGTCAATTAAGGGGCTAAGGAAATCAAAAAGAAAACCTATGGCCAAGCTTGACCTATAAGCAGGAGAGGAAGTGCCATCTCCAGGTATTACAGTTGCTCTAACTAATTTGATAGCTTCATATAAAACACCTACACTTAAAATTTTTCCAGCTAAAAATTCCTCCACCTTTTTTGCTCTGATTGCATGTTTAGCCCCATAAGCACCAAAAGCCAGCTGACAGTTATTTATAATAATTTCATTAGAAGATTTGCATCCAGAAAGTTCAGCCAAAAAAGCAGCATTTAAATAGGGCAATGCGTTTCCAAGAGGTCGTGGTGCAGCTCGATAGGTTTCAAACATCAACATAGTGTTTGTTTCACAAGAAATATTTTTTATCGATTCCCAATTTGGGATTTTAACATTTAGAAGTACAGTACTCGAATCCAACGGAGGCCTTTCCAGAAACTCTTCCAACAAAATCGTTTCATGTCTAGGACCATTCATTATATCTACCATTGAACCCACAGCAAGAAGTATTGTAGCAATATCAGAAGGAAAGTGTTTCCGTTGAGCCATCACCAAATTCCCCCCTACACTAGCTGTATTCCGGACAAACCCTGAAGCAATCTTCTCCATATGGTTGGCAATCTTTTTGAACACCATCTCACCCTTTGAGTGAACTTCACATTTGTTTTCTTCCTTTAAAGCTTCAATCGCTTTAGTGATTGTCACGGTTGCTCCAATCTCAATCCCTGTAGGATCTTTTCTAATTGATGAGAGCTCAGGAATATACCTTATATCAATGTATCTGTCATAGCGATCTAATTCCTTGTAATAACCCATTCCCGTGTTACCAGAAACCAATTTTATCAAGCTTCCATTATCAACATCAACGGACTCTAATAAGCTTTGAAGTTCCTTGACACTAACAGGATTGTACCAACTAAATCTTTTAGAATCCAAAAGCATGGAAGACCTGATTTCCTTCTTCAAGAACTCAGGAAATGTAGAAATCTCTTTATTATGGCTATAGAAAGGTAATCTATTTATTTTAACTTCTTTACTATCTCCATTTCTCCAAAAAGAGTTTAAGCCCAGATCCTCAATATCAGCATCAGCTGCAAAACTCTTGCAGGCATCAGCTATTGATCTATACCCAGTACAGCGACAGAGGTTTCCTGAAATAGCCTTTTCGGCTTCAGAAACTGTCAGCTTGGAGAATCCAGGAGAGGGCTCTGGTCGATTGGTCTTTTCAGCATTGACCAGAGCCCCAAAGAGTGAAACACACATTCCAGGAGTACAAAACCCACATTGAGAAGCATGGAAACCAGTGAACCTTTGATGAATTGGGTGGAACCCATCTCTGCTATTTCCAAGGCCTTCACTTGTTGTAATAGAGCATCCATTTACACTGCAAAGTAGAGTGAGACACGAACTTGCTGTAAAATCCTCAACCTGGTGAAGTACAGGGTCATACTTTGAAAGTAGAACAACACAAGCACCGCAACCACCTGCAACCATAAATTATACACCATCTAGTGAAATCATTTCTAAGTTATTTTGAGACAATTTATATGCTACACAAATCCATTTCCAGGCATGGTAAGATAATTGAAAAGCTGACATAAATCAAGTTTCAGAATCATCAGAATAGCGGAAAGAGAATGCTTGATTTATTGGAAATACAGAGAGAGAGAGAGAGAGAGCATTTGAATTACAGCTTTATCTTACTTTACTTCCCAGAGAAGGAAAAAAAAAATCACCACAGTAATTCAACACTCAATTACAAAGTCAAGCCGCACAGTGTAGGATATGAGTTCCTAAGGTCCCAGACTCCAAGATAATGATGATAATCCAAGATTCCAAACTATAACCACTTTTTTTTCCTCTATTTTCTTAGCAAACAAACAAAAATATGGTCAGGCCAAGCAACCATCCAGTACTGTAAGAGAAGACGAACACAGATTCTCCTTAGCAAACAAACAAAAATATGGTCAGGCCAAGCAACCATCCAGTACTGTAAGAGAAGACGAACACAGATTCTCCTTAGCAAACAAACAAAAATATGGTCAGGCCAAGCAACCATCCAGTACTGTAAGAGAAGACAAACACAGATTCTCCTCAACAAATTAACCAACAACGTATTCCAATCCATTTGCCTAAAGAGGAAAATCAATCAGAAGCAAACTAATCGATTAAAAAACCTTTCTTATATATACGTATAATACAAAGACATAGAAAACAAAGCCCATGTTCTCAAAAATGTCAAAAGCCCATTATTCAAGCCGAATGAAACACAAGAGTCCATTACAAAGATTGCAGTTAAAGCAACACACACAGACAGAAACCAACCTTCACCACAGCCGAGCTTCACACTCTTGAAGCGAGTCTGGGAACGCAAGAACTCCAGCACAGTAGTTGAAGGGTCAACACTGGAGAGCTCAAACCTCTCTCCATTAACAGCAAAAACCAGACTGTTTCTGGTTTCTATCTCCACCGCCATTTCTGGGAGACACAGAAGCCTTGAACTCCTGCTGGACTTTTGTCTTTAAATAGTTCAAGAGCAACAGTACAGACTGCACGCAGCACACCAGCTACCCAAGAAAAAGTACCTCGTATACCAAACGAATGTAGAAAAATAGAGTTAGAAGTAGGTTTTTTTTTTTTTTTTTTTGGTATAGTGTTGTAATACGTAGTAGCTGAGTCTTTAATAAAAAAGGCAAAAGAGCAAAAGACAAGAGAATGATGATAATTAAACAAGATACGGAAGAAGAAAACGACGGTGGGGCCACTACGTCAATACCCACGAAAACTTTAACAACTGAGACAAGCTTCTATGCACATGTGGTCTTTGGTACATGGGCATCACATGCCATGTGCATTCCCTGCTGCAGACTGCAGTGCTGCCTCTAGAAATTTGGGCACTGCAGTGCTGACGAACAGAAGATGATACATAAAATTGTATATAAAATCATGGGGAGCGTTGGATTTGTCTTTATTTAATTTAGTGTTTTCATATGGCATCTATATTGCTCATCCTTCGGCTCATATCATCTGGTTTGAATTTTCCAAAACCAACCAAGTACTCTCTTTACGGAGTGTATGGTGGAAGTGTCGGATGCTGCACTTGTCGTCATTTAGTGTAAGTATTTTATATATGAAACTAGCTCATGATAATTTAATTTTAAAGTTTAAACGTATTTTTATTATATGTTAAAAAATAAGCATAAAAAAATAAGAGAGATTGAATAGAAAAATTTAAATATAAAACCCACTCTAAAAAATAAAAATATATTAGATAAAAAATAGTATGCTTTTTTGAGCACCAAATTTACCACTTTCGTAAGAATTGAACCATAACGAGTATCACATAAACAACTTTTTTTTTTCCTTTTATTTAAAAAAAAAATCCAATATATGGTTTTTTCTATATATATAGCTCATGAGTATATATATATACACCACTACGAATTTTCTTGTTTTTTTTTTTTTTTTTTAAATCGCATATATTGGATTTTAATTATGGTTTTTTAAGTAAGGTATTAATACATATATTAAGGACTAATTCACTACTTGATAAATATGAAAACGTGGAGAGAGGAAAAAAATATGATTTGTATTTATTTTTTCCTTATTGAATTTGGACATTAATAATACTTAATTTATATATGGAAAACTTTTCAAATATAATTAAATACCCTTAATTACACAAATTTAATGACCAGTTTTTTAAGTAAAAATTAGTTCACCATTAAAAGATTGGTTCAAAAATATGTCTTAAAAAGTCGTAATATTAAAGCACTTCTGAAAGTGATTCGGCTATTATATATATATGACAATTTTTTTTTTTTTGAGAATCCTAAACATATTATACATAATAATTTGATTTGTATTATTTATTTTCTTATTTAATCTTGACATTAATAATACTTAATTTATTGAATAATTTATATATAAAAAACTCTTCAAATATAATTAAATGTAATTAATTACGCTAATTTAATGGCTAATTTTTAAGTAAAATCCGATTCACAAATTATGCCTTAAAAAATTGGTTTAGCATTAAATTAAAAAAAGTTCATGCCACATGTCGCAATAGTAAGACATTTTTTAGAGTGATTCGACTATATATATATATATATATATATGATATGAAATAGCATTCTCAATATCTATTTCATGATCACAATTTAAGGTTTATAGTTTGAAATGAAATATGATTTTCTTTTTTCATTTGAAATGAAATAGATCGTATCACAATCAGTGATGGTGGTTTAGTGGTCTCAAAAAAATTTCCAAAATTGTTAAACATGTACTAGAATGAAAGTTTGCTACCAAAATGAGAATTCTCAATCCTTCTAATATTAATCGCTTTGAGTTTCCCTAATGTCTTAATGAAGCTAAGGCAAATTATGGCCTAGTCAAACTTGAAAGTACACCTGCAGCTTTTACCATCTGAGCCCCTCTTATGCGGCTTTAATTAAAATAAAAAAGATAAATAAATAGTTAAAAACAACAACAACAATGTTAGATAACTCACTGTTAATGGGATAAATGAATAATTTAAATAAAATCTTCAAAATGTTAGATAACTCTTTGTTGATAGGATAACTGAATAGAGATTAAAATTAATCAAAATATTATTAAAAACACGAATAATCAATTGTTAAAATATCAAGAAGAATACCTTAATATGATATCAGTTTTCATGTATATTAGTATATAGCAAAAAATCATAATCACATATGCCTTTTGTAACGACTTAAGGGAAAAGCGCTAACCACATCTGCTCTATCACCCAAAAAGAACTAGTCGATTCGGAGCTTCAGGACCTATGACCATCTTTGTAAACCACCCATTCTATGTAGGCTTTTTCTCATCTTCTCAATATGGGACTGGGGTGTTACAAACTCCCCCTCTTAAATTCTTGACGTTCTCATCAAGGCTACGTCATACAGTGCTCCGGTACCACATAATCTGGTGTTATTATGTGGCTTTGATATCACTTGTAACAACCTATAGAAAAACACTAACCACATTTACTCTATCACCCCAAAAGGATTAGTTGATTTGAAACTTTCATAGAATTCATTATAAAGCTCAGTTTCACCTAGTAACTAGGCAATGTGGGACTTAGCACCTATGATCATTTTTGTAAACCATTCTATCTATGTAGGCTTCTTCTCATATTCCCAATATGGGACTGGGGTGTTACACACTTAAAGCAACAATCTTTCAGCTGCATATGCAGAGAACTTGAGAAACAAATAATGAAGAAAAATGTATGCTTTTGATATGTCTCATCAACTTCACCTTGTTTGGGGTTACTAAATTTTTCAAACCTTGTTTAGATGTAATTTTTATTTTATTTTATTTTTTCATTCTAAGCCAACTTTAACTTTTTTAGTTCTAACCTAATGTCTTTTTTTTTTTTTTAATCAAATTTGACGTTAGGTCTTCCTTTTTTAAGGTTAGTTTTAACCTTGGTGAAAATTAGTCTAATGTTTAACCAAAAGAAAAGAAAAAAAAAAGAGGTTAACCTAACTTTAGTTAATAAACTGCTATTAATGACCTTTAATAATTAATGTGCATATTAAATGTTTAGACACTTAGCACCATTTTATGTGAAGTTGGACGAAATTTCATTCAAACCGGTTTAGAGAAAATTTCTATCCTTAAATTTTTAGATGTGCAAAGATACAATGTTATATGCTTTAACTTTCAATCCTAATATCATAATTGAAAAGTTTCTCATGTGAAAGGAATCTCACTAGAGTGGAGCAATGTCACCACTCGTTACCTTCAAGACACGCAAGTGAAACAGTCTTCACATCACCATCCGTGGCCCTATCCCACAAAATTCTCCTCAAAAAGTAAAGAAAAACAGTGAATATCATGCCAAGGAACTTTTCTTTTTGAAATTATAGTGATAATAATCATTTCTACTATACAACTCAGACACTCCCATACATACCGACTCACAAATAGTATGTGATAAGTATCACCTTTTCCCTATTACAAAAAGCTAAAATCTCGTTAGTTTTGGCCATTAGGAAGCAAACACCAAGCCAAAAAAAAAACACACACACACACACCCCAAAACCCGGTAGAAGAGAAGGAAAAACTTCTTAACTTAGAATTCTAAATGGTTGGGGAACGATTTAGCATAAAAAGATACAGGAATCTCCCGGCTCACATGGACATTGACCAACAACATAATAGATGATATTGAACGGCACTACTGAGGCATCTAACTTGATATTTTGAAAGTATACTGCCTAGAGAATGCACACCTCTAATTACCAACTCCGAAGCACTGGCCCGTACCCCACCTAGATCCTGGTCTGGTGCTCGTCACAATTGGCATGACGGGTAGGTTTACACCGAGAGAGCATAATACCCCATTTCATTACCAACATGTGAGTAATACTCGTTGTAATTGAGATTTGCCCAAAAACGAGAAAGACCAAACTCCCCATGTTTAGGAGACTTCAGATAGCAAAGACGCAATTCAGTCAGATTTTTGTCAAATGTCCGCTTAATGTTAAGCACCTGCAAACAGATGCAACTCAAAAGGTTAACCGACTGTTTTCTGAACCACAGCTGTTATTTCAAAACACTGAAAGCAGAAAACTAAAAGCATTTCAGTGGTGTGAATGTATTATGCTGTTCATAACATATAATGAATCCAACTGCACAGAGATGCATTATATCATATTGGAAGTGATTATGATGTGTTTAGGCTGTTAGATGCACACGTGCATGCAAAAATGATGCACTAAACATAAAACTGCAAAACTGTGTTTCCACAAACATTTGTTACGCTTTGAATGAATTGAAATGAGACTAGACATGTCATAAACAAGGAATAGGATCTTCTTCATTTCAAATGAAATAGAAGATATCCATTTCATATTAGCATGTATGTTGCATAATTTAAATAATGTGAAATTATGTATACAGTTAGATGTACTGACTTTATGAAATAGACACTATCTATTTCATTTGAAATAAAGACAATCCTAGTCCAATAAACACGACTTGAGACCCAGCAGGGTTTCTCTATCATGCAGAGAACTGGATGATGTGCTGTGTGAGAATGGACCACGAAAATGGATGAAATCCCATCATCCACATGCATGGGAAATGATTTCCCCTTCATGTACATATCCTGTTAACATTTTCAAAGTACATTTCTTACACGTTGAGAGATAATCTCAAGCTGGATATTTAACACCTGATCAGTCAGAGCATTTCCAATATGCTGACCTCTCAATGCCTTATCATCACCATTTTAGTAGTATTAGCACTAGTATTAATGGTTACTAAAACACTTAATTGCTAAATTACCACTTTTCCTATAAGATAGGAATAAGTAAATTCAATAATTTAATTAATACTTCAATACTCTCCCTTACGTGTGGGCTTAAATTTTCTTTTAATAGATGAAGCTCAATACGTAGAATATTTAATTAAAATGGAGGGTGGACGATGAAGTCAAGGTTTGAACTCATGACCTTTGGCTTTGATACAATGTTAAATCACCACTTGCCCCAAAGGTTTAAGCTGATAGAAAGAGATGAATTTAATCATTTAATAAATATTCTAACACTCTTCACGTGTAGCTCTAGTCGGGGTAAGGGCAGGATGGCTTTGTGGGTTTAGGACCACTATGTGGGTTTAGGGTTTTTTGGGGAGGGTGTGTTTAGGGGTTCGTTTTTGTGGGCTTAGGGTTTTTTTTGGGTTTCAAGGCTCTCTTATGGGGGCTTTTGTGGGTTAGCCTTGGTTTTCCTGTGTACGTAAGGGCGCCTTACGCTTTTTAATATATATACAACATTATTTATCAACAAAAAAAAAAAACTTCACACGTGTGAGCTCAAACTCTCTTTTAATTGATGAGGCATAACACGTGGAATATTTTATTTAAATGGGGAGGAATATTTAATTTAAAGGACTGCAGCTAAGATGTTCGACACAAAGTCGTAGAGAAGCAATGGGTAGGAAAGAAGATGACATTGATTGATTTTGAAAGCTCTGATACCATGTAAAATAAAGAAGAGAAGATGAAGTTTGTAAAGAAGAAGATGGAGATTCGTAGAACAAGAAGATACAACTAAAGGACCACATTTTGTACAGTTTTGATTAAAGATTTGACAAGATACAAAAATATATAGACTAATGAAGGGGAGCACATCCCATAAATCATGGAGTAAAATCTGGAGCAAGCATGACACATGGAAGAGGAAATCAAGGAAACTTAGAGGAGAGGCTGCTGTCAAGCATGAAAGGAGGAGCTGGTTATGTGGACTGAGATTTATCCCCTAACACCCCCCGCAAACTGATGGGAGTAACTTCCTTCCATTTGTCAAACAAAAAACACATTGAAAATTTGCTGAAAAACTGCAACTGATGGCTGAATCTCGCTATAAATCGTTGGGAGCGGTTAGATTTCGCCGCAAAACACCAATGATCGGCTGGATCTCACCGTAAAATACCGAAGGGCAATCAGATCTCGATACAAACACCAAGGGATGGTCGGATCTCACCATAAATTCCAAGGGGCGGTCGAATCTCGCCACGAAACACCGAGTAATGGTTAGATTTTTCGTAAAATATCACTTACAAACCAACCATAACCCACCAAGAAATTCTACACAGCCTCTGTTTTTTTTTTTTCAAAACTGAACCATTACTCCAAAGTGTGTCACTTTATACGCCTCAATTGCCACCTATTTTCCCAAGAAACATCACGTGGGACAAGTGGGCAGGTAAGAACCTCAGCCAACCTTTGTTCTCCTTCATCTTCAAAAGACTCCCCTGGAAATATCTCTTCTAACCTTCAGCAGTGGATTTTGTTGGAGAGGTAGAGAGGATGCCGGAGAAGAATTTGTCGTGTTAGAGGTGCTTGGTTGGCTGTATTGCTGAACTGGTGTCAATATGATGAAACTGTGCAGGAAAAAAAGGAGAAAGGATTGCAGCTAAGATGTTCGACACAAAGTTGCAGAGAAGCAATGGGTAGGAAAGAAGACGATGTTGGTCGATTTTGAAAACTCTGATACTATGTTAAATCACTACTTTTCCTAAAAGCTTAGCTTATAGGAAGAAGTAAATTTAACCATTTAATTAATACTTCAACACTTTTTACACGTCTATGGATAGGCATGCTGTAGACAATCAAAGACCTCCTTCATTTATACACTTCAAAGCAATGACCCAAGAATGTGTTTCATAAAGAACATATACAGTTAAGATGTGAAATGTTTGATATTTTGAGGATTGCCCATGTCTGAGATCTTAGAGCCATATTAGAGCACCACTGGCATGACTCATGTCAGCAAATACTTATTAGAGAGAGAAAGAGCATCATATGATTCATATACATGTTCACAAACATCTGTGCAGACTACAAGCTAATTAAAACATTGTACAGTTCAAGTCGTGTACACAACATTATGGATAAAAGATGTGAGAATCACCTGGGATATATTGATTCTAGAAAAATTACCCCACATATCTCCTTGATCCATCCCAATATCGCATATTCCTCCAGTAAGACAAGAACGGAAGTCTAGTGCACATTGCAAAATGTTTTCAATCATACCGGCTACATTCTGTGTTTCATCAGAGAGGAAACATCTGCAAAGGGTATTTACACTGTTATGAGATAGTCAAGTTTAAGAAACTTCAATACATCCAACACCCCAAAAAAACTATTCAGTAGAAAATAAAAAATATTTTCCTCTATTGACATTCATATTGTAACAGGTTAAGCAAAAACAAATTATAAAGCTGAAGCAAAAGAATTCGGCAAAACAACATCCAGGAATAGTCCCCTTCAGCAAACATATGAGAAAACCCAGATTTTAAGCATCCCGTACTCCATTCCCAGGATCTCAAGCCATGTTGTAGCTTTGGGAATACAATATGATTATTAATGCCCCCAATGCAGAAATAGGCCCATGTTGAGCTTGGTTCTCCATCCTACTGGAACACACAAGCAAGAAATTATCCTTAATCTCACCCAAAAAAGAAAGAAATAATAAAACAGAACATGAGGAGTGTTCAGATTTTCCATGAAAACTTCAGTTCCCTAAATCTTGGAACATTCACTATATCTGACTGTTTTTGAAGTGTGGACCAAATAATCAATCAGCATCGTCATAATGGAATGTCTTTGTACATGAAACGATTGTTTTCCCATTGATTTTCATATATGAACTTTAGGCTGTACTCCTATTTCAATAAGCAATCCTACTCTATCTAAAAGTGGCATAAGGTTGTCTTTATTGTTATAATTACTTATACCTTTCGAATAGGTAAATAAAGGGTTATTTTAGTAGTGTTTCTAATATTCATTAGCTAAAAGATGAACCAACATAATTTGTTTTATCCTTCTTGTAAGGTTTTCATGAAAACTATTGGAGAGAATGAGGAGGTGCGTTCATGTTATGTAGCCTACCTCACACATCTTATTATATAGGTTTTTGAAAAATAAAACAATGATGACTGGTCTCTAGACTTCACAAATGATGTAGACATATCTCCATTGATTTTTTTTTATTTTTTGTCTTGGATAAAATGACAATCAACCTCAGTATGTTTGATCCCTTTATTAAAAACTGGGTTAGATGCAATATGTAAAGCAGCCTGGTTATCACAAAATTATGGGATAGGAGTAGCAGTTGAGAACCCAATTTCTAGAAGAAAATGTTGTAACCATGTCAACTCACTAGTAATATGAGCCTTGTACTTTGCTTTAGCACTAGATCACATCACCACTATTTGTTTCTTACTCTTCCAAGTTACAAGATTGCCGCCTAAGAATGTACAATATATTGTAGTAGATGGTCTATCTAAAGGAGAACCTGCCCAATCTCTATTAGTAAAAACCTTCTACCCTGAGATGTCCATTCACTTTATATAGTATCCCAAGACCAAGGGCGCCCTTCAAATATTGAATAATACAAGCAACAGCTTCCCAATATGAAATACAAGGAGCCTCTAAGATTTGACTAACAATATTGACTGCATATGAAATATTGGCCTGGTAATAGTAAGATTGTTCAACATTCCAACTAGACAACAATACCTACCAATATCTTCAAATAATTCCCCTTCATCCTTTAGTAATTTCTGATTCGGATCCATTGGAACCTCAACAAGACAAGCACCCAAAAAATATGTCTATTCTAACAAATCAAGTACATACTTTCTCTGAGATAAGTTGATACCTATTCGAGATCTAGCAACTTCAATACTTGGAAAATATCAAAGTTTGCCTCAATCCTTTGTATGAAATTGTTCTAATTGGGCCTGAATCATCTCCAATAATAATGATATCATCTACATATACTATAAAGAGAATATAGCCTGCATTAGAATGTGAGTGCAATACTAAATAATTTGTCTAATATCTCTGGAGACCAAACTCTAATACCACTTCAAACAATTTTCCAAAACCATGCCCCCAATGATTGCTTGAGACCATACAATGCCTTTTTCTTTACTAACATATACTAAAACCACTAGAATGCTAGTGGAATATTGAATGATATGTCTGACATCTTTGGAGACCAAACTCTAATACCACTTCAAAGAATTTTTCAAATCATGCCCTCGATGATTGCTTGAGACTAAAACAAACCTAGGTGGTTCCTCCATATAAAATTTGTAAAAAAAAAAAAATTTTTGACATCCAATTGAGGTTAGTAGCTAAAGAAATAAAAACAAGAATAGAAGAAATGTTGGCAATTGAAGAAAAAGATGAAGGAAAAGAAGAAATTTTGGCAATTGGAGAAAAAGTTTCATCATAATCAATACTATACGTCTGTGTATAACCTTACCAACTAAACCATTAGGATTAAACTCAAGAGTGTAAACCCATTTGCAGCCAATAGTCTGCTTACGGGTGGTAACGGAACCAAGGTCCCATTTTGATGCAAGGTTGCCATTTTTAATTCCATAGCGCTCCAACCAAAGTTAGATAATGCATCATGCACTGTCTTAGGGATAGAAACACTAGAGAGATGAGAAATAAAGCAAGAAAATGATAGGGACAAAGAACTAGTAAGACAAACTGACTGATAGGATGTTGGGTAGTACAAGAATGTTTACCCTTTCGCAGAGCAATAGGGAAGGATCAGATGCAAATGGGGACATTGGATCTATAGATGATAAGGACAATGGTGGAGGTGCAAGAGTTGATGGCCGAAGGCGACGTGTATAGACCAGGAGAATAGTGGGCGAGTGTGGAGGCCACAAGACTAGAGGAAAAGGAGAGACCAACTCAAACAAGGTTGGAACAAGCACCAGTATGGGCATGACATCAAGCTCAAGAGTGGAATCACCCAAAGTAGCACCACGAAAATAAGCGGTAGATCCAACAAATGTGACATCGGCGCTAGTGAAGTAACATTGAAGAACATGACTTTAGCAACGATAGCCTTTCAGGGTTGTGGAATAACCAACAAAAACACATTTCGTAGCACAAGGGTCAAGCTCATCATAACCAGGACCCAAATTATGAACATAGAAACTACACCTAAAAACCATCAATGGTAATAAGGAGAACGGGGAAGAAGAAGAAAATAAAAGAAAGAGGAGAGCCACCATCTAAGACCGAGGAGGGCATTCGATTAATAAGATAACAAGCAATGAGAACATCAATCCAAAAGTGTTTGAGGACATGCATATGAAATAAGAGACAATGTGTGATATCTAATAAATGATGATTCTTGCGTTCAACCACACTGTTTTGTTGTGAAGTGTGAACACAAGAGGTTTGATGAATAATGCTTTTATCGAAAAAATAAGGAGTAAAAGAATTGGATGTATATTCTTTAGCATTATCAGAACACAAGATACAAATTTTTTGAGCAAATTGAGTCTCATCTTATTACGAAAATTTTGGAAAATTGAAACTCTCACAAGAGGTTTGATGAATAATGCTTTTATCGGACAAATAAGGTAAAAGAATTAGATGTATATTCTTTGGCATTATGAACACAAGATACAAATTTTTTGAGCAAATTGAGTCTTTATCATATTACGAAAATTTTGAAAAATTGAAACTCTAAACAATTTTTCATTAAAAATAACTATGTCATACAAGAAAAATCATCCACAAAAGTCACAAATAGTGGAATTGGTAATGCTTACTATGCTGACAAGCTTCACAATGCAAAGACAACTCATGACAAAGACTACGGATTTTAACACTTCAATGTAGAAAGGAAAGAGTGACCAAGACAACAATGCCACTAAGGAGTAGACTGCAAAGCGCAAGAGGGAGATGTAGGTGCAAGATCCAGATAAACAATCCACCAACTTTATGCCCCATACCAATCATCCTCCTTGTCTTGAGAACTTGAAAAACGCACAAAAAAGGGTAAAAACTATCATAACAATTAAAAGCTTTGATAATTTTACCAATATCAGGACTCGGATGTGTATTGCAAGAGCGTGCCACTTTGGAGAGGGAACCATTAGCGAGGGTAACACTATAAGGTGTATCAACAAGATGATAATTAGAGGGAGAAGTAGACGAACCGGTCATATGCACATTTGCTCAAGAATCGATAACCCATGAGTCGCTAGTGGAGGATAAAAGACAATGAGATGCAGTACTGAGTGAGCAAGAGTAGCAGTGGAAGAGGAAAATGTCCTCTTACTAGCTAAGAACTAAGCATACTCATCTTTCATAATGGAGATCAGGTCATAATCTAGAATTGGGCTTGAAGTAGCAAGTGGTCCAAATGTAACTAGAGAATCCTCCTAAGTAAAAAACTTGATTGGCAAATCCAAATGGTTTGTAGTGTAAATCCCAACAAGAATCCACAAAATGATTACCACAGCCACAATTAGTGCATTTGCGAGGCTCACAATTTCCAATTCGACCACCTCCTTGAGAATCACATCCACCAAGAAAACCACAACCACCTCGACTGCCACATCCCCCATGAGAACTACCAGAACCACCACAGGCAAAAACAAATGCAGCACGCTCACCATTACGCTCAAAACTCATCTGAGACCATGATAAAAAAGAGTAGCACATTGAATCAAAGAAAAAACCTTAGGAAGAGATGGGAGACCTGAACCATCTAAGGTCTACACACAAACAGAATACTCGCAATTCAAGCCGAGAAGAAATCGAACATCCATATCTTGACATTGCTTTTCCATAATCTTCAGGTCAGTAACAAGCGGTTGATACATGTTCCCCTCCTAACTACTAGCCACAACCTGATTGTAGTAATCGTCCACATTTTGAGCACCTTGCTCAAGCCCAAAATATTGTTTACAGACCTCAAACAGAGTAGAACTCATACCACCACAACTGCAATATTTTCCATCTACACCAAGACCACTGACGACAACAAAATTGACTACAAATATGCCAATGATATCACAACACTGATGATGGTGATATTAGCGCCATCTACCTCAACACAGGCATGAAGGCAAAGCTTCAGACATTTACTATTATTAGCACACAAAACACAGAAAAAAGAGACAACCAAAAGGGAAAAAAAAAGTAAATGAGCAGCAGTCAAAGTGAGCAAGGGCGATGTAGTCAACCCTAGGCTCTAAAACCGTGTTCTAGGGTTTGCATGGAAAGAATATAGTGGAAGAGGAGGCTACGCTCTTACATTGTCTCTCTCATCTCACAATCTATATTCAAAATAATGACCAAAATACCCCCATAACAAAACCCTATCACCAACTAATTCTTTTTTTCTTTTCTTTTCTTTTTTATAAGTAATGTTGTATATATTAAAAGCAGAGAGAGGCACAACCCTAGTACCCAGGTAGTATAGAAAGAGAGCGCCTAATTAGAAGGTGAGAATAAAATAAGAAACTCATAAAATCTAATCACTAACGGAGCTAGCCAAGCAATTGTCCAAGTGAATGGTGTAAAAAAAACGAAAAGTGTGTAGCTCCTCTAAAGTCCTTATGGAATCCCCAAAACATCTTGCATTTCTTTCGCTCCATAAGCACCACATAAGAGATAAAGGAATCATCTTCCACACTCAGGGGCAGAACTACATGGCCCCTTGGGGGGGTGTTTTCCCCAAAAAATTGTAAAAAAAGGTCTTTGAAATTTAAAAAAAATTAGAATTTTACCCCTATACCTTTTAATTTTTCCCCCCAAACTCCATTTACCCCTAAATTTTTTAATTTTGCCTCCCCAAACTCCAAATGCTAGTTCCACCCCTGTCCACACTACTGTACTCTGAGAATGACCTCCCGTCCGCCAACTAATTCTTTTACCCTGACATACTCTTCTAACAAAAGCTAATTATAGTAGTTAGCATGACCACTTTTAACAACTTGAAAATAAGAAAGCTATGTTACCAAAAGAAGTGGAACGGCTGAGGTGTATATATTTCTTGGTCTAACCCAAATTGAATTAGTCTATAGAGGCTGACCAAATTCATGTACCAAATAAATGTTAATTGCTCCAAGACTTTCACCAGCTTGCAATATGTAATACACGAATGGACCTGGAACCCATCCTCTTAGCTGTTTCTGCTCTTGCAATAATGCCCAGCATAAGAAGCAAAACATAAAAAGGCCCATTTCCCACTTTCTTATGTAAGTAAAGGACACTGTATTGGAACTTTCAAACTTCCATTTACTCTAGTAATTATCAGCTTTTAATGTTAGTAGTTTAGCTTCTGCACTACAAAAATGATTAATAATATGACACGATGATTGACTAGAAATCCCTTATGAAGGTCCCTGAATAGGTCAATGTTTCACATCTAATGAACATGGTGGATTACATAAGTATAGATATTAATCTTTTTTCTCCAGGGACCTAGAGGGCAATGTAAGATCCAGGATGGTTGCATTAAAAGCCATGTTTCCAACTCTATGTTGCAATCAATGCTCATGTAATAGATATCTCAAAGCTTTAAATGACAACGAAAACTGAACTTACATGTGTAATGAATCCATTAGGTAAGCCATATGCACCGACTCAAGATCCAACATATCTTTGACCTACATATACCACAACCACAATCGAGATCAGAACCTTACAAAAAAAGAAAGAAAAAAAAAAGAAAGAAAGAGGAATAAATATACTTAAGTAAATTGGAAAAGAAAAGGCGTATGATAAAAAGATGATCATTAGGGTGAAAAAAAAACCAATATGTGGATGATAGATGTCTATCAATCATGCTTATCTTTCTAAAGACACACTCATATCTTTCATTATTTTGAAAAAAATAATCTTGTAAGGTGCTCTATCCTGCAACGAAGATAAGAATCAGAAACTCATGGAAAAAGGATTGAGTACATTCACCCCTCTTCCATATCAGTACAAATAGAATAGCCTATTTATACAAATGGTGAAGAGTTCTCTTTCTTTTCTTTTTTTTTTTCTTTTATAAGTAATAATCAAGTTTTATTAAAAGCGTAAGGCACCCTACGTACCCTAGAAGTATACAAGCGGAAACACCTAACTAGAAAAAGAAAATTATCCGAAGCTCGCCCACATAAGAACCCCAGCAGACCCACCCAAAATCCCTAAAAAAACACCCAGAGATGCCTAAAAGCCCTCAAAACCCACACGAATCATTACATCACAATAGTCTTGCCCTTCCTTCTCCGAGATGATGTGCTAGCAATGCCGTAATTAATGGAGCTTTCTAAATTTAACAGCTCTCTCTTGCCCTTAATCCTAGGCTGCGCAACTTTTTTTCCTGAAGGAAATTCTCATTCACCTCATTCAGCAACGCCAACTTCCGATCCTCCTCTTCATTGCCATCCAGCCCCTAATTGGGAGGATCAGGGGATAGCTTCCTATTTCGTGCTACCTCATTTGCCCGACGAAAATCTTCTTCCATGTCCTTCAAGCTTGCCATATGCTGATCATTGTCCTTTACACCTGCCCTTATCCACTCAATCAGCCACTTTTGGGGTTTGGTCAAACACTTTTCAATAGTTATGGTGTCACAGGTGCCTTTGGTCCTAGGTTGTGCAACCTCTACTTCCTATACAAAATCCTCTTTCATTTCATCCATCAACACCAAGGTCGAATCCTCATCCCCATCCCAAACATCGTCTTCTTGATCCCACCCAAACCTGAAAGCTTCATCCAGAATTGTGAAACGACTTACCGAGGAGTCTTCTACTTCATCATCCTTAACAACCAGAGACAACGAAAGATGAGAATCCCCTCTCCATTGAACTTGGATTAAGAAACCCTCTCCATAAAATGCCCCTCATCGGATTAGTGTTCTTAGGAACATGCTTCACTTGAGCACCGTGAGTAGCAAACCCAGTGATTGGGTTGGAATGATATTGTACCAGTGGAGCACAAAGGGATTCCAAAGCCTCAAGAAGAAGAGAATCTTTCACCCGACTTCCTTGTTCTTTCTTAGCTCTCCGGTAGTAGCTTAACATCTACTTGTTAAGAACTATAGGAGTCCCATTTTCCGATAACCCAGAAAGCGAGCGTAATCAATCTCCCAAAGCTAACATCTCTGACGAATGGGCAGCCACAATGTCTGGCATAAAAGATTCCAGCCCAGAGGGTAGCAAAGAAAAAGAATGTGAAGAGACAAATTTCTGCAAAATGTACCTGCTCAATCCCAGTAGTCATCGGAACCTCCAACACCAACAAAGAATTCAGACCGGGAACCAAACAGAGACTAGAAGCATGAGGTGGAGCCAAAGCAGAAACTGGATCCGAACTTGATTCTAAACCAGGTTTTGGAGGGAGATCCAACCCGAAATCCAAACCGAGCCCGACCTAGTAGTCAAGCCTTGATCCGACCCGGTAGCCAAACCCAAGGCCCTTAGTCCAGCCCTGTATCGCATACATTTGGGCTTCAGAACCAAACCCACCAGGACCCGATCCAGCTCAAACCTAACCTGCCCTAACATCTTCTTCACCCAACGATTACCAAAAATACCCTTCGTCTTCTTCCTCATCATTGTTGAATCCACTGCCGCCAGAGACCTTTTCTGCAAATATCTCTCCAACTCATAGCAATCCACCACTATTCTCGACTCAACTTCTTCCTTTCCCATTTCAAAACACGTCACCGGAAATAAATCCAGAAGTCACGAAGATAGGAGCTTAACCCCATCAAATCTCGTCGCTACTCCAAGTTTCAATCGTAACACATCCACAAAGGAACGCCCAAAACTATTTCCTGATGAAGAAGCTTCCTGCTCAAGCTGGAACTACTTCGCCGTTGAAGAGGGTACCTCAAAATCCAAAGACCCAAACTTCCTTGCCTTAATCGCTAGCAGCTGCTGCAGATCCCCCGCAAACCGACACCAACCTCACCCCAATCGGCCCTCCGGAATTCAGATCATCCCTTTCCTGTCACCCTCAGCATAGACGGCCACCTCCAGAAACCTACCAGCCTTCTTTCCACCCCCACGGATCATGAACACCTTCACTTCCTTACAATAAGACCCGACAAAATCTTCCTTCACCGGAGACTTGATCGCCTCATCCACCCTATCTACCAACCAGGCAAAGCCTTGATAACCCACGAAAATGACCCCAATGAACCCTTTCCTTCTTTCTTCCAAATGAAAATCTGAAGGCCCCTCCTTCACCGAAAGGCGGAAGGCTTTTGCTCCACTGAGAAGCATCTTTCCATTTGAGCCTCAAAGGACCACCATCCGTGAGCTTTGTGACATGGACACAGGCAGAAATGATCGACCCTAACATAGGCAGTGGACAAGGTTTTCCAAAAAATCTTTTTTTTTTTTAATTCTCTCAAAACTAACAAATTGAAAAGCAAAATAAATAAATCTTGTGGGTGGCTGCGCCATGGAGGGGCCTCGTGGTCACCCCCAAGTGCCATCGGGGGTGGCCTAGGGATTCTTACCAGAGGTGGCCACGCCACCCATTGGGGTGGTCAGCCACCACACCTTCATCAATTTTTTCTTTTTTCTTTTTTTTTTTATTTATTTTTTTTTAATTTGAGTTTTGGAAAAATTAGAAATCATATGGGCCTTTTCAGTAATTTTGGTTCAATTTCAATTATGAAATATGTGTTGCTACCAAACTAAAGTTTAGGATTGAAAAATAAATATTACCATATGCATGATCTTAGTCAAATGCAAGATATTTGTATATAATATTATGAAGTTTGCTTGGAAGCCAACCATGTGATAAACATAAACTTTCAACTGAAATAAGTGTTAAAATATAAATTAAATGATTAAATTCATACATTTCTATCAGCTTAAGCATTTGGGACAAACAGTAATTTAACATGGTATCAAATTAAAGGTTCTGAATTCAAACCTTGTTTCCCTTATTCACCTTCTATTTCAATTAAATAATCCACGTACTGATGTCTCACTTATTAAAGAACTTATGAGGGGAAGAATTATGATATAAATTAAATGATTAAATTCATACATTCCTATCACTCTGACTAATCCCAGGAGTGCACAGACCCTCAGCAAGGAGTTTCCCACAAGTGCACCTTAGTTAATTCAAGGGGCAAACCCCCAATCTGATGACTCCAAGAAGCAGTTTGCACCTAGTGGATTTCGAACCTAAGACCTTGAGGAGCATACTCAAAGTCCCAGACTATCCAACCACCAAGCCAACCCCTTGGGGTTAAGACACTGAATTATTGTCTTGTTAATAATCATTTGTAACAAAAATTTAAGAACCGTCAAGAAGTGGACCAACAATGTATGCTCCACACTATCTCATGGGCAAGCCCGCCTACATTGACTCAAATGCAGACTCTATACTTGCACACATAGAGTGGAAACCAAAACAAACACCGAAATAGAGATTGAAACAAGTGGGATACCAAGGAACACTAGACATCGTAGACAAATCTTGGCACCAATACTGTATTAGAAACCATTTATCACAAAAACTTGTATTGTCAAAAAGTGAGCCAAGCATGTATATCAAGCTTACATACGCCAACTCTAAATTCACCTTGTGCAAAAGTATATCCTTCATCCGCTAGGCAAAAGAGTATGAAATATTAATTTAAGCAAACACCACTAAGTTATGAAAAAAAAAGAAGGATAAAACTAGTCAAAGAATATACTACAGGTAGAAGAAAATAGATTAAAATAGTTTGCCTCAAACCTTATTATGAAGGGAGCGAAGAAACCTGCACCATGATACATGAGTTAATTGTGACTCCACGTATTGCTGCAACGTAGATACAAAGTGATTGACTTGATGCCTGACATGGTACGAAGGGAGAGAAATGATTACTTGTAAAAGAAAATACCTATGCTAAAATTTGGTCAAGTTTGAAAATCCAATATTACTTAGAATTGTTAGAGATGATGACCAGTGACTTTTCGTTTTTTTTATTCTAGGTTACAGATTACATTGTCAAAAAAAAAATTCTGAGACTTGGGATATATGTTGGAAATTATTAGATCTCAAGAAACTCTGTTGACCAGGATAATAGTATCCTTACTGGTACCAAACGTCAGTTTTGTTCATTTTGGAATCTTTGCTAGTGGCATAAGTAATCACTAGTGCAAGGAATACTTGTCACAAAATGTTAACCTTTTTCTTCTTCGTCCTTCAAAAAAACAAGAAGCTCATTGTCCACTCCTTATGGGGAAGACTCAAATCATATGGCTTATCCCTAAAATTACCACCCCCCCCCCCCCCCCACCAAAAAAAAAAAAAAATCTTTTCCTTCTTTATGAAGAGAGTATTAAAACACACTTGACCACCAAAACTAATGCATCTTTATAGCAAGGCTGTTAATCATATTAGGTATTGACACTAACACACTTGACCACCAAAACTAATGCATCAATAGCAAGGCTGTTTAACAATATTAGTGAACTTAGGCATTTAAACAAGCATGGGTGCATAAATGGCAGTTGGTGTACTAAGGTGGTGGAGGGCCCTTTTGGAGTTGGCATGTGGAAACAGACTAGGAGAGGGTGGGAAATTTTCTCAATATATATTAGATTTGGAGTAGGGGATGGTTCTCAAATTAGGTTTTGGCATGATATTTGGTGCGGGGATCAATTCTGAAGAAAGTATTCCCTCATTTATTTCATATTGCAAGCAATAAGGAGGCATTAGTCAAGGATAATATGCAGTGGTCTAATGGTGACATACAATGGAATGCTCCTTTCTCACAAGCGGTCCAGGATTGGGAGGTAGAGGTGGTGATGGCTTTTTTTGGGAAGCTATATGCTTTCCGACGACAACTAGGGGGACAGACTGTATGTGGTGGACTCCTTCCAAACGAAAGATTTTTGAGGTGAGGTCTTTTTTTGTGTGCTCTCATATTCGGGGATGATATGGTGGAGGCTTTCTCTTTTCCATGAAGGAGTATATGGAAAGTTAAAGTTCCAATGCGAGTAAGTTTCTTTGTGTGGACAGCAACTCACGGTAAGATTTTGACTTTGGATAACTTGCGTAAGAGAGGAATCATTGTGGCAGATTGGTGTTGTATATGTAAGGTGGCGAGTCTGTCAATTATCTTCTCCTTCATTGTGAAGTGGCACAAGCTTTATGGAATGTGCTATTTACCCTTTTTTATGTCACATGGGTCATGCAAGGAGAGGGTGGCAGATTTGTTAGCATGTTGGAAAGGTCAGAGATGTAATCGTTCAGTAAAGGTGTAGAGAATAGCCCCATTGTGTCTAATTTAAACTATTTGGAGAGAGCGGGATGCAAGATATTGTGAAGATCAAGAAAAGACGCTAGACGAGCTCAAAAAGTTGTTTATCAGGACTCTATTCCATTGGGCAGGCGCTTTTAATGCGCCTTCGTTTTCTACTTTACCTCAATTTGTGGCTTTTTGTTCTTCATTTTGCCTTTAGTGGGGCATCTTTTGTATTAATCCTGTGTACTAGGGTTGTGCCCTTTTACGCTTTTCAATAAATTACTTATTTATTAAAAAAAAAAAATACCATTGGATTTGATTTGTGGTAGAACACTATTAAATTTTGATATAATGGTAAAGAAGGTCTAATGGCAAAAAATAATAATAAATAAATAAATAAAAATTCTTCTTGATGATCTCCGGGTGTTTGATGTGCAAGAAGAAAGTGGGGCCTTGGATGAGGAGGAGCTAAGGAGGAAGACCGAGGTCATTCGAGAGCTAGAGAAGTGTATTCTTATGAAGGAGATACATTGGAGGCAAAAATCTAAGGTGTTGTGATTGAAGTAAGGTGACAAGTGCACTAAATTCTTTCACTCCATAGCCAACTCGAACAGAAGATACAACACCATAGATACCCTTATGATTGGGGATAGTCCCTCTTCAAATCAAGATGAGATTAGTGAGCACATTGTCGAGTTTTGTCAAAAGTTATTTTCTAAGCAATGCAGTTGGAGGCCTATGGTAGATGGTATTTCTTTTGATTCTATTTCAGAGGTTGAGGCCAGCTGGTTGGAGAGAGATTATGAAGAGGAAGAGGTAAAGAAGGTTGTGTCCAAAATGAATGGCAATAAGGCGTCGGGATGTGGTGAGGGAGGATATTATGAAGGTGTTTAGTGCATTTCAAGCCAAAGGAATGTTTGAAAAGAGACTCTATGCTACATTCATTTCGCTTATTTCTAAGGCCCCCGGTGCCATCAATCTCAAAGACTTTTGCCCAATTAGCCTTGTGGGAGGTATCTACAAGATCATAGATAAGGTTTTAGCAAACAGATTGAAGGTAGTTTTGGACAAGATTATTTTCAAGTCGCAAAATGCCTTTATCAAAGGTAGGCAAATTCTAGATCCCATTTTGATTTCCAATGAATGCCTTGATAGTAGGCTGAGATCAAGGGAGCCAAGGGTTATTTGCAAAATGGATTTGGAAAAAGCTTATGATCATGTGAACTAGGGCATCCTATTGTATTTGCTAAGGAGGTGTGGATTTGGAGGGGTTTGGTGTTCTTGGATACAACATTGCATTTCCTCAGTGCGGTTATCAATTGTGGTAAATGGTTCTCCTAAAGGTTTTTTTAGCAATTCCAAGGGATTACATCAAGGGGATCCTCTCTCTCCGTTGTTGTTTGTTTTAGTGATGGAGACCTTGAGTAGGATGATCTCTGTGGCGGTTCATGGGGGGTTGCTAGAAGGCTTCACGGTCGGTAAAACTTTTGTATCTCATCTACTTTTTGCTAATGACACCCTGATTTTTTGCAATTCTATGCCCGCCCAGTTACACTATTTGCGGATTTTGTTCTTAATGTTTGAAGCCGCCTCCAATTTGAAGGTTAATTTGGATAAGTCGACATTAATTCCTGTGGGGAATGTGGAGCAAGTGGAAGCGTTAGCCAGTATGCTAGGGTGTGGGGTTGCCACTTTGCCAGTGAAGTACCTTGGTTTGCTGTTGGAAGCCTCCTTTAAAGCCAAGCATATTTGGGATGGAGTTTATTGAGAAGATAGAACACCAGTTGGCAAGTTGGGAAAGGTTGTATTTGTCAAAAGGGGGAAGAGTTACCCTTATCAAGAGCACTCTTGCTAACCTGCCCACTTATTACTTGTCTTTATTCCCTTTACCGGTGAGTGTTGCTAAGCGCATTGAGAAGCTACAACGCAAATTCTCATGGGGTGGTATAGGTGAAGAGTTCAAGTACCACTTGGTGAAGTGGTCGAAGGTTCGCATTCCGATCAAGGAGGGAGGGTTGGGCATTAGAAATTTATTGGTGTTCAATCGCGCTCTTCTAGGGAAATGGTTGTGGCGAATGGGTCAGAGAGAGATGCTTGGTAGAGAGTTGTGGTGGATTTGAAGTTTGGAAGTTTATGGGGAGGGTGGTGTTCTCTTGAGCCTGGAGGTGTGTTTGGGGTGGGGTTTTGGAAGAATATTAGGAAAGGGTGGGTTACCTTCAAAGGCTTTACGAGATTTGTGGTGGGGGATGGGACTAGGATAAGCTTTTGGCATGATTGGTGGTGTGGAGATAAGGCTCTCAAGATAGCTTTCCCAATTTTATTTAGTATTGCTTGGGCAAAGGATGTCTTAGTTGCAGATAATTTAGAGGTGCTAGGTGGTTCCAATCAATGGAATGTGAGTTTTTCTCGAGAGGCTCATGATTGGGAGGTGGATGTCTTTGCCTCTTTCTTCTAGGTGTTGCATGCAGCCAGAGTGAGGCGAGGGTTTGAAGATAGATTAAGGTCAAGTTATTCTTTATCTCCTTGGCGCGTTTGGAAGGGACGAGGTTCCCCTAGAAGAGTGTGGCGGACACAAACTCCTCCAAGGGCAGCTTTCTTTGCGTGGTCGGCGGCTTTGGGCAAAATTCTGACCTTAGATAACCTCAGGAAGCGACATGTGATTGTGGTGAACAGATGTTGTATGTGTAAGAGGAGTGAGGAGACAGTGGATCATCTTCTTCTTCATTGTGAGGTAGCTTCTACTTTGTGGAGTGCGTTCTTTGGTCATTTTGGGTTGTTATGGGTGATGCCTAGAAGGGTTGTCGAGTTGCTAGCCTGTTGGTGGTCCTCGGGAAGGGTGAGCGATGCGGAAGATGGCGCCTACTTGCTTTTTTTGGTGTTTATGGAGAGAGAAATAATAGGTGCTTTGAGGATTTGGAGAGGTCCTCCAAGGACATATTATCCTCTTGTTTCATACTTTGTATTTCTGGACTCTAGCGTATGTTTGTCCAATGTCGATTAGCTATGATGAGTTCCTTGTACGTTTTTCCCCTTCTAGTTAGATGATCCTTATTGTATAATTCCCAGTGTACTTTGGGGCGCGTTACGCTTTTAATAAGACTGATTATTACTTATAAAAAAAAAAAAAAAATTTACTAAAAGAACCTAAACCAAGTGCTCGAAAGATATACAATATTGGTTTAAAAAAAAAAAATTAAAGAAACAAACAGATATATACAGAGTTATTAGAATGCTAGCAACTATCCTAGTTTTACATAATGAAGGAGTATATCCCCTCAATTCCAACCCACAACCCCATCCTCTAAAACATTTAACGCAGACTCTTGATCATTCTTTTTTCTTTGCATCTTGCTCTACCATTTAAATAGCTTTTGTTCAATCCCAAAAACCTATGCTAGATTGTTCAAGTTACAGATACATGTCCAACAGTCAGAATTTTTCCCTTTTTTAAGATTTCTTACATTTTTTAAGTCTACTAGCCATCTCTTACCTATATCATCTTCTGGCAACATTGCTACAATAAGATGATGGTTCCATGCAAAAAATCCAAAAACATAGTAGCCAGAACAAATGTAAATGCTGCCATTCTGAGTACAAAAGAGAACAGACAATTGAAAGGCATACCTTAACTTCATCAATATGTTAAAATGGCCCACTTCTTTTCCATGATGTTCAGAAGTACGATTCTGACTAATCAAATGCACCAAATCCTGTTTACCAAAATTGACAGCTTGTTAGATACTTTAACATGATCAAAAGCCAGTTGAATTTCCAGGATGCTTCATCACTTATATGCAATTCTTAAGAGATGAGTCATGACTTAAAACTAATGTTAATAATTTGAAATTCTAGAAATTGCATCCACTTCTGCGGACACCTGACACTAAATATCAAGTTCATGGTTAAGCAAAAACACAAGTGTGTGGACACACTCGAAAACAAAAATAATAATAAATAGAGAAAGAAATCCATAAAAGGGAGGTAAAATGTAGCATAGCCTCATTTGAGACTAGACCAAGATTTATGTCCAAGCATCCATTAACTAGTAACAAACTGAGAATTAATCAACATTTAGTCTAGTCTAAGCAACCTACAAGAGTTGGGGCTATCAACAGCCAAATGCTCCTATTTTCCACCTTTGAAGAAAGAAGCAGGTATCAATGCGTCTACCAAGTTTTCTTGAAAATGATACGGCAAATCACACACATCAATCTCACAAATTTTTACACATAACCAGAGATATAGCAAATTAAGAGAAGGCTAAAGAACCCAACTTTTATAGCCAACTGGCACCTCAATCCCTCTAAGGGAGGCAGGTCTGTGGTTCAATACTTGGAAGGGGAGGGTTACCTGACAGAGGCTGTGGGATAGGGGAGTCTGCTAGAGTATTATTAAAAATTATGATCAAACAATAAGCTTGAAGCCTGCTGATGCTGTTTGATAAAAATAGGAAAGTAAACAATGCCTAGGCATCCATACCTTCAATGAGCACCATACATCAGTTAATGAAAATACGGCAAGCTTCACTTGTATCAAAAAACTGAATATTTTAGCATATATTTGCAATGCATCCGGAGTCACAACGATACTGACTGGCCAATCTATGCGGTAACCCAAACCTAAAAAATTGAAGGAATGCACTCCTGCAATCAAAAGAGAAGAATAGGATCTACGTATTTTAAGATTCAAATTTAAATTGAAAGGGAAGAATTAAACAAAACCGTAAAAAAAAGAAGTAACCAGGAAAAAAACAGTAAAAAGTACCAGCAGTAGATGTTGAAAGAGGCATAGTCCCATGTTTTTTCATGTACACAAATAACCTATCCTTATAACGGTCTCGCTCACATGAAGACCTCTGAACTGACACCTCAAGGAAACCTTGAATTTCTGAAAGCCTTTGATCTGCCTCAGTGACACACCACTTCTGTGGTTTCAAGTAAAAGACAGGAATAGAATCAGAAAGTTTAGGGTCATATGAATCATGTAATTATAAAGCATTAAAGTTATATTAGAAAAGAATACATGATGCCAAAGTGACTTGATAAACAAATCTGCCCAGTCTGCTAATTCCATAAAATAGTACCGCCGCAGTGCCAGCAAATGTTCCAGCAAATCAAATCCTTCTTCAAGCAACTTGATAGTTAACTTGCTGATGTACTTATATCTAGCATTCTTAAAGAAGACCATGATGTAAAATGATATTTCTTCCAACATCTAAAATTGGAGCAGGAAAATTTTTTATAGTAATGGAGACTTTACTATGAGACACAAAAGAGAACAAGAAGAATTAGACCAATCAATAACCCAAGAAATTCAGCAATTTATAACAATGAATCAAGTACTGATTCTCAAAAAATATTAGATAACTTAGACAAGCATCCTATTTCATAAGAGCTTGAGTTGCATTATAAATTGCTGTGGGTAAAGTGAAGATGTAACTAAACTAAGGTATTATTATCTATTCATTTTTCTTTTTTCAAATTTGCTAAAGGCTTTTTATATTAATACTAATGTTTATAATCTTAGTGCTACAGGAGGAAATGAGATTAAACTATTAATTCATTGATCTTCTACAATCCGCACCTTACAATGTGCTTTTACCTTTTGATTCTCATCCACGATTTTTACCCCCCAAACTACCACTCAATTTCCAATGTCCCACTAAATCATTCAATATTTGCAATGTACCCAGCTTAATTACCAAAGGGATTGCAATGTCCCCCTTTCACACCCCAAATGACAAAAATACCGCTACATAAGATTAAAAATAAAAATAAAATAACAGACAAAAAATCAGAAAAACAATATTAAAAAAAAATGGCCCAAGGCACATTGCAAAAATTGAAATTTTTAGGGAAGAAATTGCAAATTGAGTGGTAGTTTTGGGGGATTAGTGTAGTTTTCCCATATTTTTAACAATCTTGCTATTGGGTGCTAATTATTTACTACAGACCCATTGACCTTGTTAAGTGTTTTTTGTGTTTTGATTTGAAAAAGTTTATGATGTGATAGAAAGTTGAGAAGTGTTTTCGGTGTAGTCCACACTTGAAATTGTTTTCTGTGGGGTCTACTTAAAAAAATTGTTTGGTAAACATTTTGAAAAGTGTTATGTATTTTCAAATAAACAAACACTGAAGATGCTTATTTTTCAGGTGTGGAACTGGCTGCTTACTTCAAGAGAGAGAGAGAGAGAGTGATCGTGCTGCCAGAACAGGGGTGGCCGCACGGCTACCCTTGACTAGGAAAGAGGTGACCATGCAACCACCTCCCTCTTTTTTCTTTCTTTTTTTTTTTCTTTGTAAGTAATAAGTCAACCTCCACACCTGAGAAAATAAACTTCTATTTTTTCAAAATATTCTTATAAGAAGGCTTGGAAAGTTTTCTAAAATTTGTGTCTTGTTTTGTTTTTGAAAAGTGTTCTGTTTTTTTGTTTTTTGAAAACTGTTTTGCTTGGTAAATGTTTTCTGAAAAGTGTGTTTTTGTGTTGGAGAAGAGAAAACACTACTTGGAAAGGTTAGCAAACATAGACATATATGCTCAGCAGAAATAAAACATCAAAGCAACAGTTAAAGCAACCTCATCAAAGGCAAGCAGACAATCCAGAAGTCCCCTTATACATGACATTTGTGGTTGGGCCTAATATGAAGCATTATAAAGAGAAAAATAAAAAAAATTAACAAACTACACAGCATAATTTGATTAATCTTTAGCATAAAAGTCAAGGATACTGAAGCATGATTTCCTGCAGTAAACATTTTTCAATGATGAAATCAAGTGGTATCTCAAACACGGCTGGCAAACTCTGCCTGTGACCTCCAACACTATTATCAATGGTGTCACTGATAGTACCAAGCAAAGTCTCCCAGTTACTACCACCAGAAACATTTTTCATAACTTCTTGGTTGTGGTCCTTCAAGTCTGATGGTGAATAAACATGACACACTTCGATATTATCAATCAAAACACGGTCTCCATCATGTCCTTGTTTACCATGATGATCGCTCTTACTGCTGGTAGAAGATCCATGAGAGTCTACATGTAACAGAAGCTCAGATCCAAACTCATGCCGAGAACCATCTGCTAACTGTTCCACAGATAACTTACAAGGGTTTTCTACTGAAGTAAAGTCAAAGTAAGGCAAAGAACACCCATAGTCTGTGCTGCATCTCTCCCCTAGCTTGCTCAATGAGTGGAGGGAAGCATAATTTGTCAGCATTGGGTTCATACTGAGAAAATTGCTATGGTAGTTAGGCTTCCACTGTTGCAATGTATATGAATATGGAGAGTACGTTGGATTTTCTTGTTGGCCCTTGCCAGAGGCTTCTTCCAGTGAAGCATTGAGAGTGGCAAGAGTTTTGTTAAAATACGATGTATCTTCTCCTACATTTTTTTTCCACAGCTTTAGAGAGTCCGCAGGATTTGACCTCATGTCATCTTTGTATCCTTCAAAAACATTAAATGATTGTTTCTGGGGTTGTCCTGGTGGCCAGGCTTTATCTGCTAATGTATCTGTATGTTGAATATCAGATGTCCAAGACTCCCTTAATTCAAGCAGCATAGAATCATTACTTAAGATCTTGCCCTTATAATGAGAATGCACATCATGACAAAGGCAGTCTGTTATTTCATGAGTTCCATGTGAATCACTTGCTATATGACATGGCTTTTTAAATTCACGAGGGTTTTGCAAAGAAATATCCATCGAAGTACTCGTAGAGAAGGTTAAAGTAGATAAATACTTAGTTTCAAGCCCAGCCATATGATTAGGAGGCTCAATCAATTGCTCGGGCTCAATTTGCTCTTCAAAGCTGTTTGTGGAAGAACATTCAGACAAATCATATTTGTCCATCACATAAGAGAACTCATCCATTGAACTTGAGTCATCACTGTTCACATTACTAAAAGCACTGAGAATTAGAGAAAACTAACCATCAATGAAGCAGTAACAACATTTGAAAGAAAAGTGACATATAGAGAATAAGTGGAATGAAAGAGTACCCATGAACCAGAGAGAAATATATTTATCAGCAAGCATGCATTCATGTAAATGACCATTTACATAAATTAAAATGAGTTGTTTATTCCCAGCCACTCTTGATGTCAGTAAAATCAAAACAGACAGAACCAGCTATCATGTGTGTGTGGTGTGTGGTGTGTGTGTGTGTGTGTGTGTGTGTGTGAGAGAGAGAGAGAGAGATTACACATTTAAGCTTCTTTTATCTGCTACTGAAGGAGATACCAATCTGTCATCCAACGTGAATGGAACTGGATTGTTTGCACACTCTCTATCATTATCAAAGTACACAGGTTCAGTGCAATGTGGAACTACCTGCAAAAGGAAAAGAAAAATTAATACAAGAATGCAACTAGATGATCAGAAAGCAGCAGTGAATCAAATCAGCATGCAGGTAAACATGACAAACTCCTATTATCTATGAAACAAATTGTTTACTCTCTCTCAACTTAATAAAATCATTAATAGGGGGAGAACAAAGGTTAAGGAAAATGAAAGAGAACCAAAGCCCTCAACATGATTTGATTATCCAATATAATGTGACAGCCATGCAAAATACTAAGGGTCCAAGTTGGAGCAGCTACTGGAAAATCTTTATTTCCTTCACTTTTGCAAGCCTACGGCAGAACCTTGTCCCCTTCACTATTCCCCACTCTTGTTCACAACTGCCTATTCCCCTTGACTATTTACACCATTACCTGTTGCTCATAATATATTTGAAAAGAAAGCCACAATTAAAAATAATGGAACCAAAGGAGGAGAGAGAGCGAGATTGTTTAGATCATGAAGAAAAAGAGGGACAACCATCAATTGCACATCTAATGCCCCAAGCTGATGACAAATACAATGAGAAGCTATCAAAGGATAAGAAGATAATCTTGGACAAGGAAATGGATGGAACTTTGTTAAAAATAAGGGAAAATCAAATGTAGTCCCTAGGTTTTCATGTGATTTCAATTTATTCCTTAGGTTTCCAATCTCGACAATTGGATCCTTAGGTTTTACCTCAATTTCAAATAGGTCTCTTCATCCACATACCATCCAATTCATTAATGATGTACCACGTCAGACCACTAAGTTGATGACACATGACTCACATCTGACATGTAATGTGCCAATTGTATGTTCCGTGTGGAAAACCTATTCTAAATAAAAAAATTTATAAGGAAAACATTACATTAAATTTATAAGAAAAAAAGTGGCAGCTATGAGGGAGAGACCAGCCTCCCCTTACAAAGGGGTGGCCAACCACCCCTCACTAGTGAAGGAGAGCCAACCCTCATTCAGTGAGGAACGGCCCCCTCACCATTGAGGGTGGCTCTCCTCACTAACGAGGGGAAGCTGCCCCTTATATGGCGAGGGGCAGCCACCCCTTATAGGGTGGTGAGGGGAGGCCTCCCTCCACAACTGCACCCATCTTTTCTTTTCTTTTTTTTTTACTTAAAAAAAAAAATGTAAGGTAAATTTATAATTTAGAACAGATTTGCCATTTGGAAGATACAGTTGGTGCATGAGGTATCATACGCGAGCCATGTGTCATCAATTTAGTAGTCTGGTGTGGCATGTCATTAATTAATTAGATGGTAAGTTGACAAAATGACCTATTTAAAAACTAAAATAAAACCTAAGGATGAAATGACCTACGTAAAACTAAAGTAAAACCTAAAGACATAATTGTCAAAATTAGAAACCTAGGGGATTAAATTGAAATGTGCCAAAATTTAGAGACTAAATTTGATTTTTTTTTTTGGAAAACTTCATAAAACCACCTCTAAACTTCTAGTCGTTTTGACACTACCCCCCCCAACAACCAAAAGTTTAAAAACTCTCAATTAAGACTATCAAACTTGAACTTTCAATTTCTTTCAATTATCCCCTCCATTAGGATTTTCTATTAAAAAAGTAAACATCTAAAATCTTTACAATTTTTTATTTTATTTTTTATAATTAAAAAAAAAAAAGTATTTTGGGAATTTTGATAAGATTTAACAAAATATCCTAACAAAATGGGGTAATCAAAAGAAATTGAAAGTTCAATACCCTTAATTGAGAGTTTTTAAACTTTAGGGAATTAATTTCAAAACGAGTGAAATTTCAAGGAGGGTTTTTTGAAGTTCCCCTTTTATTTTAATAGTAATCAAGCCATTTTATAAAAAATGTGAGGCACCCCTAGTACACAAGAAGTATACACAAGGACACCAAGCAAAAAACAAAAGAAAGAAAACCCAAACCCACAAAGCAACCCAAAACAAACATGGAACCCAAAACCCATCAACCAAAAGACCCACAAGTACCCTACACCCTCTTGCCTTTACCATGACTGGACCCCTCATAATTAATAGAACTCTCCAAGTATTTCAATTCCCTCTTTCCTTTCAACTTAGAAGCACAAACCGCCTTCAAAGGTAGGGGAGGGTGATTGCAAGACAAACCCGTCAAAACTGGGGAAAAAGACCAAACTCCCAACAAAAACAGAGAGAGAGCAACAACTTCATCAACTTCTGGACCTGGGTAGAGTATTCAACACGAGACATCGAGGTTGGGGCCAAAACATTCAGTGACGAGAACACCAAAGTATGACTGAAGCGCTGAATTCATATCTTCAAACCTTTCACACAAGACCCAATCCAAGGGCATTGCAGGGGGGGAAATCTACCAAAGAATATGGATAGTCTTCTCCCTCGTCATCCCAAAAAATGTTTTCCTCCCCATTCCACACAACCAGCTCTGAAGATGTACCCAATGCCCTATCTTTCTTGACATCCAAAGCCAACAACTAGAAAACCGGCACTACGGTACTCAACCCCAAAAACCCACGGCGAAGAAAACCCCTCACCGGAAAAGACTTATGAACATCAGCCTTCACGGTAGCTATGAACATGCCATCAGGCTCCGACACCATGACAGAAGAAGACAAAATGGGTGAAGCACCAAACACCGTCAAAGAATCAGCGATCAGCCAATCCTCCATTTTCAAAAACCGACTATCCTTAGTTCTACGCTTATAGTGCATCATTAGCATACACAAAGAAGTGGCATGAAGGAAACCACCGTTGAAGGCTGAGCCACACCTTCGGTGGTGGAAGAGGACATTTGGGAAATTTGATTTTTCCCTAAAATTAATGAGGACATTTGGGAACAATTGATATTCCATTAATCCAATTTTTTTCCTTTCTACATAGGCAAAAATGGGTGTCCCTGACTGCTTTTGCATTATGCATCCTCTTCACGTTTTTCCTTTCGGCGCTTTTTTGCCAAAAGACATGCAAAAACCACTTTTTTCTCGGTTACCAAGTGGCAACTTTTTGGGGGCAAAACCACATTTTTGTAATCCAATAAGCAGAAACAAAGGGGCATTGAATCTCCATAAGCCCAAGCATGAATAGCATGGCAAACCAGGTCAATGCTGAGGAGAATTCCATTGGAATCTCTATGCAGGATTTGCAGTATCCTTGAAGTTTGCACAACATAAAGAACTCTCAAAACAAGATTGACAAAAATCACTAGGACTATAGTTTGTTCACGGACTGCAGCAGATCAGACCATAGCATTTTAGCACTATTGCAACACACAGTCAACATTTGAAAAAGTAGAATGATAGCCGATGGCTGGGGAGACAATTAAGATTTCATTGTATGTAAATCAAGAAACCATCATATTCCTTAGAAAACATGATAATAGGCAGAATAATTTTACTTTTATGTTGACTTGGAATTAGGAATAATCAAGAGAGCTTGCATTACAGAATCATAGTAAACAAAGAGTTTTATTTTTTATTTTTTTAATATGTATAGTAAACAGAGAGTAATGGATAACATTTCAGTATTTAGCCCAAAGAATGTCAAATACCACATATACTCACTAATATAACTATGAGCAGGAGGATTATAATCTAAGCAAGCCTGAACCACAAATGGTCATGATAAATACGTCTTTGAACCATGGCATCTTGTAGACAATAACATATGAAAACAACGTAAAGGATTTCAGATCATTCAAATTTTTTGCAACATATTTTTACCATTCATTAATAATTTAATATTATGTAGCAGCAAACACAGGAATCATTGAAAGAATCTGAAACTATTGTAGTGTAATTACCTGTTCATATCTAAACTCTAAATTTGTCAAAAGATATTCGAGTTTCTTTTGCATCATTTTGTAGTAACTGTCTCTCGCCAGTACCATCGCTTCTATATTTACTTTGCTGAAAGTCACTGGAGACGCATATGATGGATAAATGCTCGAAAAACCACTCCAGCATGGAAGAAAATCCTCATAAGTATTGTCCCCAGTGGCAACATAAATATATAATTCAAGCAATTTCATTATCACTTGCAGCTGCTGACCAGCTCTGACAAGTGGATTCAAGAAGTCCTTTAGAAAACAAGGAATAGCAACTCCATCTCGCTCCTGAGTTTTAACAGTTCCCAACCACGATAATCAACAGTAAGAAGGAATGCTAAAAGATGAACACATAGAAAACAGCTTCTGAATCCAAAGTTTCAAAATTGCAATAGACAACAATACCCTGATACTTGGCAATGGGAAGTCTACAGATATGCCAGCTTTACCATGTGGATTAGGCAGTTGATTGTTAGCATGCTCTACTATAAACTCCTTATAAGGATCACTAATCTCAGCTTTGAATATCCATGATCTGATAAACCCACAGTATGGTTCACATGACCGAAGAAAGAGAAACTTGAGTACAGCATGGTGAGCAGGATCAGCAACCTAAAATAACATTTTTGGTCCAAAAAAATTAGCAAAACTATATATATATATATATATATATATATGAATGTATGGATGTACAACCTTGTCAGAAATCATACATTTTACAGAATTCTTGTCTGTGAAGAAAGATTTTATAGTTACCACAAGACAATAAACAGTTATGTGAAAGGATATCATAATATTAATGTCAGTGAGTAAAAGAAGTGAAATTAAAACATTCCTAGTTGAAAATCTTAATTATGTGTCAGAAGAGAAGGAAGAAACACAGAGAAGATTTTAAAATTTAAGCTAACCTGTAGTAGTCTATACAAATAAGTGAGTAAATCCCCTCCTCTGCAGAAGTTACAAAATTCAAAGGTTGCTTTAGCAATTAAATCTTCAAAAGATAATGCCAAGAAGCAATGGGCTACATTATGTAAGTTGCAAATATTTCCAAGAGCTTCAATCTGAATCCTCAATTCCTTCGTGTGCAGGTACAACTCCAATAGTGTAATATCAGAATGCACTACACTAGTCAAACATCCTACAACAGAAGATTCGTGCAAAGGCATGCCAACACTCCTTGATGATCGCCTGAAACCTACTGATGCATATAATGTGTCTAGTGCGCACAAGTACCCTTGTAAAACCTTCCCAACAGCAACAGCAAATGCATGATTAACAAGACTGTATGGAGGGCAATTGTTGTCATGATGATTTTGACTTTCTGCAGGTTCGGAATTTTCACCCCTCTTTCCCATCGAACTCTCATCCAATTTTGATTTAGTAAAATAGTCTACAAAGTTATGAAGAAGAAAAACTATAGAACCCGAGCAGCCTATGGAGTTCAGAATCTTTCCCAAAGCATGAGTGCTTGAAGACCGGTTCCACAGACTTGGAATTCGATGGATGGTCCTATCGGCTGGTTCAGAACAAAAGGCAGCAGAAAGCTTTTTGCTACTAATAAGTGCTGATTGTACACCTTGCAGGGTAAACATTGCCAACCTCACCAAACTTTCCTCCTACACCCAAAAGTTCACATTCAAAATATCAGTGAGCTTCCATACAGTAACTTAAATTCAGGCACATTTGGTTTGCTACTGCTACACTTTAGTAGGTTGTTGAGATAACACAGCCTGAAACTATATTACTAAGCCTTTTGTTGTCAAACTGGTAAAATCAATAGAAAACACTAAGCATAGCGCTAGATGTCAGTTGAAGCTGAATCGGTATTAAGGTTTAGTGAATAACATTTCATTATATTGAATGTTCTCATAATTAGGTATTCCTTTCAGACTATACATAAACCATCCTTTTTCATGCGCCTTTTCTGGGTCACATTAAAGGAAGACAATGAGCAGGGAATGAATATATCCATTGTTCAACCAATTGTTCATATTATTCAATAACCCAGGAAATCAGAAATGCATGTCATAATGCATCATCAGTGCGTACCAGACTTCGGGGTTTCTGGTTCTACAAATAGCTGCAGGCTTTTCTGAAAGCAATTTTCTTGCTTCCAGAGATCCAAGACCAATGCAATTTTAGCCTCGAAAAGCATTTCGAAAAAATGCCAGACGAAAATTCAGTAACTTTGAAAGCTAGTAGAAACCCTAAAGACTCTAGTTGCGTAAAACAGCGAGAGAAAGTGAGAGTTTGGGCTTACGGAGACGACGGAGGCGTCGTAGAGGGGCTGAGAGGAAGAGGAGAACAGGGAAGAAGAGAGTGATCCTCGGCGTCCGCTTTCAGAAGGGATGGATTCCCAAGTCCTCGGAGGAAGCCATGGATCTTCCACCTTGAGCTTCTCAAACAACAATGCAAAATTCGTATCCACCGCCATTATCTTTCCACATCTACTACGAACCCTCTTCTTCTTCTTCTTCCTACCACTGAGCGATTTGCATTTTAAATGCGAAAATATCTACTCATTTGGCCCGCCCAAAACTCACAGAACATTCACTACCTTCTACTTATTTCTAATGAAGGATATCCTCCAAAATTGCCCATTCTAAAAATTATGTAGTTCGAGAATTCTTTGCATCATATCCAACGGCTTTAAAAAATGTCATTAATTAAAAAAGTAGAGAAAATTCAAAAGTTTAAAGTGATTTTCAACAATGTATCTTTATAATGTTTCAAAAATTTGTAAAACACCATTCATTGTAAATTACACCGAAATTGCTAGCATGGGAACATGTGATAGGCATCTGCTCATTTTCTTTTTCACTTCAACACTTATACGACACTCAAAAGGGGGTTTAAATTGGGTTAACAAGAAAAAAAATAAAACAAGCGTTGGATTTTGATGATAGACAATTACGTCATTTTACTAGTTAGGTTGAGTGCAAAACTAAAAAACACAGCATAAAAATCTCATGTAGGATCCACGTGATGTTATTTCTGTCTAATAAATGGCAATTAGTAATGGAATGTGTTAATTACAAATTTTTAAAACATTATGGATATTGCAAATTTTCAAATATTGGAGTTCAAATTGAATAATACCTCAAAGTTCAAGGGTAAAGTAAATTTTCTCCTTGAGAAATTTATACTCAAAGTTTTTTTACAATATAAAAAGTAAGAATATTATAAAAAAAAATTAATAAAAATATACTTAATTCTCATCAATAACATGCCACCTTTTTTTATAGGTAATAATTTTTTTTTTTTTTTTTTAAAATCAACGTAGTCTCATTCATTAAAGATCAAGAGCAAAACTCTTACAATACAAGGCAAGCCCCGAAGTATCCGTAGGTAAACTACAAAAATACCAACGTCATACAAGACGTATTACAATCCAGACTCTCAAAACATATCCGTTAACCTATGACTAATTAACAAATGAAATACAGATCTGTACTAGACAGAATCAACTAATGTATAGGTAGCAATTATTCCTTGACACTGAGGGCTGAGATCCTCAGGCCAACACTTATTCCTTGACACTGAGGGTTGAGAACCTCAAGCCAACACTTATTTCTTGACATTGAGGGCTAGGAACCCCAGGTCAACACTTGTCCTCCTCGACCCGAAAGCCAAGATAACGTTCACATCCACAACCCAAAAGATCTGGATCAAGCATCACACCCCAAAGCAAGCTGATCGAGACAAGACTTATTACAAGCAAAAACAAAAAAATATAGGGAAATAAAACCGATCACGTGCAAGTAGAACTCGTACACTGAATGGCGCGTTAGAAGCTCAATGCGGTGGAGGCACGGAAAAAGGCCCGGCAGTGGATGGAGTACGGCAAAATAGACGTAGAGAAGATCGTTAAAACTGTAAAAATAAAAAAAACACACAAAACAAACAGAAAAAAAGCAAAGCAAATACAAGGAGACCCAGCAAAACAAAAAATAAACAAAGGAAACAAAATATAGGGAAACCAAAGAAAACATAAAATAAAAAGCAAAATGATCAACCGGAGAAGGCTTAAGTGCGATCTAGCTGGAACACCGCTGAGGAATGTGGCAATGAGAGAATGACGTGGAGGGGGCACGTAGAAGACTTGCCTCAGGCGAAGGGCTGTGAAACGTCAAAAGCCGGAAGACCCAAACAGGGGCACAAAAAGCCCAAAAACAAATGTTTGGGGTCTGTCTGGTAATAATTTTAAGTTGCCTAGATTCCATAATTTTAGAGTCTGTAATTTCAAAAAAATTGAAATTGTGGGGATCCTTATCTGTTAAAGATTTGTGTTAAAGAGTTTAAAAAATGTTTGGGGAAACTTTATAATTACGTACCCCTATTGAATTGTTACTCATTTTGTAATGTCTCCCTTAATGTTCAAAACCTTTCAATTTAGTGTATCAAATTTTTATATTTTTTTCAATGTCCCCCTCCATTAGGATTTTCCATTAAATCCCAACAAAATTTTCAAATACCCCTTTTAAAAAAATATTTAAATTTTATTGCAAAGATTGTGGCATGAGTATTTTTTGCAAATACCATTAAATTCAAACTAATGCCTTAGTCTTTGCAATTTTTTTTCTTTTTTTTTTCCTAAAACAAATGGGGGTATTTTGGAAAAAGTTAACAGAGTTGTGAGAAATTAAAATATTAATACGATAAATTGAGAGAAATTGAATTTTAGGAGGCATTGAAAAAGTGATGATAATTCAAGGGTTAAGTAAAATTTTCCCAAAATGTTTTTAGTACATAAAAAGTTATACCGAGCAAAAATGGGTTCGTTGGTTTTAAAAAAAAAAAAAAAACAATTTTTTTTAACATTTTTATTATTAAAAAAAAAAAAAGCCTAAACTATGTTTTGGATAAAGCTTGAAAAAATATATATATTTCTTCTAAAAAGTCTTTCAAGTTTTTTCTATAGGCAAAAGCTAATATTTCTCAACGCAATTTCAAATAGGTTCTTTGTAGATTGATATACTACTATCATACAACAAATATAATGTGGGAATGAAAATTAGTTTTTGACTTTTTTCTTTAAGGACTTTTTTGGTTCGTGGATTGAGTATTCCATTATGAAAATAAATAGATATTATTAGGAATAGAGGAAAGTGGAATGAAATAATTATTCATATTCCTTAGTTTGGTAACATTATATGTATTCTAATTGAAGTTAAATCAAAATTATCCAAAATCCCACACTTCTTTAAAAAAAAAAAAATCCTAAAATTGTAGGAGTACGTGCCCGATAACCCCATGCTGGCCACCCCTTGGCAAGACTTGGGGGTGGTCGCACCACCCCTAAAGCACCCTGGGGTGGACCCTCGAGGTGCCCCGAGGGTGGTGGCCTTGGCTCTAAACATTGTGGGGGTGGTCGTGGCCTCCTCCGTTGCCATTGGAAGTGGCTAGGCTACTCTTGATGAGCCTTCAAGCCCCCCCAATCCACGGGGGTGGTCGCACCACCCCTAGGTCTTGCTAATAGGTGGCCGGCCACCCCTTAAGTTTTAGGTTTTCATTTTTTTTTTTTAATAAAAAACAAATTTTAAGGTTAAAATAAACTTTTTGAAAAAAATTAGTTTTTTTTGAATAAATTGTCAATTCCTTTAGGAATAGTTATTATATACATTAGCCATAAAGTATCTATTAATCTATACTTATTACTTCGAAACAAAAATAATTTTTACACTGCACTATTATGTAAAGAGCTAGCTTTGACACTTGTAATCCAAGAGGGGGATGCTAAGCGTGTGGTGGGCGCAATAGTATCAAAGGGGAATAGTTGGAGTCAATTTGGCCATTTGATAGAAGGCACAATAACTATTCTACGTACGAGCTTTTACATAATGGAAGAGCGTTCATGTAAGAGCATTCCCAGCAGTTTCTTTGTGCGGTTCCTTAATCATTTTTTGTATCATTAAAATATTATTTTTTTTATTTTATTCTTTTAATTTAGTAAACAAACTTTCTCTCTCTCCCTCATATTTTCCTTCTTTTTTCTTCCGGTAGCTTCTTCCCTCTTCTTCTTCTTCTTCCCTTTCTCCCTCATATTTTCTTTCTTTTTTCTTCCAGAAGCTTCTTCTTCCCTTTCTCTCTCACAGTAGATTCCGTCCTCTCCATCGCCCAATTCGAAACGTGTGAGGCTGAATTCAAGGCCGTTTTGCTGATGGGTCGCGATACTTCCCAGGTTTCGAATCCCCCACTAGACTGTCTCATCCCTAAGTTCGTCGATCGCGTCATGAAGGCCCTGGACGTCTGCAATGCTCGGAATTTGGGATGTGGCTGTTGGAGATTATGATTTGGGATGCGGCCGTTTGAATTGGGAGATTATGAATTGGGAGATTATGATTTGGGTGATTATGATTTGGGATGCAGCCATTTGATTTGGTTTGTTAACGTTTTGGGTTGTAGTTGCAGGGGGTGTGGTGCGAGAGAGAGAGAAAGAGAGGCGAGAGAGATGAGAGACGGACGAGACAAGAGAGAGAAAGCTTTTTAAAAAAAATTTAATAATAGCAATGGATTGCTACAGTAAAACCTTGTATATAAAGCTTTACTGTAATATATTATTGTTTAGGGATCGATATAGGAAATTTGCTGAAGGAGTTTTTTTGTGATTTTTTTGGATCTATTCTCTATACATAGAACAAACTCTCTTATAAGGAGTCTGCTGGAAATATTCTAAGCCACACTGCAAATGTTGTCGCTCATAAGTTGGCAAAAATGGCTACTTCTAGCATCATAGTCCATAGATGTATAGAACTTGGACTCTAAGCTCTATTCCAGATAATATACGTGATGTTATTTTGTGATTGATTCTTTTATATATGTATATATATTAAATGAACGATGATCATCTTTTCTGGTACGTGGCTCATCACTCGTATTACCAGAATTTTTTTTACATTTAATAGCTACAAGGAATATTCTGTGTTCATCCAAAACTAGAAGCATGTAAAAAATGCAGAATTTCAGACTTCGTTGTAGTACTGCATGCACCAACTTTCATGTGATTCCCAACTATCTCTCTCTCGCAAACAGCGTGCCAAAACATACGACAAATCGGCGGTCAACGAAGAGTACATGCAGCACGCGGGAAGCATTTTTTTGCCTGTCTCTCTCTTCCATAGCTAGCCAAAAGTAGTTGAAAAGCTCATAGCCTTTTCATTTCTGCAACATTAATAATAGCTTAGAGAGAGGGAGAGAGAATGTACAAGACGAGGCTGCAGGAACTTTGCCACAGGCAGCAGTGGGGTTTGTCAAAGTACGCCACCGTGAAAGACGGACCCGACCACGACCCTAGCTTCAAGGCCTCCGTCTCCGTCAACGGCCAGTCGTTTCACTCTTCCTTTCCCTGCAAGTCCTCCAGAGTCGCCCAAAACGACGCCGCCAAACTCGCTTTCCTCCACTTCACTTCGGCCGGTACACATACAAATTACAATACAAGCAGATGAAATATATTAATAAATATTTTTATAAAAAAAATAAAACCAACTTAATATATATATATATATATATATATATATATATATTCTAACTACGTGTGATGCAGGTTTAACGAGTTACAGCATCGAACCTGAGATTCAATCAGATGCTTTAGAAGTCACCGATGGTGAGGGACTTAGAAGTAATTGTATTGGTTCGGAAAAGTATTACGAATAACCAAATGCCTCTCTAATTTTAAAAATTAGCAATTTTAAAAACATAATTTTTTTAAAAATAACGCTTATTGAAATCGCATTCTCAAATTGGCGCTAATAAATATAAAAATTGTTTTCATATATTTAAGAATATTTTGGGTTTGGATTGTTTATTAATATCTTTTTTCAAAGCAAAAGAGGACAGACAAAACCAAAGTAATCGTAGTTCTAAGTAAAAATTTGAAAAATAAGTTCCTTTTCTTCTTTTACCTGTAATGTTGTCTTGTTAATCAAATCTGTTAAAAAGTATTTTATATATATTGGGAATTTTTTAGATAAATTTATGAGTCAACCCATCAAAATTGATTATATCTCAAATGTTTTTTCTTTTTGTTTGAATTGCATAAGTTCTTTGAAAATCTAAAATAGATCATTCCGTTAGTTTTTCATCCGAAATTTTGTTATTTGTTAGTGTCATGTCAGTATTTTTACCACATCATATTAAAATAATATTCTTTTAATAAAAACTCATATCTTTAAAAATTAAAATAGAAAAAAATATTGGGGTTGTAATTATTTTTTTTTTTTTTTAAATATTTATTTTTTAATTGAATTGTTATTTGATCAATGTGATGTGACGCTAACAAACAGCACAATTTCAGACGGAAGACCAACGAAATGGTCTATTGCACATTTTTTTTTATAAACTTAGGTTATTAAAACTAAAAGGAAAAAAAAAAAAAAAACATTTGAGGTGTGATTTATTTTGGCGTATTGATTGAATGATTTGCCTTAAAAATTCCTTCATTCTTTTCACTTTGGCCCCTCAAAATAAATTTCAATGCAATCCCCCTCTATAAAGTTAAATTTCTAATTCTATCCCTCTGCCAATGTACTTGAGGAAAAATTGTGCTATGTGATAACTATCTTTTATTTCTAGTGCAAAAGTAGATGAGATATGGCAATATTTGCTTTTTCCATCTCCCTGAGAGTCTGAACATGCTCATCAAGCATATTTCTAACAGTGGATTCATTGTCAAGATGTCATAGATTTGCATACTCATTACAATTCTCAGTGGAAAAATCTTGGCCCACTATTACATACCAGCAAAAGTGATGGCTCATCTCATGCCATGCCCATCAAGGCTACTGTTACAGTTGGTGGGCATCCATTAGGGGAGGAAGAGCATGCTGCTGAAAATGCTGCTTTAATGCCATTGTCACTTGATGGATTGCAGAAGGCAAGTTTCCTAAACTAGTTTCTGCCATTATTATTCACCCTTTTCTTTTTGCCTCCTCATGATGTGATTTTTAAAATCATCAGTAAATTCAAGAGTGTGTGATTCAATAATGAATTTAAAAAGCACATCAATAAGTGTAAGAGTGAAAGTGTGGGTGAGTATTGAGACATTTAAAGACAACGTACAAAAGTTGTTTTGAAATAAATTAACGTATTATTTACTTTCATAATTCTCATACGTTACATATTAATTATGTAATTCTCCTAATTTTTATAGTTTACATATTGATTATGTACGTATTGTATTCTTGGCATCATTCAACTATAAATAAGCCATTTTATTGTACAATTTCTATTAAGTGAAGGAAATATGTAACCAAAAAAAGGCTTTGACATGTGGATATAGGCCATAGGCCGAATCACCTTAATGTGTGTAGTATGTCTTTTTAATTTATATTCTAACACTTTGCACAAATGTAAGTGATGCCTAAACATTTTAAAAAACAAAACAGGAGGTGAATTATGAAGATAGGTTCGAACTCATTAGCGAATAAACTTTTTAGGATAAGTGATTATTTAACATGTTATTAAAGGAAGTCTCAAGTCCGAACTTTATCTCCACCATTCACCTCTCATTTCAATTAAATATTTTACATGTGGAGTTACACTTATTGAGGTGAAATTTGATCCACATGTGATAGAGTATTAGAATATTAATTAAAATAATTTAATTTACCTTTTTAATAAATTGGTTATCAATCCTTTTTCAGGAAGACTCTGGCCTGTGCAAGAATCTGCTGCAGGAGTTAGCTCAGCACGAGGGTTTGTGCATACCAATATACAACACAACAAAAGCAGGTCCATGTCACATGCCAATGTTCTTTTCAACGGTGGAAGTAAAAGGGCATATATTTCGAGGGAAAGTAGGGAAATCCAAGAAACAGGCAGAGTTGAATGCTGCTAAGGTTGCTTACTCTTTTCTAAACGACCGTAAGTCTCTTGTTTCTTTTTTAATAATATCTATGTCACTAAGGAAGGTTATTTGACCCAGAGGGCATTTGGCATTGCGAGTTCGCAGACAAATATATCATGTGAGAGTGCGTTTTTGTTTTTTAAATTACAATATGAAAATGTAAAAAATCAATGCTTTCAAATTGCATGCAAGGAAGCGTGTTTTTAAAAACACATGATTTTATCAAATGTTTACCTGTGTTTTTTCAAATTGTGCAGTTTTTAAATTTCGCTTTTGAAATCACAAAGCCAATTGCAAGAAGAGCAAGCAGAAATAGAATTAATTTGTTCTCTTCTGGTCATAGATTTGATTCTAATATGAATATTTGTATATATATATATATGTATAGGTTGTGCTCTTTAAAGGTTCACAAGTTATCGATTTACTCCCTAAGATTAGAACCCTTACCAAATGGATCATTTATCCTACTTTCATTCAATTTTTAACCATGCTTTCAAGTCATACCCAATTAGAAGATGACATGTGTCTCATTTGATAAAATTATATAAAAACAAATAGGAAAAAATTGGCATTTTATTTATTATTATTTTTTTTATATTTATATTTCCATCTTTTTTTTTTTTTCTTTAAAGTCAATGATGGTGCTTTGACAATGTTGGTTTCGTTCAGGTGGATGTAGTGGGAGTGCAGCCGAGGTTACTTCTCCTAATCTTGTGGAATTACAGCACAACCATGAACATGAGTGTGAGTTGCTTCCATCTCCGACCATTGAGTACGAGGAACTTGCTAAAGAAAGCATAGGTAACATATTCACCCAATGCCTAATACATTTATGAGAAAAAAAATAATCAAATTCAATCCCTAAGTTTTCATGTGATTTCAATTTAGCTCCTTTGGTTTAAAATAGATCCATTCGTCAACCTATTGTCCAATTAACTAACGGTATGCCACGTCAGACCAGTCAGCTAATGACACGTGGCTCAATTACTTAAAACTACAAATATGCCGTAATTAAGAGTCCTTAACTTCTTTTATTTAGGATTTATTTATAATTTAATGTAATTGTGCTAAGCGGCATGTACAATTATAAATATCATTAGTTAATTAATTAGATGATGGAATGATTGAGGGACCTATTTGAAGTCAAAGGAAAACTTAAAGGACCTAATTGTTGAAATTGAAAGCGTAAGTATTAAATTAAAATCGCAAGAAAATGTGAGGACTAAATTTGATTTTTTTCCCCCCCTACATTTTATTGTAAGAATATTTAAGCATTTCTTACATAGTTGTTGCATGCATTAGCCAAAATGCTGATCATTGAGTACACTTTTGGCTTACATGTCTCTCCAGTGGATGAAGTTGAAGGAGTGGGTTTGACGGAAACATTATTGGAAGAAGACACCAAGGATTCTAGCTCAGCTCCTGCAGAGCTACAAAAGGAGGAGGAGATTGAGAATAATGAGACATCATTTTCTAGTTCCAAACAAGGACAATTGATGGCTTCTCCTAATACATTGACACAGGCCAAAGTTCCTGCTCTTCCCATTTTAGGCCCAAAAATGGGAACAAGGAGTTACTTGCTATGCAACAGGGTGAGGGTGTATTCAAGCTTCCCAGATATTGTATTCCCCAAGGGCATTATAGTGCTGCCAATCAGTGAAAACAAGTGGGTGGCTGTAAGCTTAGAGTTCCCAAATGAGGAAGGCAAATGACTCATAGGAGCAGATTTTATCATCTATATTAATTGTACTTCATTTATTATCTTTGATGTTGTTTTCTTGTACTCCAAGTCCAAACTACCATCAAACATGGATGCTATTGACTGACATTATGGTAAAAGGTACTCTCAAATATTCATATCATCTTTACTAATTTTCTGATGGGGTTTGCTTAGGGTTCTCCCCATAGTGTTTTTCTGAGTTCTCTTAGATTTACGTAAAATATGATTTAAGAAAAAATAAAATTATAATACTGTTTTTTTACCAACAAATTAATTTTTATGGGTTAATATTTAGGTTCTAATGCTTTAAAACTTGTTTTTTAATTCAAAACTAAAACCTAAGGGTGGAAGGTTAACCTTTTTGAGATGCATGATATCACCCAAAATGGATTTGATCATCCTAAATTTAGTGTTAATGCCTCAATTTTGGTATTAATGCTTAAAAAACTGGTGGTCGAGGCTACTACAATTTTATTTTTTTCTTAAATTATGTTTTACGTAAGTTTGAGAGAATCTAGAAGAACATTATAGGGAGAACCCTTAACATTTTCTTTTTCTGACATAAATAGTGGTGTAGCAAAATAAATTTTAGTGTATATGATCATCTTGATTGAACAGAGAGAAAGACAGAGTGGCATCACATCTGCATGATTCTTCAATATGATCATCTTGATTGAACTGATTTGCACCCTTTTAATTTACCATCAGAAAGAAGCAATAAAATGAGGAATCTCAAATAGATGATAACTTCAAGCACAATGGGCAAACTATTAAACCATCTGGTGCTGGTGCTGGTACTGGAAGTTGAAATGCTTTAGTCAGGATGCTCCAAAGTCATTATTTTGGCTTTTGTCCTCTTCTTACAACTTGGCTTCCTTGCAATTAAAACTATGCCTTTGGCATTTAGACAATGTAAATTAAATTTCTCGACTCTGGATTTCACCTCCAGTGATAAACGATGTGAATCAATTAAGGTCGTTTTTTCACTATTTATGTCATTTCAAACAGACTTAAATTTTTTTTTGTTGTGTCCCAAATTTGATATATTTAATTAAATAAGTCAAACGCCTCAATTTTGACACAACCCATTTAAATAAATGAGCAATATGACTTCAACCGCATAACCCATTCAAATTTTCCGCTATATGCATATATTGCACAGCAGCAATTCTGGTGACTACCACCATAATTTGTGTCATTAGAAAGCAATTTTGTTGTAGCAAATTATCTAAAATGTGAGTGTTATGGGATGACTATTTGTCAAAACAAAAGCTTGCTACTTATAATTTAATTCTTGCCAATCGACTTCCATGATCTAAGCACCGAATTAATCTTTAATAAATTCAAACAATATTTAATTCATTAATTTGTTTGTACAACTCGAGTTATTAGTACATTTTCTTTCTATATTTGTTTACATTTGTTTTAATGAAAGATGAAACAAATTGGAGTATGTATGGTCACCTGACTAAAGGATGATGTTTGTACAAATGGAAGGTCAATCATGTTAGGCAAGAGGCAAATTGAGTCTTGCAAAGGAAACGCTACCTCTCATGGGGGGAACATGCATGTTCTTCTTGAGGGGGCCCCTCAATCTATTTGTGATATTATAAGGGCCGGCCCAATGTATTTGGGGCCTTAGGCAAAATTTTGGAGTTGGACCTTATTTTTTTTAATATTTAAATATTAATTAAATAATATTTATTTTAATGATATTAATATATTTTTATAATATTATGATTATTTTCATTCTTGTTAGTAATATGTTCATTGTTGTTTCATAACTTTTAAGTTTCTTCATTAGCTAGTTGCATTCTATTAGGGTTATAAATATTTGTAACAATAGAGTTAGAGACATCAATAATATTTTCATTATCTTCTAATAAGATAATTCTTTTTTATGAATTCATTATTCATTTATGAATTTTTCACCTAAATTATCCACAATATTTTATTTATTGCTAGTAATAAATTTATTTAAAGCCCTATTTGAGATTCAATTAGTTTTTCTATTTTTTTTTCTTCTTTTAAGTATTTCATATTTATATGCATATTTTCTAGTATACATGTTTGATTAAAAATATGAATAAATAAAATAAATATGATTTATAAAAAAAAAATCAAATCATAATAAAATAAATTACAAAAATAGAACAATAAAACATGTTTGAAAATTGGTAGGGATGTACCACGGAGGAGGAGAGGAAGAAAAGAAGAGAAGAAAAGGAAGAAGAGGAAGGAGAGAGAGAGAGTGAGAGCAAAGGGTGACAGAGGAGAGAGAAGGATTAAAAAGACCAAAAAAGAAAAAAAAAATGATGTGGCATGTTTGTTTGTTTGTTTGTTTGTTTGTTTTTTTTTTTGGTTAATTGGTGTTATTTTATAATGAGCTTATTAGATTAGGGCCTTATTTTAGAGGCCTTAAGTTTTTATGGGAAAACATTTTGGGCCTTATTTAAAATAAATTGGGCCTTAAGTTAAAAAAATAATAATAATTAGGTCTTATTAATATTTTTTTGGACCTTATTAAAAAAATTTGGGACCTTATTAATTAATTAAGGGCCATAGGCGACAACCTCAGTGGCCTAGCCATTGGGCCGGTCCTGGATATTATTTCTATTGAGTGTTGTGCTTAAGATGTTTCATTAATAAAAGATAATAATAACAAATAAATAAATAAAATTCTATATTTTATCCATTTGAATGAATAATCAAACAGTTTGATCATTATTTTCTTCAACAAACATAATGAAATGCCACATTATTAAATAAATTCATTGGCATCTGAATGCATTAGCTAGTGCCAAGTTGAACATATACACGTAAAATACATTTATGGGAGTTTGCTTTCGAGTTCTTTAATAGGCTGCTTAGCTGCATGCTTAGCATATAACACAAATACCACGACCAAAAGTGCCGCCACAATCAAGTTCATCAATTTCTTCGGCTTCTTCAGCTCCATCGCCAAACTATAAACCCATTGCGTATAACCCTCTTGCTCATCATTTTCAGTCATTGGTCGTTTGCCCTTCTTCTCTGCATCTCCATGAGTTTTCTGCTTTTCACTTGGGCCTGCAACTTTTCCGGCTTTCTCCGACGAACCGGCCGTTTCTTTCGCCCCTGTCTTTTGGGAAACGTTGTCGGAATCCGGTGACGATGTGCTCTGCTTCTTATTTGCATGCTCGCTTGGTAATTCCTTCTCCATTTCCGGTACCGGAGTCTTTCTGGAATCCTTCTTAGCCTCGCTAATTTCGTTTCCTTCCTTCTCCTTCTTGGTGGGTGACGTCTTTGGAGCATTTGCTTGTGCTTGTGCGGTGGTTTTCCCCTCCGTTTGTTTATCCGCATTGGGCGACTTCGATGAAACTTGTTGAGCAGCCTGTTCTTGAGCACTCTTCTGGGTCGGTCGTGGCTGGGGCCTCGGAGCTTCCGCAGGTGGTTGTTGAGCACTCTTCTGAGTCGGTCGTGGCTGATCACTTTTGGGCATTTGTTGAAACCTCGGAGATTCCGCCGGTGGTTGTTGATCACTCTTCTGAGTCGGTCGTGGCTGAGGCCTTGGAGCTTCTACAGTTGGTTTATCCTATTTAAATATAAATTAAATGATTAGATATACTTCCATTTAAAAAAAAAAAAAACGACTTAAAAGTTTATACTTAGGGCTTGTTTCAAATTCTGTTAAAGTCTGTTTGAGATTAGTTTGAAAATTAGAGTTTTTAAGTTAAAAAATATTTTTTTGGTAAAAGTTTCATTTTTAAGCTTTTGTTTTTTTGACATAATCTTTTTAAGCTTTTGTTAAAGGTGCATCTTAACCATTTTTTAACCTTTAAAACCACTTTCAATTTTTTTTATCAAACGTGTAGTCTTTTTTTCTTTTTAAACGAATTTTTTGAAGTGTTAAACTTACTTTTAAGCTTCTTAAACGTAAATCCAAACATGCCCTTAAAGAACTTAAAAATCGTGCCAAACAAAAGTTGGCATATATATTGGATAAAAATTTCCAAAAATATTATTTTGACTTTTTTACTCTAAAAATGATCAAAACGCACTTTTAGAACAAAGTGATAATTTAACATGATATTATCGGTATAAAAATTTTGTGTTCAAACTCTGTTTTCATCATTCATATCTTATTTTAATTAAATATTTTGTAAACATGTAAAAAAAGAATTAAATAAATGATAATTTGACATAGTTACCTGATCCCGGGATCTAGTGAGAGTCATGGTTTTGGGGTGTTTGATGTAAAGCATGCTGCCTTCATACTTTGCAGTGATTGAATCACTGTCGATATTTGACGCGATGGGAAATTCCTTTTCGAAACGCCGCCATTTGTTGCTCTCAACCCAGTGTTCGCCGCTGACCCTCAGAACACGATTTGAGGTAATTACCTGAACCTTCAGTTGTTCCTTTTAAAACCTGCATATTATTTAAGAGATGGACATATATCATGTAATTAATCCTCTCGGTAAACTTTTTCCTCAGTATCTAATTTTTGGTTGATTACTTTTATCTATTTTTGGTTGAAAAAGTTGCATCATTTAGGGTGTGTTTTTAAAAAAATTGTGATTTGAAAATTTAGAAAATCTGCGCTTTCAAGCGTAAATTTGAAAGCGTAGAATTTTAAAGGCCAAACCATGAGTTTTACAAATGCTTAAGAATACATTTGAGATTGCGATTTCATAAGAATAATTCATGTTTTTAAAAGACATCAGAAAACGTAAGGTATTTGGCATTGTGATTTAAAAAACGCTTAATTTAAAATTGAAAAAAAAAATTGCAATTTCTATAATCAGGGTAAGGGTGCTTATTTGAAAAAAACGTGAATTTAAACCAAAATTATGATTTCTCATAATAAATATTTAATAAAAAAAAGTATTTTTAACATGTTTTACTTTACCAAATGCCTTTACGATTTTAAAAAGTAGCGATCGATTTCAAAAACACAAATTTTAAAATCGCACTTATTGAAATTGCAATCCCAAACAGACCTTAATTGCGATTTTAAAAGTCACGTTTTAAAATCGCAAACCCAAATTTATGAACCTTAGTATTGTTTACTCCTTGTATGTGTAAATCATGTGTCTTGAAAAGGAAGCTTAAAATACAAAAACCTCATTAATATAATCTCAATAAATTAAACTCATAAACCTAAACAAATATAATGAACCATATATAAACATATTCAACTGCATATTTAGCTAAAACATTAAATCTGAAAACTCAAATTAGACTCATAACATATATAGATCAAAAGTTTTTTTGTTTTTTTTCTTCCTTTTTTTAAGATAAAAGAGAAACACATACACTTACGTACCCCATATTAAAAAAACAAAAACAAAAACAAAAACAAATAAAAAAAAGGAAGAAGAGACAGACCTGGTAGATTAAGGATTAGAGTGTCATGATCTTGCTCTCTTGCCCACTCCATTTGAGGATCAATATCCTCATAAACACGATTAGCAGGATCTTGTTGCTCGGCAGCCATCTGAAATATATGTTTATATATATTTTTTCCTGTTAAATATTTGCTTGCTGCTGTTCTTTCTCTGTTGGTCTGATGCAGATGAAAGCTCAGGTACGTTGGTTTTATATATAAACACCTGAAAGGGAAGATTGATTTATGGTTGGAAGAGAATCAATCTTTCGGGTTTTCTTTCGACATAATTATTCTTTTTTTTTGAATCAATCTTTTGGAAGAGAATCAATCTTTTGGGTTTGTTTATTAAGAATATTAATTAAAATAATTTAATTTACCTTTTTTTAATAAATTGGTTATCAATCATTTTTCAGGAAGACTCTGGCCTGTGCAAGAATCTTCTGCAGGAGTTAGCTCAGCATGAGGGTTTGCGCATACCAATATAAAACACAACAAAAGCTGGTCCATGTCACATGCCAATGTTCTTTTCAACTGCGGAAGTAAAAGGGCATATATTTCGAGGGAAAGTAGGGAAATCCAAGAAACAGGCAGAGTTGAATGCTGCTAAGGTTGCTTACTCTTTTCTAAACGACCGTAAGTCTCTTGTTTCTTTTTTAATAATATCTATGTCACAAAGGAAGATTATTTGACCCAGAGGGGGTTTGGCATTGCGAGTTCGCAGACAAATATATCATTTGGGAGTGCGTTTTTGTTTTTTAAATTATAATTTGAAAATGTAAAAAATCAATGTTTACACACGGTTTTACCAAACGCTTAATTATCAATCTATCATGTCTATATATATATATATTTATAGGTTGCGCTCTTTAAAGGTTCACAAGTTATCAATTTACTCCCTAAGATTAGAATCCTTACCAAATGGATCATTTTGTCCTACTTTAGTTCAATTTTTAACGGTGCTTTCAAGTCATACCCAATTAGAAGACGACATGTGTCTCATTTGATAAAATTATATAAAAACAAATAGGCAAAAATGGCTTCTTTTTATTTATTTATTTATCTTATTTTTTATATTTATATTTCCAACTTTTTTTTCTTTTTACTTTAAATCAATGATGGTGCTTTGACAATGTTGGTTTCTTGTTCAGGTGGATGTAGTGGGAGTGCAGCCGAGGTTACTTCTCCTAATCTTGTGGAATTACAGCACAACCTTGAACATGAGTGTGAGTTGCTTCCATCTCCGACCATTGAGTACGAGAAGCCTGTTAAAGAAAGCACAAGTAACATATTCACCCAATGCCTAATACAGTTTTGAGAAAAAAAATAATAATCAAATTCAATCCCCGAGTTTTCACGTGATTTCAATTTAGTTCATTTGGTTTAAAATAGATCCATTCATCAACCTATCGTCCAATTAACTATCGGTATGCCACATCAGACCAGATAGTTAATGACACGTGGTTCAATTACTTAAAACTATAAACATGCCATACTTAAGAGTTTTAAACTTCTTTTATTTATAATATATTTATAATTTAATGTAATTGTGCTAAGCGGCACGTACAATTATGAATATCGTTAGTTAATTAATTAGATGATGGGATGATTGAGGGACCTATCTGAAGTCAAAGGAAAACTTAAAGGACCTAATTGTTGAAATTGAAAGCGTAAGTATTAAATTAAAATCGCATGAAAATGTAAGGACTAAATTTGATTTTTTTCCCCCGACATTTTATTGTAAGAATATTTAAGCATTTCTTACATAGTTGTTAAAACTTTTACAAGCTGCATGCATTAGCCAAAGTGCTGATCATTGAGTACACTTTTGGCTTACATGTCTCTCCAGTGGATGAAGTTGAAGGAGTGGGTTTGAAGGAAACATTATTGGAAGAAGACACCAAGGATTCTAGCTCAGCTCCTGCAGAGCTACAAAAGGAGGAGGAGATTGAGAATAATGAGAAGTCATTTTCTAGTTCCAAACAAGGACAATTGATGGCTTCTCCTGCATTGACACAGGCCAAAGTTTCTGCTCTTCCCATTTTAGGCCCAAAAATGGGAACAAGGAGTTACTTGCTATGCAACAGGGTGAGGGTGTATTCAAGCTTCCCAGATATTGCATTCCCCAAGGGCATTATAGTGCTGCCAATCAGTGAAAAAAAGTGGGTGGCTGTAAGCTTAGAGTTCCCAAATGAGGAAGTTAAATGACTCAGAGGAGCAGCTTTTATCATCTTCTCTGATAATTAGCATTAATGGTCTTTTGATAGGGTCTACTTTAACTGAGAAGGCTTTATTATGGTTAAATTGTATTACTCATATTAGTTATACTTTATTATCTTTGATGCTGCTTTCTTGTACCCCAAACTACCGTCAAACATGGATGCTACTGAATGACATTATGGTAAAAGTTAGTCTCAAATATACATATTATCTTTACTAATTTTTTGATATGAATTATCAATTGCATATTGTAAAATATCATGGTTTTTCTTGCTGGACCAGCATTTTACACAAGTACCCTAAGCATTTTACCATCGGTCTTAAACAATTTGAGGATGATTTCTTAAATAGAAATCAAGTTCAAAAATCCTAAAATGTGCTTTCACTACCATTTATGCAGCAAAATAAATTTTAGTGTATATGATCATCTTGATTGAACTGAGAGAAAAACAGAGTGGCATCACCTCTGCATGATTCTTCAATATGATCATCTTGATTGAACTGATTTGCACCCTTTTAATTTACCATCAGAAAGAAGCAATGAAATGAGGAAGCTCAAATAGATGATAACTTCAAGCACAATGGGCAAACTATTAAACCATCTGATACTGGAAGTTGAAATGCTTTAGTCAGGATGCTCAAAAGTCATTATTTTGGCTTTTGTCCTCTTCCAACAACTTGGCTTCCTTGCAATTAAAACTATGCCTTAGCTTCGATTCACCATTAAACCAGTCATGACTTCCTAAGACAACAAGATCAATAAGTTTTCTTCTAACATCTATACTGGATTTGGTTCAATCAAACATTCCCTCTAATATGCTTCTCTCAGAAAGATGGTATATCTCTTTTCCTTGGTGGAAAAATAAATATACCCAGTTGACACAAGAACGAATCCCTTATATTTAACTCAATCTCAAACCATTTCCATTTCCTGAACTGGTTGATCTTCTCCACTGTCAGGCTCAAGAATTCATAAACAATTGCAGCTGCTCGTTTCTCCAATGCCCTCACTCCAGCATTAGACCTTTTCTTCTCTCCAATCGCCTCATATAGTCCCCAAATAAGGCAACCTTTGACATTCACTGAAATTCTTGCTCAATTTCACGCACAGAGGATACTCATGTTTAAAACTATATCTCATTTCCATCATTTCAACACTGCAATCCTACTTACTATAAAGAAAGATGGATATTGATTTTTAAAGCCTTAATGAGGTCTTTATCTTCTCATGTATTTGTAAGCAGACTTACAAGTGAAGTTTAGAACATACAAACAACTAAGATCTTATCCTAAGATAACGCTGTTACAAGTAAATCAAATTATTCAATCAAAACAGACTGAGATACAATCTAAACAAATTAAGATCACAAGATAATATCTGAAATTTGAAAATTATGAGATAAGATTATCTCATGTAATATCTGACTTGATTTGGTCTTCTATCCGGTCTTCAACAATTGTTTGTTTAGGAGATCCAATACTTACTACACTCCATAGCTAGCTGTTCGCTTCTCAACCGGTGCCATTGTTGAATATATTGTAGAATATATTATAGAGAGCGGAAGGAGAGAGAGAAAAGAGAGCGGAAACATATAATAGACTACATTGTATTGAGTAGCGTACTTAGAATGTATACAAGAGCTTCCTTATATAGGAGGAAGATTGGAGCCTTAGCTTCCAATCTTACCAATGTGGGACAAGCCCCACATATACACTAACAGCCATAAAACGATTACTAGGATTCACATAAACTAGCTTCAAGACATGAGTGTTGCCGTTGGGTTCATGAGCATCACAAAGTCGAAAAAGATGAGAGTCTTGAGTTATTACCGATTCCTCAAAATCGTTAGGAAGCCCCAGTTCCTTCCAAACCTTGAAAATGGCACAAAGTGGCAAACTTTTGGATGTGGACATTGACAAGAGCTGTTACAAACGGTCGGCAACAACTGGCAATGAAGCATTGATAGCCTCCACTTCTTGCCATGAAATCTCCATAACAGCGTCTCTTAATTTGCAGACGGGTTGGGACTTGGTAGGGCCATAAAAATGTGGAAAATGTGAGTATATTTTTGGAGGAAGGTAGTGGCGCCGCGATTGAGGTGAAGCCTTTAGGGGAGCCTGGACAGGAAGTCAAGGGACACTCGTGGGTTCTTTGGGTTTGCGAGGATGAGGTCTTGAATGGCAATGACTTTGACAAGATGTTTGTACTTGTCCATCAATTTCTCAAGTGCAGGGTCTTTACTTCTTAATGCTATGTATTGGGAAGAGGTTGTTTTCAATCAGACAGCCATGGAAGGTTTGCGGGGGTGTTTAATTATGAAACTGATAGCGTGAGTTCTTCGATGAAATCAATTAATTAGTAATTGATTTCATGGTTTGCCTCTCCACCTTATTCCAATGCTAGAACAAGATTTCGGGATCTCATTCTCTCCAAAAAGAGTTCGCAGCAGAAGACTTTGACTAAAGGATAGAGATAACAATAATTTAAAACTACAATCATAATAACCAAAGTGAAACTTAAAGTATCATACATAGATAAACTTCAAAGTACCGAGGTCAAGGACCAATCATTAAAATATTATGCACCAAGTCTAATTGTTCTAAAATAACATCAAAGCCTATAGTTAATCAAATACAATATAAAAATTATCTCAATCATATCTTTTCGGATGGCTCCACTAGCATCCGACATGGACTTTAGCTAGACCGGGTCCAGGTCCTCAAAAATAACTTTGATCAAGTCTTTCACTACCACTAGATGGTTCCTCAAATCTATCATCTATTAAACTAGCTATAACAGCACATATATGCATATAGAGGGAAAAGAATAGAAGAGTAAGTCTGATGACTTAGTAAATAAAAATACACATGATGTATACATTGTTAAATTATGAACTTAATTGTTTATAAATCACATGCAACATTATGAGGTGACAATTCATCATGAATGCAATATAGATATAATATATGGTGTAATATGAGAATCATGTCATAGTTTTAAAATATATGGTCTACCAGAGATATTACCAATTCTTAGTAGGATTGTCACAATCCTGAGAGACCTTTAATACAATATCAGTGTCCTGAATATTGCACACTATTGTTCATAACACTAGTAGTTTGACTGAGTCCGACCTCAGGTGGATGTACATTTTATAGTGACCCATCGATCAAATATGGCTACGCCGGTCACAAACAACTATTGGATCTAAGACTTGTATAATACACACATTTGACTATAGAGTTAACTTGTGTAGTAAGTCCATGACTGTTATCTTGCACGTATCATACCATATGATGCGATTAGTCTTGTCTGTCTTTTATATGCATGCTCTTACAAATATCATAATGTTCATTTTCTTTCTTAATCAAACATACGTTTTCATAAAATAGAGTTCATAGTAAATCAAAATGTATTATATGAAAGTTGTAAAAATGCATATTTGGTATATATAAAATAGTCGTGCAACGCGGGAAAATAACAAGTATTTATATGAGTTTGTACTCGTCCGGCTCATATTGCTCCTCCTCAAAATAGCTATGAGCTAAAACAAGTCATATACCTAAATAGGCTAAACATGTTCAAAATAGAGTTTTCGCCTAACTATCAAACATTTTGACAAAATAGCTCAAATGTTTGGCCTTGGCTTTGAATGTTCAGTCAAAGAGGTTCGAATATGTAATGAAGGATGGAAAACTCATTTTGAATCAAACAATCTCCTAATCATTTCTAAGCAAGTTCTAAGGTCATAATAAGATCCCCAACAAACTCTTGGCCCAAAATAATATCCTCATGTAAAAGAAAATATTTCTAACATTGTTAAAAAGTTAACCCATACTTTAAATCACAATTGAAGCTAACAACCTAACTACAAGCTCAAAACTTACAAGCTAGCATATTTCAACCACAGAAATCTAGGTCATCTTTTGGTCGTGGTCGTGGCAGAGGACATGGACATGGCTCCGATCCATTTTCTTCAAACTGTCCCATTTGTCAATTTGCAATAAAGTTGGTCATATTGTTTTGAAGTGCTATAGTAGGTTTGATCAATCCTATCATTGTGAATCTACTTCTCCAGCTGCATATCTCACTACTCAGCAGTCTTTATCTAATTTGAATTGGAATCTTGACATGAGTTTGACGAATCATCTCACTAATTATTTGTCTAATTTGAATTTTACAGGCTGATGAATACATCGGCATAGATCAAATCAAAGTTGGTAATGGTCAAGGTTTGAATATTCTTCACACTAGTCTTGCTCAAATTCCATCCTCTACCAAAAAAATTTCTTTGCCAAATTTATTGCATGTTCCTCATATTGAAAATATATATATATATAGATCAGAATATCATCAAAAACTACCAAGATAGACTTACTCAAATAGGGTCTAAAGATTGCATTCATCAAACTATGAAAAGTTGATGGTGCATTAGTTAAGCCAAATGGCATAACTAGGAACTCATAGTGATCTTCATGAGTTCTAAATGCCGTCTTAGGTATATCTTCCTTCTTAACCCTGATCTGATGATAACTAGTGATCAGTGTCAAATATTGTATATTTGAGCCCTCTTAACTTATGTTTGTTAAGCTCTTAGTTTTGTTAATTTTTAATGTTTTTGCTAGATTTAGTGTGATGTAGGTCCTTGGCATGAAAAAGTGGTTTAAAGGGTGGTATTAAGCAAAAGGAAGATGTGGTCCCTATTAGTGCACTCGATCGCATAATAACTGTGATCGAGTGTGCCTGAGCTCGAGCCCAAGTAATCAACAATCGAGCGGGCCTACAATCGAGTGCACTCCACATCAGCTTAAGATCCCTGCATTGCCCTAGCCCATTGCTTTATTGCTGCGCCATGGGAATTCTGAGCAGTTAAGATTGCTCGAGCGCACTACGTGCGATCAAGCGCACATTGGCCTACACTCAAGCGCACTTGCAATCGAGCACACCCACGTGACCTGGTAGCATATTATTTTTGTTATAAATAAAACCTCTTCTCATTTTTGTAAACCTACGTTTGGAGGCGCCTTTCAGGAGCCAAAACTCTCTATTTTCTCATTGTTTGGCCTTCCATTTGTCATTTATTTTGTAAGCCTTTATTTCTTTATGATTAAAGGCTAAATCTTCAACTAAGGTTAAAGATGAAGTCTCACCATTTATTTATCTACATGTTTTTGTGTTTAGTTTTATACTCCATCAGTTGTTTAATATTATGTGTATTCGTTTCAATTCAATTTCGTGACAAAATTATGATTGATTGTTATTTATGACTCATTAAACGTCCAATATCCGTTGTATTTCATCTGGGGTTACATCGGATGATTCTATTGATTTTATCGATTAAATATCCGTTGTGATTCTTTAACAGTGGATTCATCGGATGATTCGACTAGAGTTTATAAAAGCAATAGAACATGCATAGAGCTTAATCGATAGATGGATGTATGAAATAAGTAATAGCAAACAGAGAATGCTTAGAAGCATAATCGTTTTGATGTATGAACTAAGCATGGGAATATGTGTATTTTAATGTGGTGAGATAGATTCTAAGACCTTAGTGTTTTCATTTATTTGTTTTTAAGCACTTAGATTAGTTTATATTTTTGCATGCCATATGTTCGAAACTTGGAACTAGGTTAAAGTAGAATTAGTTTAAACATTTAAATTGGTTTTCACAAACGCGATTCCTTGTGGATTTGATCTCGTACTTACGCAACGCTATACTGCATACGACTCATGCTATTGTAAGTACATCAAATTTGTACATCAAACTTTGGCGCTGTTGCCGGGGAACTGTTGTTCTTGTTGAAATTGATTTTTTGTTTAGACTAATTTTATTTTTCTATTAATTATTTAATTTTTGCTATTTCATTTCATTTCATTTCATTTTTTTTTGTTTATGTGTTTTTGTTAAAATTTAAATTTTTAGATTGGTGTTTGGCTGTTTTCTTAGTTTGTTTAAGTTTCTAGAAAATCAGTTTGTGATAGTGCGATCGAGCGCAGTACTTGTGCTCAAGTGCACTTGAGCCTATTCTTGCACTGTTTGCGCACTTGCGCTAGATTGCTTACAGTTGCCTGCGGCGCACCTTTATTGACAGACTGTAGTGCACTTTTACGATTGATCGCACCTTTGTTGTGATCGAGCATACTAACATACTGCTACACTTTTGCACGTTTATGCTTGATCGCATGGTACCTGCACTCGAGCGCATCTCCACTGTCTACACTAGCAAACCAGAGGCAGCTAAGTATATAGTTTTTATTTTTATTTTTTTTGTTTTATTTATTTTTATTGCATGTCTTTTATATTTTAGTCTATTGTTATTAATTCTTGTGAATAATTTATTTTTTGTTTAGTTAGATTACTATTTTTTTTGTTTATTTTATTTCCAATAAAAATGGTTATTGTTTCATGTGGGATATTTGCATACTAAAGAGTTTGGGTGAAGTCTGAGTCTTTCGTTCAGTAATTTTAATGTTAACCCTAGTTGTAGGACCCCAACTCCTACCAATTACCCTCAAAATTTTCACCCACATGGACCATGTTCATTTTGCTCTAACCCTTACCATAGTTTAGGAGATTGTCTATCATGGGGACAATTTTTCAATTTTTCACATGAGTAGATGAACATCAATTTTTTCAGTTCAGGGTCTGATTTAAATTCTAATTTCTACACTGCAGACTGCAGCAATCATTCTGATTTCTCGTTGTGAGCTCATGCTACTGGAAATTATGCTCCCTAATCTTATGGACTGCATTATCCTAAATATCCGTAGTGCGATAATCCGTCTTCCACTCCTTCATCATACAACTATCCTCTTAAACAATTTTCATTGGAAGAAGCTCTTAAGGAATTCATGCAACTAACTGGCCAATCCATTCAAGAAATCACAGATGCCACTGTGGCAAACACCGAAGCAATTGCATGGTTGGAAGGACAGCTCGGTCATCTAGTTGCTGAATTCAACATAATCGAGGAAGAGAAACTTCAAAGTCAGGAGATGGCGAGAGGGTGGTACATGATTGATGAGGGTGGCACCAGCAATCCTCATCATGAGCATGTCCAATCCACCACCACACGTGGGAGTGAGGAAATTGTTGACGAGACTATAAATGAGTTAAGCCTAAAGGACCCTAAGGCGAAGTGCTTTACTCAAGATGGAGATGATCTGAACTTAGACAAGTTCCTTGAGCAAGATAAGACCTTTAATGAGCCAAGTCTTGAGGATCCGTTGGAAGTAAGGTTTGCTCAGTTTGAATTTGATCTGGATCTTGATGTTGTGAGTGCACTTGTGAGTGTTGTGTCCTACATTGAGAAAATATAAAAGAAAAGAGTGCTTAATATATCTAAGTGGACCTTAGCCCATTAGCTTAGGCTTTTGGCCTAAAGTTGTGTTCAATTATGTATATTAATGTACTCTTGGTATAAACTCCATATTCACTTTAATCTCCCAACACTTGATATGCTACGTGAGCAAGCACAGGCCTTATTGGATCCCACTCCTAGAAAGCAAATTGAGAATGGGGAAACTACTGAGACATCGTTACCTAACCCATTTCCATCAGTAGCTGAGCCTCTCACTATTGAAAACAACAAGGTGGAAGAAAAGGAGGAGCAAATTGAGCCCCCACCAAATTTTTCCAATGACAAGGAGAAGGTGAGTACTGAAGCTCACTTCATCTCAATCCCTCTCGAGAGACATCATGAACCACAAGTTTCATCTTTTCAATGTCTTGAAGAGCCATCTTATGTAGAGATATTCAAGGAATCACGAACCAAAGATCACAAATCTAGGAACCATGTTCCTAAAAGGATCCTTTGGAAGAACGTCAACTACATAAGATGGTGAAACATCCTTCAAGAGGGCTATCTAGTGTTTATGAAGAAAGGGTGGAAGTGATTGGTTGGACGCCTATGGGATCGGGTAAGGTGCGGTATTCTTTCTTTTTTATTTTCTGCACTTTATTTTTGAGTCATTTTCTTTTTGTCATTTTATTTCTTGTCATTTTGTTTTATTTTATTCTGTTTCTAACAGCAATTAACCTTTTGATGTTTGTTCCTAGAGAAATGATTGTTGTTAGTTGTTGATAGGTGTTTTGGTGTTCAAGTTTGGGGGACACCTTGGCCTTTGCATACATTGGTTCTTTTTTCCACTGTATTGTATTTCTTTCCATATTGGGGACAATGTATCATTTAAGTTTGGGGGTGTGGATGATAAGAGCCAAATATTGCATATTTGGACCCCTTAATTTACATTAGTTAATCCTTTAACTGTGTTGTTATCTAACTCTTTATGTTAGATTTGTATTTTAGTGTTTTGTAGGTTGCTGAAGAGAAAATACATCTTAAAAGAAGAAAATTGCAAAGTCTTGGAATAAAGCATACTTTGAGAAGACCTAGAAGATGTGGTTAAGTTTGACCAAGTCAAAGGAAGGATAAAATTGGAATTTCCTTAAATGGAGATAAATTTGGATTGGATTCAAATTCAGATTCTGCACATGTTTCAGTGTTTTGACCATAACTTTCTTCTCAAATATCGGATTAAGGTGATTCAAATGGCAGTGGAAAGATAGTTCAAAATGATACAATTTATTGTGAAATAGGATTTTCCTAATTCGGACGTTTACTATGCCAAAATCGTCCTGCAATATGAGAACACAAATTTAAACGAATCTTATCCGGATTTCAGACTTCTATTTTGACTAGGAGATTGACCTCCGAATTATCTAGGTTCACTAGGGATTCTAGGACTTTTCTAAGCTTATAAATAGATCTCCTGCCTACATCACTGCCCTCTAGAGACACATCAAGAGCTCAAAGCTTCATTTCTTGTATGTCTCTAAGAGCCATCTTATGTCAAGATACTCAAGGATCTATGCACACAAGCACGAAAATCTAGGAACCACTTTCCTAAGAAGATCCGTTGAAGCAAGAAATTCTACATAAGATGGCGAAATATCATTCCAAAGGGGTATGAAGTTTTGAAGAAGAAAGGGTGAAAGGGATTGGTTGGACATCAGTATGATAGGGGAAAGCATTGTAAAGTTTTCTCCTTCAGTTTATTTTCTGCACCTCACTCCACAAATTCTTTCTTTCCTTTTTCATTACTTGTTTTTTGTTTTGTTTTTTGTTTTCTAACAACAATTAATCTGTTGATGTTTTGTTTATATATATATTGCAATTAGTTTTGTTGACAGGTGTTTTGATGCTTAAGTTTGGGGGACTCCCTAGCCTTTTTCACATCTTGACGTTTCTGTACTTTTGGTAATGTATTTCTATACTACACATTGAGGGCAATGTGTAATTCAAGTTTAGGGGTACGAAAAAACACTCTGTCTATTTATATTTGTTTATTTTTATTTGTCTTTTTGGTTCTAAAAAATTGAAAAAATTAAAAATTGTGCTATGTTTTTGTCAAGTTTGAGTTAAATTATGACTGTGATTTGTATTTCATTGGCTTGCTTAAAGAGTTAAACATATCATTATGTCAGTAGGTGTCTGAGTCCTTTGACTCATTTTTGGGTAATTGAGATTTCACTTGTTTGGAGATAAATTCTTATGAGCACATTAGCATGTTTTCTGTGAGGTATGATGTTTGAGCTTAAATTTATTCATTTTGAGATTTGTTGGATGACCTATTGATGAATAACCATGGCTTGCAAGATAAAAAAATTTAAAAAAAAAGAAAAAAAAAAGAAGAAGAAAATCATTTTGAGTTTTTCACTAAGTAACCGGACCTTTTGCCTCATTAAGCATTGAGTGTTCGCGTCAAAAGGTGTGAATTTTAAAGTTGATTGATGGTATGGCTAGCTTGGCTTCGTAGCCTTTTTGACTTGAGTTAATAAGCCCTTAGGGATGTTTATATCTAGTGCCCTAAAGCCAACTAGCTTGGGAGTCAATGGCTTAACACTCGGTATCAAGGTCAATTAGAAAGCTTAAGGGAGCTAAACATTGCATAGCCTACATAAAAAGAAATATATATATATATATATATGCATGTTTATCTTGCCTTGGTTGCTTCATCTGTTTAAGATTCTTACAAATTTTGTGGAACTTGTTTTGAGTTTAAACTGAAAGCTTCATGATTATATGCTAATTTCACTCTACACTTTTCAGAACTTATGATGTCTTGATTATCCATTTATGAGTTATTTGATTTTGGATGCCCGTTGATGGTGATGATGGTGCTTGTCTTTTTAAGCTTGCTTATAAACAAGAACCATGGTTTATGTGAAACTCTTTCTTGTTAACAACATAGTGCTGCAATGTTTGTAGGTATCATTCCTGTTAATCCCTCACGAGACTTCACTTGTCCTCTAGAGATGCCTAGGGGTTTAAAAGGCTTGTTGCATATGTTAAATGCAATCGTCTCTCCCATGAAAGAGGATTTATGTTATTGCTTTCATTTTATTTTTTGTTTTGTTTTACTAAGGGATTAGCAAAATGTAAGTTTGGGGGTGTTTGATAAAAGCCAAATATTGCATATTTGGACCCCTTAGTTTACATTAGTTAATCCTTTAGCTATGTTGTTATCAAACGCTTTGTGTTAGATTTGTGTTTTAGTGTTTTTTGTAGGTTGCTGAAGAGAAATTGCATCTTAAAAAGAGAAAATTGCAAAGTCTTGGAATAAAGCATACTTTGAGAAGACCTAGAAGATGTGGTTAAGTTTGACCAAGTCAAAGGAAGGATAAAATCAGAATTTTCCTAAATTGAGATAAATTTGGATTGGATTCAAATTCAAATTTTACACACGTTTTAGTGTTTTGACCATAACTTTCTGCTCAAATATTGGATTGAAATGATTCAAACGGCAGTAGAAAGCTAGTTAAAAATGCTACAATTTATTGAATACAAAGAGGTCTATTTATAGGCTTAGAAAAGTCCTAGAAGCCATAGTAAACCCAGATAATTCGGAGGTCAATCTCTTAGTCCAATTAGAAGTCTGAAATCCAGATAAGATTCGCTCAAATTTGCGTTCTCATATTGCGGGACGATTTTGGCATAATAAACGTCCAAATTAGGAAAATCCTATTTTACAATAAATTGTAGCATTTTTAACTAGCTTTCTACTGCCATTTGAATCATTTCAATCTAATATTTGAACAGAAAGTTATAGTTAAAACACTGAAACGTGTGCAGAATCTGAATTTGAATCCAATATGAAATTATTTTCATTTAGGGAAATTCTGATTTTATCCTTTCTTTAATTTGGTCAAACTTAAACACATCTTCTAGGTCTTCTCAAATTATGCTTTATTCCAAGAATTTGTAATTTTTCAGTTTTAAGATGCAGTTTCTCTTCAGCAACCTACATAACAATAAAACACAAAGCGTTAAATAACGACGCAGCTAAAGGATTAACTAATATAAATTAAGGGGTCCACTCTTATCAAACACTTCCAAACTTACATTTTGCTAGTCCCTTAGCAAAACAAAAATAAAATAAAATGAAAGCAATAACATAAATCCTCTTTGGTGGGAGAGACGATTGCATTCAACATATACAACAAGCCTTTTAAACTCCTAGGCATCTCTAAAGGACGAGTGAAGTGTCGTGAGGGTTTAACATGAATGATACCTACAAACATTGTAGCACTATTTTGTTAACAAGAGAGAAGTTTCACATAAACCATGGTTCTTATTCATAAGCAAGCTTAAAAAGACAAACACCATCATCACCATCAACGGACATCTAAAATCAAATAACTCATAAATGGATAACCAATACATCATAAGTTATGAAAAGTGCAAAGTGAAAATAGCATATAATCATGAAGCTTCAGTTTAAACTCAAAACAAGTTCCACAAAATTTGTAAGAATCCCAACGGATAAAACAACCAAGGCAAGATAAACATATATATTTTTTTCTTTTTTATGTAGGCTATGCAATGCTTAACTTCATTAAGCTTTCTTGTTGACCCTGGTACCAAGTATTAAGCCAATGACTCCCAAGCCAGTTGGCTTTAGGGCACTAGATGTAAACATCCCTAAGGGCTTATTAACTCAAGTCAAAAAGGCTACGAAGCCAAGCTAGCCATACCATCAATCAACTTTAAACTTCACACCTTTTGACGCGAACACTCAATGTTTAATGAGGCAAAAGATCTTGTTACTTAGTGAAAAACTTAAAATGATCTTCTTCTTCTTTTTTTTTTTTTTCCTTTCTTTTATTTTTTTATCTTGCAAGCCATGGTTATTCATTAATAGGTCATCCAACAAATCTCAAAAAGAACAAACTTAAGCTCAAATATCATAACTCACAGAAAACATACTAATGTGCTCATAAAAATTTAGCTTAAAACAAGTGAAATCTCAATTATCCAAAAATGAGTCAAAAGACTCAGACACCTACTGACATAATGATATGTTTAACCTTTTAAGCAACCCAATGAAATGCAAATCACAGTTATACTTTAACTCAAACTTGACAAAAAACATAGCACAAATGTTTTTAATTTTTTTTCAATTTTTTAGAACAAAAAGACAAATAAAAAATAAACAAATATAAATAGACAAAGTGTTTTTCCATATCCCCAAATCTGAATTACACATTGCCCTCAATGTGTAGTATAGAAATACATTACTGGAAGTACGGAAACGTCAAGGTGTGAAAAAGGTCGGGGAGTCCCCTAAATTTAAACACCAAAACACCTGTCAACAAAATTAACAGCAATATATATATTTATATATATATAAACAAAACATCAAAAGATTAATTGTTGTTAGAAGACAAAAAACAAAACTAAAAACAAGTAATGAAAAAGGAAAGAAAGAATTTGTGGAGTGAAGTGCAGAAAATAAACTGAAGGAGAAAACTTTACAACGCTTTCCCCTATCATATTGATGTCCAACCAATCTCTTCCACCATTTCTTCTTCAAAACTTCATACCCCTTTGGAATGATATTTTGCTATCTTATGTAGAATTGCTTGCTTCGAAGGATCTTCTTAGGAATGTGGTTCCTAGATTTTCGCACTTGTGTGCAAAGATCCTTGAGTATCTTGACATAAGATGGCTCTTGGAGACATACAAGAGATGAAGCTTTGGGCTCTTGATGTGTCTCTAGAGGGGCAGTGATGTAGGCAGGAGCTTCAGTACTCACTTCCATGTCACTGGGCAGATTATGATCTGTTGGGGGCTGACTTTTCTCATGGTGTTCAACTCGCTCAATTTGCTCAACTTGCTCCTCATTGTTATCCACAATTTCCTCACTCTTAAGTGTGGTGGTGACTTGGGCATGCTCATGATAAGAATTTTCGGAATCATCCTTATCACTCATGTAGTGCATTTCAATCATCAATTGACTTTGAAGCTCTTCCTCCTCTATTCTATTTAATTCAATAACTAGATGACCGATTTGTCCTTCTATCCTGGAAACAGAACATTTTAGCTCTTGTATGTCTCTGATGTTGGCCATAGTGGCATTCTTCAACTCTTGTAAGTTTTTATCAGTTAACTGCACGAATGCTTTCATCATTTCTTCCAATGAAGACTAAGGTGCAGGCTGTGGTGCTTGATAAGCAAATGGCTAAGCTTGATGATCGAATTGTGGATAGTCTGAATGGTGCAATTCCTGAAATTGGGGAGCATAATTTCTTGTAGTCTGAGCTGACCATGTGAAATTAGATTGGTTGCTCTAGTTCGGATTGTAAAAACTGGAATTTGAATCATATCCCAGATTGGAGAAACTGATGTTCATTTGCTCATATAAAAAATTAGAAAATTGTCCTTAGGATGGACAATTATTATTACTATGGTAAGGATTTGAGCAATATGAACATGGTCTATGTGGTGTGTATGTGTGAGAAACATGGGTCGGGGTAGATCTGGTTGCTAAGAATTGGTCGACTTTATCACATATGTCTCTGATCTCAGCTCATAGATCTATACACTTGTTTTCCTCATACATATTATTCATCTCTTTTTTTTTTCTTTTTTTTTTTCTTTTCCTTTTTATAAGAAACAGGGATAAAATAAAAATAAATTGCAGAAAAATAAAATCCTAATTATAACTAGTAGAAAGATAAAATCAATTTAAACATAAGTTGGTTTAAAAAATTGAACAACTCCTCGGCAATAGTGCCAAAATTTTATGTACAAATTTATTGTACTCACAAGTGCATGAGTCGTGTGCAATATTGTGGTGTGCAAGTGCGATGTCGAACCCACAGGGAATTGTATTCTTGAAAGCAAATTTAAATTTAAATTAATTAAATCCTAAACTAGTTCCAAAAGGGTTTTTGAATAGGGTTTTTGGAAAACTAAAAGAATAAACATAAAATAAATAAAATAAAAACAAAAGATAAAGTACTAAGGATGCGGAATCCACACTCACCAAATCTGGCAAATCAGAGCAACACATACTTTATGTTCATCAATATTAGTCCGAAGTTCTCACAAATTAAATCTTATGTATGTTTTAATATGCTTCAAAGAATTAATCAAAATCATCCCATGTATCCATTCCTTATTCAAATCACAAAAGGAATCTAAATTTAATTGAAACACGAAATGTACCGAAGAACAAATCACAAGGGATATCCAATTTTTAGGCATATAAAACCAAGCAATCAGTAATGTAAAATTATCCTAAATCATCAAATGTATCCTTGAATCACAACAAGATATCCAAGAATCATTCCACACATTGAAAAGAAGTAAAACAATTAAAATATTAAACCATAAAATCGAACAATAAAAACTTACATGAAAGTACTATTGTTCTTCAATGGTGAGACTTCATCCCCAATCTTAGTTGGGGGTTAGCCCAACATAAAAATAAATCATAAACTACAGAAAAACTAAACTAAAGAGAAGTTGTGAATTTTTGTCTCCAGGCTTCGCTTGGATATTTTTCTTAAATACAAAGAGGTCTATTTATAGGTTTAGAGAAGTCTTAGAAGCCCTAGTAAACCCAGATAATTCAAAGGTCAATCTTCCAGCCCAATTAGAAGTCTGAAATCTGGATAAGATTCACTTAAATTTGCGTTCTCATATTACGGGACGATTTTGGCATAGTAAACATCCAAATTAGGAAAATCCTATTTCATAATAAATTGTAGCATTTTTAACTAGCTTTCTACTGCCATTTGAATCATTTCAACCGGATATTTGAGCAAAAAGTTATGGTCAATATACTGAAACATGTGCAGAATCTGAATTTGAATCCAATCCGAAATTATCTTCATTTAGGAAAATTCCGATTTTATCATTTCTTTGATTTGGTTAAACTTAACCACATTTTCTAGGTCTTTTCAAATTATGCTTTATTTCAAGAATTTGTAATTTTCCCCTTTTAAGATGCAGTTTCTCTTTAGCAACCTACAAAACACTAAAAACAAATATAACACAAAGCATTAGATAACGACATACCTAAAGGATTAACTAATATAAATTAAGAGGTTTAAATATGCAATATTTGACTCTTATCAAACACCCCAAACTTACATTTTGCTAGTCCTTTAGCAAAACAAAACAAAAAATAAAATGAAAGCAATAACATAAATCCTCTTTCATGGGAGAAGCGATCGCATTTAGCATATGCAACAAGCATTTTAAACCCCTAGGCATCCCTAGAGGACGAGTGAAGTCTCGTGAGGATTTAACAGGAATGATACCCACAAACATTGCAGCACTATGTTGTTAACAAGAAAGAAGTTTCACATAAACCATGGTTCTTATTCATAAGCAAGCTTAAAAGGACAAACACCATCATCACCATTAACGGGCATCCAAAATCAAATTACTCATAAATGGATAATCAAGAACAAACTTAAGCTTAAACATCATACCTCACAGAAAACATGCTAATGTGCTCATAAAAATTTATCTCCAAACAAGTGAAATCTCAATTACCCAAAAATGAGTCAAAGGACTCAAACACCTACTGACATAATGATATGTTTAACCTTTTAAGCAAGCCAATGAAATGCAAATTACAGTTACAATTTAACTCAAACTTGACAAAAACATAACACAATTTTTAATTTTTTCAATTTTTTAGAACCAAAAAGACATAAAAATAAACAAATAAAAACAAATATAAATAGACAAAGTGTTTTTCCAGCAGACAAACACACTGTCTATCTTTTTGTTTGTTTGTTTTATTTGTTGTTTTGTTGGTTTTTGTCTGTATATATTTGTTTTTATTTGTATATAATTTTTTTTATTATGCTATTTATTGGGTATAACTTACATCATAACTGTGGATTGTATGTCATTGATGTATTTAACTTATTTTAACACTGCATATCGTTAGAAATCTTAGTTTTTGATTCATGTGTTGGATTAAAAAAACTTCACTTGTTTGATTAATTTTTCACATACACACTAGCATAGGATCTGTGATGTATGAGATTTGACTTAAGGAATGTGTTTCTTAAGATTTTTAGGTAAATGTGATGTGATGTTGAAAACCTTGGTTGTTTAAAAAAAAAAAACTATACTTAGTTGCCTCTGGTCTGTTGGTCTAGATTGCGGAGATGCGTTCGAGCGCAGGTACCATGCAATTGAGAGTAAACGTACAAGAGTGTTGTAGTATGCTAGTGCACTTGATTGCAATAAAGGTGCGATCGATCGCAAAAGTGCATTGCGGTATGTCAGTAAAGGTGCGCTCGTGCGCAACTGCAAGCTATCGAGCGCGTCTATGCAAGAATAGGTTCAAGTGCGCTCGAGCGTAAGTACTATGCTCGATCGCACTATCATAAACTGATTTTCTAGAAACTTAAACAAACTAAGAAAACAACCAAACACTACTTAGCCAAACACTACTTTAAAAATTTAAATTTTAACAAAAACACATAAACAAACAAAAAACTAAAATGTAATTGCAGAAATTAAATAACTAGTAGAAAAATAAAATTAATCTAAACAAAAAATCAATTTCAACAAAAACAACAGTTCCTCGACGACAACGCCAAAGTTTGATATACAAATTTGATGTACTTGCAATAACACAAGTTGTGAATAGTGTAGCGTTGCACAAGTATAAGATCGAATCCATAGGGAATCGTGTTTGTGAAAACCAATTTAAATGTTTAAACTATCTATACTTTAACCTAGTTCCAAGTTTTGAACATATGGCGTGCAAAAATATAAACTAATATAAGTGCTTAAAAACAAATACATAAAAACACTAAGGTCTTAGAATCCACTTCACTACATCAAAACACATATATTCCTATGCTTAGTTCATACATCAAAACGATTATTCTTATAGTCATACTTTCTTTGTTATTACTTAGTTCATACATCCGTCTATTGATTAAGCTCTATGCAAGTTCTATTACTTTTATAAACTCTTGTCGAATCATTTGATGAATTCATTGTTAAAGAATCACAATAGATATTTAATCGATAAAATCGATAAAATCATCTTATGTACCCTCGGACGAAATACAACGGATATTGGACGTTTAATGATTTATAAATAACAATCAATTACAATTTTGTCACGAAATTGAATTGAAACGAACACACATAACATTAAACGACAGATGAAGTATAAAACTAAACACAAAAAACATGTAGATAAATAAAATGACCGATATTGAAAACCTTGGTTGTTAAAAATAAAAAAATTCATAAGTTGAGATTTTCATTGAGTAATCAGACCTTTTAGAGCATCTCCAACAAGGGTTGTTAGTTTAGATACTCAAAAAGTATAACTCATTACTTTAGTTACTGCTTTTTCACTACCAATAGACCTTTTATTTTGCAGTTTACTTCCTTTAAAATATTATTTCTCATTCTTATTTTATTATATTTTTTTGTCAACACTCAATCAAAAAGAAAACAAACATATATATAAAATCACTCATAAAAACCAAAAACAAATACATACAAGGAACATTCACCATAAAAAAAAAACAAAAAATACATGACATCAAAATCATCATAGATTCCATACAATTGCAATATGTAGAAATGCAATTCATCAAAGCAATAAAAAGCTCAAACGAAATGAAAATTAAAAAAAAAATGAAAACTTACAATTAGACTAATTAATCCTTAAGATTGACCATACAATTGCCACAAATGCTTGATGAGGTCGAATTGCAACTGAGAATGAGTTTGACTATTTCTAATGCTCAGATGCCTTTGAATGAATTCCGCAAATTCAATAGTACGATCACGAGAAATTTGTACTTGAAGAGTTTCATCGATTTGCTCATATTCAAACTCATTAGCATCGTCAGTATCTCGCTCATTTTCAATGATCATATTATGCATTTTATGCAAGCTTTCATAATGTTGATGAGCATTTCATGATTCCAACCACATGCAGGTCCACGAATTATTGTGAATCGTGCTTGAAGCACTCCAAATGCACATTTCACATCCTTTCTTATTGACTCTTGGGTTGCAGCAAATTGTTTGGCCTTTTTTTCTTGTGGACATGAAATTGTCTTTACAAAGGTTGACCACTGCGGATATATACCATCAGCAAGATAGTATTCTATTTTGTAGTTATGACCATTGATTGAGTAATTAATTGGAGAAGCACATCCTTCAGCGAACTCAAAAAACACAGATGACCATTCTAAAACATTAATGTCATTGTGAGAACTCGGAAACCCAAAAAATGCATGCCATATCCATAGATCTTGTGAAGCCACTACTTCTAAAATCATTGTTGGTTCATGTTGACGACCTGAGAACATACCTTTCCATGCAACTGGACAATTCTTCCATTTTCAGTGCATACAATCAATGCTTCTTAGCATTCCTAGAAAACTATGGCTTTCACTAACTTCTAGCAATCTAGCAACATCATCTTTGTTTGGAGATCTTAAATAAGTGTTTGAATAAATTGAAACCACCGCTTCAACAAAATTTGCTAGAGATTCTGTTGTAGTGGTTTCTCCAATCTACACATATTCATCCACATAATCAGCTAGTACTCCATAAGCTAGCATTCTAAATGCGGCGGTTATCTTTTGGAGGGAAGACAAACCAAGTGTTCCAGCACAATTTCTTGATTGGACAAAGTACGGATTATAAGCTTCTACAGCAGAGAGAATGCGACAAAAAAGAGGACAATGCCTTCGAAACCTCTTTTGAAATACTTTTGGTGGATACACTGGTACATCAGCAAAACAGTCGAGAAAAAGACTTTGTTGGCCTTGCAAAGGATCACGGTTGATGAATCTACGTCTTAGAATAGGACCAAGACGTGAACTGGATCATTCCTTTCTTTTGAAATGCTTATGTGCCCAAACAATTGTTGTAAATAGAGTCAACTCATCATCAAAGTCGGAGTCTTCAATGAGCATTCTTTGGACAGGATCAACATCCATGATACTTAAAATTTAGCTAAAATTTTGAGTAGTTGCTGTGAACAAATGAGCTTTAAAACTTTGAATTTATTCACAACTTTCGTTGGAGATGTTTTCAACATCTACTCATTATTTACTCTGAGCATTTAATTTCCCAACTTGCACTTAATCTGCTTAGATTTTAGCTGAAATTGCATTTACTCTCAACTCTTGCATTTTATTTCCCAACCTGCACTCGTCTTCTACTCTTGCATTTCACTTGCACTTGATCTACTCAGATTTTAGCTGAAATTGCATTTACTCTCAACTCTTGCATTTAATTTCCCAACCTGCACTAATCTTCTACTCTTGCATTTCCGCATTTACTCTTGCATTGACTCTCAAATTTCATCTTTTGCAATCAGATTTCGTCTTCTACTCTTGCATTTCCGCATTTACTCTTGCATTGCCTCTTAGAGGTCATTTGGCAAACACTTTTGGCTTTGGTTTTATGTTTTTGCACTGTTCATGAGTTGAAAATGGCAGGGTCATCAAACGTGTAAATTCAGCTTCCCTCAGAAGCCTTGAAAAGCAGCGCCAAAAAATATGCTGCCTTTTCCAATAATGCCTTTCAAGGCACAAGTGACCCTCCTTAAAAAAATGGACCATTTTCTCGTCTTTTTTATTTTTAGTTCGGCTGAAGGCAATCTTCTTCATTTTTTCCTTCTCTGACAAACCACCAGCACAACACATGCCTCTTCTTCCTCCACCACGGCACCACTCACTAGAGCCCGGACTCAGGTATTTTTTTTTTGCTCCAGACCACTGAGATTTTAGATCTATATCCATGACAAAATTTGTTTTTTTTTCCTTGCTTCTTTTTTCTTTAGCTGTTTTTATGTCTCTATACATAAATGAGAAAATGTTTGGCATTTGAAGGCTTGATTTAGGGTAAATGCATGTGCTTGTGCTGCTTATCCATTAGGTTACCAAGAAAATTGAGGAAAACGTCTTTTATATTTTTTGATCTAAATGCATGTGTTTGTGCTACTTGTGCTGCATATCCTGAGAAAATGCGTGTGGGCACATTGATGAATGTGTGTAGTGGGATGTGGGTATCTAAGGTTTGGGTCTTTCAACATGGATGCATATGTGGAATTGCACATGACATGGGTATTTGATGTTTTGGTCTCTGATGGAAATTCGGTATATGGGGTTTATGAAATTTGATGTGTTTTTAAAAACATGTGTTTGATTCTGTATTCTTTTTACTTTTTAAGGAATTATTGGTTTAACTTGCTTTTGATGGAGTAGTACTCGGTCTTATATTACACTATTAAGGTTTTGCGATTTTGAAAGGTTTTTGCACATGGGAAATGGTTGTTAAGATATTGAGGCTATGTTAAGCTGAGCCTGTAGAATGGCTTTAGCTTACCTTTATGTGTGCTTTAGCTTACTTGAGTAAACAAATTAGAAAGTATAACAAAGAAACCCAAAAAAAAAAAAAATCTTAGAAAGAAATTATGGACAAGTTGGATACTTATGGACAAGTTGCAATAAATTATTTCAATTATTGTATAAATTGAGAAAGATAACCATGCTCGGCCCTTTCCTATTTCTTCCACATCCAAAAATTAATATTAGGAGAAATCAAACGACATTTAATTGTAAACCCATACAATTTTTTCATGCTCGTGGTTATGTGGTTGCAGATGTCAGACCGGTCATCAACTGCCTCCGGCCATGGTCACCAGGAGACGCGTGTATGCTTCTGCGGACTGCCATGTCCCCTTCGTACCTCATCGAGTAAAGATAACCCGGGTTGGCTCTACGTTGGGTGCCCTAAATTTAAAGATGGTACTGGAACACATTGCAAGTTTTTTGATTGGATTGACGACCCTGTCAATGATCGTATCCGCGCAATGTTATCTGAGTTGAAGACAAAAAATAAGTTGTTGGAGGACCAACTTCGCCATAAAGATGTTGTTGAGAGTCGACTCTATTTTTTGCTTATTGCAATATGTGGTCTATGCTTGGCTCTATCTTCAATGCTCATGTATGTTATTTTTGTAGTACCTCAGGGTATTGATCGGCGTAGGTTACCCTTTTAGGGAAATGTTTTGGCCAAAAAAGTATCATGTGTGTTGTATTCATAAGATAATCCTATATGTAACAACATAGTATTACCTAAGAAAGTTGATTTTCATTGACTCACTATATATGATCAATGTTTGGCACTAGACTTCAATGCTGATGGATTGTAATTGTTGTATTCAATTTGAGCATAGTTTTTTTCCTGTTAATTTCTGTTTTTATCTAATCAATACAACCCTATCTTCTATTTTAAGTACTTAAGTGAGTATCGCATATATTCGTGACTATTAAAAAGAAAGAAAAATAATAATAATAATAATAGAGAAACATAGCTCATTTGATAAACGCTTTTGGCTTTTGGGTTTGTTTTTTTACTGTTCATGAATGTACAAATGTCAATAAAATCAGAGACTATTAAATACAACTCTCAATGCAGGGAATCAAATGAATGCTGTCTATGTAGATTGTTTTTTACAATAACCATTCATATATATTAAATAAAAAAATTACTTTTATAATACGAAAAATAAAATTAAAAAATTGATAGGAGACTATTGTTTTCCACTGGAGCAAAATCTATCGATTATCTCTCTTGCTCAAAATTTCTCTGTTTTGCTAAAAAATTTTTTTATATAAACACCTCTAAACAATCACTATTTTCAAACGATCACTCTTCATACTAATAAAACCAACAGAAGCGTAAAGTCCCACACCCGACATGAAGGAAAAAAAATCAAATATAAAGTAGCATATATGAAATGATCATTGCTAACATAATTGAATTTTGTATATATATGATTCGCGCTAGTAAGTGGGTAAATCCACTTGGAATTAATTGAAAATCATATACATTAAGGTTTTTGATTTTTTTCACATTAAAAGTTATATCACAAGTTTTTTTGTACATACAAAAGATTCATCAAAAGGATAAGCATTACGCTACATACACTTAATCAACCACCCCCTTATAGGTTTTCCACATGTGACTTGTCATTGCGTTCCGGTATATAACCATGAATTTTTTACTGTGGAGATCGGTCCGGGAGTACATCACGTGCGACGTATTTAACAGTTGGAATGGTTGCCATCAATGACACATCAATCCATTCTTCCCCGTATATCTTCTTAAGAGCATCAACAAATAACGGATTCGTCAGACCGCAATCCTTCCGAATGAAGTTGTGGACAGTGCAACACGCGATCACAAAATATCGTTGATATCGCATGGAAAGTGGAGGCATACACTTCAAGATTTTGAAACGTTGCTTTAGAATTCCAAACGTTCTTTCAACAACTGAACGTAGGGAAGAGTGCCTGTAATTGAAAAATTCCATAGCATTCTTGGGAGGTATCCGAGATTGACGAAATGTCTCTTGATGGTATCTTTGATTGCGATGCAGGGTAAGAAACCTCTTGTAGCAGCCATAGCCTGAGTCAACTAGGTAAAAATACTCTATAAAAATTCATTTGATATTATCACATTAGATTCGGTAGCAAAATTAAATGAACTAACATAATACCTACGTTATGAACTAGTACCTTCAGTAGGGGTAGGAAAGCGGACTGTTCGATCATTGATGCATTCCCAAAAAACCCGAGAGTCATGTGTGCTACCCTCCTAACCAGCATAAATGTAGGTGAAGCATAAATTGAAGTCAACCATGCACAACACATTCTGTGATACGTTTGACTTGTAATCTCGGTATGGCACCTTGTTCTCCCCCCTCACATTTGCATTAACATGGGTGCCATCAATGGCCCAAATGCATTTCTGCGAGGAAAAATAAAAATCATGAAACCAATAAATGATACACCTCTAATGTAAAAACTATTTATATCACAAAACAATTTTCCAACTAAACATTACGTTGGTTTGTATATATGACTTACACTGAACCACGGATAGTAGCGACTATCTTTCATAACATACGGGTGAGGCATCTGCATCGCGGATGGTCGTATAATGGTTTTTCCAAGCCTGCAAAGCGCTTTGGAAACTAAGTGACAATATCGATTTACTGTTTCTGAAGATCGTTGTATTCTATCACACACATCCGAATGCGTATGACTATGCGTGGCAATTAAGAGAAATGTCTCAACTTGCTCTGTAATCTTTACATAACGACTGCTTTTTAAGTAACCATTTTGTTTTAATGTGTTACATAGTTTCAAGAATGTACTTGGCCCCATTCAAAATCGCTCGTAGCATGTATTTTTGTTGTCATCGGTAAGTACCCAATGTACCCACATAGAGCCGGTCAATATTGATGTCCTTTGAGGAATTGGAGTGCGCCTTATTGAATGGTGCATTAAATTAGTGTAACATTCTTCCACTAATTTTAACATACGCAAAAGAAGAAACTCCAATTCATCATTTAATGATGGATGCAAATTTTGCTCCTCATTGTCGTCATCGGATTCCTCAATATCAGAATCCGTCATATTATGACAATTTGTGAAATCACTGTCATCAGATGCATCCATGTCTGAAAACCTACAATTTCATGTTTAACAAAATGTCACATAAGATATACATCATATTTACATATGCATCATAAGATATTAAAACCACAAATACATAATACAACTTTAAACTCCACATACATGATAGGGAAATAAGTATTCATACAGTGCTAAAGTTTAGTACTACCAGATTGGGAAATAAGCATTCCTACAATGCTAATGTTTAGTTATACACACGATCACGAATAGATAATAAAATATAATAATGTAACACAACAAAAGCATTAACTATGGTCATTGTGGCATTCCAACTTTCTATTAAGCATCACCAGATGGCATGAAACTAGCAACCCACATACGTTGTCCCACATCAGTCATGTTCTCAACAAGCGATGCCCAGTATGGGTCCTTGAGGTTTTTAATCATATCCAAATATGCAGCAGTGGACATTGACATCTCACCAGCAAGAGCATTTAACTATGGTCATAAGAGGTTTTGTAGAACTCAACCCTGAACAACGCGGGGCAGACTTAGCGTTTCCAACAGAAGGAGAATTGTTGGATATTTTCAGCTGTCGGATGACTGTATCCTTGATGGATTCAAAGTCGTTGGTAATCCGAGTGTAAACCTCCTCACCCTTTGCGGAACACTTGCTAGAATTCGATGACGGCCAATCTTTGTCACATTTCCTCTTTCCCTTTAATTTGGATTTTGGCTTCTGGACGGGACAGCTAGGGCCTTCAGTTAGGTCAATTATGGCCGAAGCAAGATTGAGATCAATGTCATTCTCACCACTACTATCGGAGTCCGATGGGGACTGGGTGCTAGCATATTTGTAATTTCCAGTGGTAGTGGAACCTGTAAACACGTAGCACATTTTGACAAGGTTCCGGGGTGGGCCAGTACGAAATTTGTAAAACTTTTTCATTTTTGGATCCTGTAAAATGATAAAATAAATGTAAATAGCTAAGTTAGCACAACCTCTATAAGTGGCAAACAACATCACAACTAATAAATGTTATGAATAAAGGTTTTGGGTATACCGTCTTGATGTGTTCCCATTGCTCTGGAGTTGCATTGATTGTCCCAAGTTCATCATCCCATCCAAACACAGTACCAGTGTTGCCCGTTTTCATGTCCATGTAATGACCATGTGCATTTCTTAGCCGACGAATCTTATCACCAACTTGGTGGTCTGTGTAGTGAGTGCCATCATTAAGTTGGTTGTTCAGCAGTTGGGCAATGCGAGGAATTAAATGTTTCCCATATGGTGGTCGTGTACCATCTTCAAGGAGGTCTCTTAAAATGTCAAGCAAGAGGTCCTCGTGTTCATTTTCCCATTTCAGGTTGGCCCGGCCAACAGGTTGGGTGGGTTTATGGGTGGAAACATGCTTGCAGGGGGACTTGCGTGGAATAGAAAAAAATGACATCTATGAAATGGGAGGATCAAGTTTGACAAATTGATAATTTGCAAATATATATAAAGCATATAGATCCAAATAATAAAATATTTGTAACTATTAATACAGTTGATGGTTAATGTGGACAAACTGATCAGACAAGGAAAGATAAAAATACAAACACAATAACAAAATTATAAACACGAACAAATGTAATAAAATGATGAGTTTATTTAACTAGAATAGTAGATGAACCTTTTTATGCTGGACGTCACGTGTTCGTAAGGAGTATCCACCGTACTGACAAATAAATGATAACCAAATTAGTTACAACGCAAATAATCACCTCACGACTCCATGTACAATAAGAAAAGCAAATCGGATTTAGATTATTATAGAGATATCTCCGAAGTGACAATCACAAAATGAAATACAAGGCATCTATCAAGAAAGTAGAATAAAAAAATAAAAGTAGAGAAATTCGTTTAAATTTATTTTACAATATCTTAACAACCATTTCCCATGTGCAGAAACCTCTCAAAATCGCAAAACCTTAATAGTGTAATATAAGGCCGAGTACTACTCCATCAAAAGCAAGTTAAACCACTAATTTCTTAAAAAGTAAAAAGAATACAGAATCAAACACATGTTTTTAAAAACACATCAAATTTCATAAACCCCATATACCGAATTTCCATCAGAGACCAAAACGTCAAATACCCATGTCATGTGCAATTCCACACATGTATCCATGTTGAAAGACCCAAACCTTAGATACCCACGTCCCACTACACAAATTCATCAATGTGCCCACACAATGGTTTTGGTACTCGTGTTTTTTAAAAAGGTAAAAACATATAACACATTTGATTCTATGTTTTGGTCAAATATTATAGGCCACAATAAGTCCCCAACACATGCATTTAGATCAAAAAATATAAAAGACGTTTTCCTCAATTTTCTTGGTAACCTAATGGATAAGCAGCACAAGCACATGCATTTACCCTAAATCAAGCCTTCAAATGCCAAACATTTTCTCATTTATGTACAGAGGCATAAAAACAGCTAAAGAAAAAAGAAGCAAGGAAAAAAAAACAAATTTTGTCATGGATATGGATCTAAAATCTCAGTGGTCTGGAGCAAAAAAAAAAAAAAAATACCTGAGTCCGGGCTCTAGTGAGTGGTGCCATGGTGGAGGAAGAAGAGGCTTGTGCTGTGCTGCTGGTTCGTCAGAGAAGGAAAAAATGAAGAAGATTGCCTTCAGCCGAACTAGAAATAAAAAAGACAAGAGAAAATGGTCCATTTTTTGAAGGAGGGTCACTTGTGCCTTGAAGGGCATTATTGGAAAAGGCAACATATTTTTTGGCGCTGCTTTTCAAGGCTTCTGAGGGAAGCTGAATTTACACGTCTGATGACCCCGCCATTTTCAACTCATGAACAATGCAAAAACATAAAACCAAAGCCAAAAGCGTTTGCCAAATGACCCCTTAGATTTCAGCATTTACTCTCAGATTTCATCTTCTACTCTTGCATTTCCGCTTTCACTCTCAGATTTCATCATTTACTCTAAGATTTCAGCATTTACTCTTAACTACTTATTAAATGAAATTGCTTTTGAAATTTGTATTATTGCATTTACTCTCAACTCAACAACCAAAACTGCATTTACTCTCACATTTGCAATAACTTTTCAATTCTCAATTTAAAACCAAGTCTTCAATTCGTTTTTTTTTTTTTTTTTTTCTTTTTTGGAAAAGAAACTCTATCTCTTTTATTTATAAGTCAAGAAAGAAGGAGTTCATGATTACACTCTAGAGAACAAAATACATCCCGTCCAGCCAACCTTCATGTAAAACTTTTCAATTTTCAATATGCTCAACAATACCATCCATACAAAATACTTACCAAAAAATTCGAATACATAATAACCTAACATAATCAGTAAAAGTAGCCAGAAAATATGCTAATAAAAGTTAATACAATACTAAACACATAATAACTTTAACACATGTTTAAAAAAAAGTCTATCATATTTTTTGTCATCCTTCTACTTTCAAAGATTTCCATTTGTCTGATATGAATATATTCTCTTTGGAATTCAGGCATGCCACATGTATTTGCAAGCATAATTTTGTCCTCCTCTATTCGAATTTTACTTTGCTCAACTCGAATCTTCTCACTCTCTCGAGCACTTGTTTCTTCCATAAGTTGCAATTTCCACTCAGACACTCTCATTGCTCTTTCATTCATCTAAGTTAATAAGCCCAAAACCGCATCATCTGCACTATCCTTGCTCTTTTGTTTACTCAAGCGTTCTTTTGCAGCCTTCCTACCCACAGGCCGGTACACATCTACAAAGTTACTAGTAGGTATAGTATCTTCCCCTAAATTTATTGGAGCATTAGTAGAATGCCCTGAATATTCATACAATATGTTTCTTGTTTTTTCATTGACAACACTCCATTTTGGACATGTCTTCAATATATTCCAGCAATGTTAAAAAATAAATGGTGTTTTATTAAGTTTCCGATACATCTCTTTTGCCTTGTCACTCTACAAAATCAAAGAAATATGAACATAGTTATATCCCTATAGAAATTCCGTGTTAACACAACAATAAATATAAATTATACCATGTCTTGCTGACTCAACCCACTTTGATTCGATGACTCAACTTGAGCTAAGTTTGCAACAAACTTAGTTACACTCTTTCGAATTATTCCCCATCGATTAGCTAGAGATGTGTGAGACCGGACAGTTTCAAAGCCCTTATATTCATTGAACTTCTCCCAAATTCGCGTCCAATATGCCTTCTTTGACTACTCAGTTCCAAGCACCGGATCAGTACTAGTACTTACCCACAATTGTAAAAGTAGAACATCTTCTTCAATGGTGAAGTTGCCACCTTGTGGTTTCTTAACACTAGATTCAATATCACCTAGTAATTCATCCATTTGAGAGTTTGAATTTGGAGACCCCATTGATTCAGTGCAATCTTCGCTTAAGAGGCCCACAAAAGATGTGTTTCTTTCCATTTAAGAATCCATTCAAGAAATCTTAAGAAGAAAAAAAAAAAAAAAAAAAACAAAACAAACACTACTATGTCAAACACAAAAACTAAACAAACACTATCTCTTTAGCATGTTAGGTTACACCAAGTAAAACACTTCCCAGCCACCAACATACCAAATGTAATTCACCAATAGTCTGGAAATCAGCAACACATACAACACACTTCAGCATAAACCTAGATCACCAAACTCAACAATACACCCAAAAGCCAATCAAATACAAGCTGCCTAACCAAACCAAAAAGCATTGGTTCCTCACAAGCCATCTATTAAGAATAGAAGGCTAGAAATCAGAAACTAAATTTACCATAAATGCCTTGAATTGGTTTGCCATTTCCATAAAGGATATAATTGACAACTTTAAGTTCCAAATGATCCCTTAAGTTCCAAAAATGCTCTGGATCTTTTGATTTAATTCAATGGAAACGTAGTACAACATTTTCAAAAAAAAAAAAAAAACAAGGAAGATAATGCTAATAACAAAATCAAGCAATCCTACAAGTCTGAGAAAAAAATGAACACAGAAGCATCATAGAGTTATCTTGAAAGATAACTCATTCTCTTAGACAAAACAACAAACACTTAAATTGTGTAACACAAAGACAAAACTAATGTCAAACCAGAAGCATATTAAATAAAAGAAAGGGACAAACATCAACAATAAACCTCAATTCACCACAATGTCAATATACACACACTCATAGCCAAGCCAATTTAATTAAAAAAAAAATCCCAATTTTATACAGGAAATTAAACAACAATTCAGCAAAGCTTCAAAACCCAAATCTAGTAAAACCCATGAAATCTGATTCCAACCTTTTGAACCAAAATTTCGTAAAACCCATCATCTTCATCAACCCTTTGAACCAAAATTTCCCAAAACCCATCATCTTTGTTAACCTGTTAAACCAAAATTTATTAAAAAACTTTTCACTAACCTTCAAGAGTTTTCTTTCTAGGTGCCTATGAGAGTTTCCAAGATAGAGTATGTTTGAGAGAGTGCTTCCGAGAGCTTCAAAGACAAATGTTTTGGTGAAGGTGAGAAGAAGAGACAGAGAGGAGAGAACCAAAACTTTGGAAACAAAGAAGAGGGAAATTGTTTTTGGGTGTGATGAGGAATTGGTGATGGAGGAATCTGCGAAGAAGAGAAAGTGGGAGAGAAAGAGAAGAAGAGGAAAAAAAAAGTGCTTTGTGAACCAGGGAGAGAGAACGAAAGAAGCGAGAGAAAGAAAGATAGAATAATGGTAAAATTTGCTACCGTGAACTTTCATATATGAAAGTTCATTGTAGTGTATTTTGGGTGGGCTTTCAAAGTAAAGCTTCTATTAGAGGGAGAAAATGGAACAAAAAGTGTTAAATTTAACAAAATGGCTACTTTAAAACATCTGTTGGAGATGCTCTTACCTCACCAAGCAATGAGTGTTCACGTAATGAGAAATTCCAACTGAGTGATTGTATGGCTAGTTAGGCTTTGTAGCTCTTTTGGCTTAAGTAATTATGCTCTTAGTTTTAGGGATGTCTCTACATCTAGTGCCCTAAAACCACCTGGTTTGGGAGTTACTGGCCCAACACTTGTTACATAAGTCGATTAGAAGTATAAGGAAGTCAAGCATTGCATAGTCTACACAAAATGAAATAAAAAATTGCACTTTTCAATTCAAGCCTTGGTTGTTTTCTTCATATTGTGTTCTTATGAATTTTGGGGTATGCATGTTTTGAGAATAATTGAAACCCCATTATCTTGTGTTAGTCCACTTTGCACTTTATGGAGCATGTGTTGTCTCAATTTTTCAGCCGTGAGTTGAATGATGTTTGGATGCTTGAATGTTCAAATTGTTAAAATTGCTAATAATGTATGAACCATATGTTTAAGTGAAAGGCTTTGTCTGTCAATAATATAGTGCCAATAAATTATTTGTGGGTATCATTGCTGGTAAACCCTCACGTGACTTCACTTGTCCTCTAGGGATGCCTAGGAGTTTAAAAGGCTTGTTGTATATACTAAATGCAATCGTTTCTCTCACGAAAGTGGACTTATGTTTATTGTTTTTAATGTGTTTTCATTTTTGTTTTGCTAATGGACTAGCATAATGTAAGTTTGAGGGTATTTGATCAGTGCCAAATATTGTATATTTGAGTCCCCTTAACTTATGTTTGTTAAGCTCTTAGTTTTGTTAATTTCTAATATTTTTATTAGTTTTATTGTTTTAGTGTGATGTAGGTCCTTGGCATGAAAATGTGGTTTAAAGGGTGGAATTAAGCAAAAGGAAGATGTGGTCCCTGTTAGTGCACTTGATCGCACAAGAATTGCAATCGAGCACACCTATGATCAAGCGAGTAGAGACAAGATCAAGCGCGCTTGCGCTAGAGCTTAAGTAACAAGCGATTGAGCGCATAAGCCACAATCGAGTGCACTCCACATCAGCCCGAGATCCTCGCATTGACCTAGCCCATCGCTTCATTGCAGCGCCGTGGGAATTCTGAGTAGTTGAGAGTGATTGAGCACACTACATGCAATCGAGTACACATTGGCCTGTGCTCAAGCGCACTTGCTGCGACTGAGCGCACCCACATGACTTGGCAGCACATTATTTTTGTTATAAATAGAACCTCTTCTCATTTTTGTAAACCTACGTTTGGAGGCGCCTTTCAGGAGCCAAAATTCTTTGTTTTCTCATTGTTTGGCCTTCCATTCATCATTTATTTTATAAGCCTTTATTTCTTTATGATCAGAGGCTAAATCTTCAACTAAGGTTGAAGATGAAGCCTCACCATTTATTTATCTATACGTTTTTGTGTTTAGTTTTATACTCCATCCGTCGTTTAATGTTATGTGTGTTTGTTTCAATTCAATTTCGTGACAAAATTGTGATTGATTGTTATTTATGAATTATTAAACGTCCAATATCCGTTGTGTTTTGTCCAGGGGTACATCAGATGATTCTATCAATTTTATCGATTAAATATTTGTTGTGATTCTTTAACGGTAAATTTATCAGATGATTCGACTAGAGTTTATAAAAGCAATAGAATATGTATAGAGCTTAATTGATAGACTGATGTATAAACTAAGTAATAGCAAACAAAGTATGCCTAGAAGCATAATTGTTTTGATGTATGAACTAAGCATGGGAATATGTGTATTTTGATGTGGTGAGGTAGATTCTAAGACCTTAGTGTTTTCATTTATCAGTTTTTAAGCACTTAGATTAGTTTATATTTTTGCACACCATATGTTTGAAACTTGGAACTAGGTTAAAGTAGAGTTAGTTTAGACATTTAAATTGGTTTTCATAAACGTGATTCCCTATGGATTCGATCTCATACTTGCACAACGCTACACTGCACACGACTTATGCTATTGTAAGTACGTCAAATTTGTACATCAACTAGACCTTAAATCCAATTTAGAGTATACCTTAAAGCCATGCAATTCATCCAGCAACTCACCCATCACAAGAATAGGAAACTTATCATTGATTGTTTCATTGTTCAAAGCCCTATAATCTATACACATTCACTAAGAACCATCTACCTTTCTTACCAACAAAACTGGAGAAGAAAAAGGACTTTGGGATGGCTTGAGAACCTCTTACTCCAATAACTCTTTCACTATCTTCTCAATTTCCTCCTTCTGAAATAAGGATACCTATAAGGCCTTACACTGGTTTAGCCTATGACTTTAAGGTAACGACATGGTCATGTAACCTATAAGGTGATAACCCTTTTGGTTCGGCAAATAGGTCTAAATTTTTTTCTAATAAGCCCTCCAATTCAGATCCCTTATACACCACTTTAGAATCTTGCACATTATCTAGTAATTGCAGCAATAACCTTTTTGTCTTCTTCTCTTTGGAACTAAACATATGTGCCTCCTCCCACAAGTGTGGGGCAACCAACCTTTGTAACAAAATCACTTCCTGAGCAATGGTAAATTCCATAGTTAGGGCCTTGAAATTCCATGTAATTGAGCCCAAGGTTACCAACCGCTGAATTCCTAGGACCATGTCACATTTGGTTAACACAATCACATATGCTTTAGCTACAAAACAAAATTATTTAAGCTGCACTTTCAAACTAGTGCACTTACCTTCACTTGTAACTTCTTCTCCATTAGCCACTCTTACTTTAATCCTTTGCTCTCTACAGATTGAGACATCCACCTTCTTGCAAAGATGAATCTACAAAATTATGAGTGTTGTCACTGTCAACTAGGTTAACTAATCTCCGAGTACCAATCCATCCTATTAACCTCATAGTCTTAGGATGTTGGCTACCTATTATAGCATGTAAGGAAATCTCTGGCATCTCCTCACCACAGAAAAATTCCATCATATCTTCCATTTGCCCCTTCATATTAGTGTTTTCCTTAAACACTTCTACACTTTCCAACAAAAAGAGCTTAGCGTTTTTGGCATTTATGACTGTGCTAACACTTAGAATCAAAATTATAACAGAGTCCCTTTTTTCTCATTCCCTCCATCTGTGATTGTGAAATCTTTTGGACATGAATGATGGCTTTTTAGGATTCCTATAGGTGAGTCCTAATTATTAGATCCCCAATCCATGGCATGTTAGAGCTAGCAAAACTTACATTTGAACTTGTATACCTTCTACCATTCAACACATAGGCTACTAACAATGATTAGGGTTTAAACATCCTAATAGGGAACCTAATCTCATCTTTCAGCCCACTTAGAATACAGCTCAACCTATTTTGATCATCAATCCCCCTTACCCTATTAGATAAACTTCAAATCTTTCCTTATAATCCTCCACACTAGTGTGTTGTTTTAGCCTAGTCAGAGACTCCATAGGGTCATCATAAGCCAAGCATCTAAACCTCTGATGCAGCGTGACTTAGTGGGTTGCAGTGAATAACAACAAATACACAGCGGATAGATAATTCTAGATTTTGAGACTATCAATAATTTAAGAACTTTTCTTAAAAATCTAGATACTCTCCAGCATTTTGAAGGAAAAAGGGGAATAAACTCAGCTCTGAGTATTCTCATTAATAAAAATCAATAATCAATAACAACTGCTTTATTGAAAGCTATAAGCATATATTTATAGCCCAAAACTCCTAAACCTAATAAAACACAAATTTAAAACTCTCAAAACCCTAAACTAATAAAACATAAAATAAAAACTAACAAAGAAACCTAATTCAAATATAAGACTGAAAGATAAGATAGATAGAATGACAAGAGTTTCAATCTACATCATCCTCCCCAGGTTGGAGAGAATTTGCCCACGAATTCACATCCTCATCATCAAAGTTCATAGGGGTTAATTTTCACCCTACATCATTCTCCCCCTGTTGGAGAGAATTCATCCACGAATTTCCCAAATTCTTTCCACGATCCTTTGGATGCCAACCAATCCATTCCATCTCGTACTTCTTAACATCAAAGCAACTTGATACCGAAACATAAACAATTTGCAAACCTTCATAACATAACTTCGAGTATTATATTTGAAGTTATTCACAACAATTTCCTCCACCATGCCAACACCAACGTCAAGATTTTGTTTAGGAAAAGTTGATAGAAAAGTTTCAACCCCAAGAAAATCAACATAATTAATTTTCTCAAGATCCCATTGAGATATTTCACTCTTTGAACTTTCTTCAAACACAAGGTGAACATCATTCCCTTCAACGATATTTATGGTATCAAGAACTAAGTTTACCTCCTCCAATAGATCTTATTTGTCAGGATAAATGTCATAGATTAGTGGAGATGCCCAATCTACTGATAAATCTTCATCAATTAATTTGGTTGCGACCAAAGAAACCTGTCGATCTTCAGACATCTCCTTGAAGTCGAGAACCTCTCCAACTGCTGCTACTCGATCTAGGAATTCTTCGGGTTGTAGATCCCCTTGAAATTCTGGAATATTGAGTTTGAACCCGTTCCCCCACCGAGTGGCATGAGCTTGCACATGGTGCTGACGTTCGTGCATTCAATGCTTTGTAGAAGGCTTTTTGGATCCATTCTCATTGTGACCACCCATGTTGGATAATTGGGTAGTGAGGGCTTTGATTTGATCCCCTAAAATCGTGAATTGCTCCTCCATGTGTCATCAATGTTCAGCGATAAATTTGTCTTTTGCCCTCGTGTACCATGATCTTGGTTGACGATGACAAATGTTCGGATCATCCATGTTGGCTAAGTAATTGGTAGGGACCCCGTGTTGGATGCGCACACGCCCCTTCTTAGGCACGGTTAGACCACCAAACCTCTCCTCCATGTGCCGCAAACAAATTGCCGGTTGCTCTTTACATGCTGTCTTCGTATATACGTACACTTTGTTCATGTTTGCCAGACGGTCGCTTTTCCCCATTCATGGAAAGTAACCTGAGCTCTGATACCAATTGATATAGCGCGACTTAGTGGGTTGCAGCAAAGAACAATAAATACACAGCGGATATATAATTCTTAGGGTCGGCAATTTTGACATGACATGAAATTAACGGGATTGGGTCGTAAACGGGTTAACCCGTTTACGACTCGTTTATCTGCTCTTAACGGGTTATGTCGCGGGTGACCCATTAGACCCATTTATGATTTTATAAAAAAAATTTAATTTGAATTTTAGTTTTTACCCATTCCACGGTTCCACCCCATGACTCATCCTTATCAACTAGATTCACTCAATTTCTTTCATCTTTTCCCACACCACTTTCTCCTTTCATTTTCATATTTTTTTTCTTGTCCTTTATACTACTAAAAACATCACCCTGACACCCTCCTACCTTCATTTCTTTCATATATATTTTTTTTCCTTTCTTTTTTCTCCTTGGTGTACGCAGTATGCTTCACTGCTTCAGACTAACCTTTTTTTTTTTTTTTTTCTTTCGTTCTCACGCAGTCGTGCTTCAGCAGCTCAGCTTCTTTCATTCTCACTGCTTTAGCAGAGTTCAGCTTCTTCCTCCACTCTCTCCCGCTCAACGCTTTCTTTCTGCTCCCCCTTTGTCTTCCACCGATGTTGCAACCAATTTCCCCCTCTCTCTACTACGCCACTTGTCGCTCTTTCTCTCTTCCACCAACATCGCAGCCGCTCTCCCCCTCTCTCTGCTACGCCGCCTGCCACTCTCGACCCATTATGTTAAACGGGTTTCATGGGTCGTGTTGGGTGACTCGTGAAACTTGCCACGCCGTGTTGTATTTGGGGCTTCGACCCGTTAATGTTAATGGGTCGTGTTTGGGTCTACCTTAAACGGGTCATAGGTCATCACGGGTCATAAACGGGTCGACCTGCAGACCCGTTTTGCCAGCCCTAATAATTATAGATCTTGAGACTATCAATGATCTAAGAACTTTTCTTGAAAATCTAGATACTCTCTAGCATTTTGAAGGAAAAAAGGGAATAAACTCAGCTCTGAGTATTTTTATTAATAAAAATCAATAATCAATAACAATTGCTTTATTGGAGGCTATAAGCATATATTTATAGCCCAAGACTCCTAAACCTAATAAAACATAAAATAAAGACTAACAAAGAAACCTAATTCAAATATAAGACTGAAAGATAAGATAGATAGAATGATGAGCGCTTCAATCTACATCAACCTCTCTAACAATGCTTGAGTTAGGATATTCCAACTAGGTAGGAATTCAAACATATCCATGTCTTGAAACCGTATTAATGCTTTTCATTCCATGTGGATAGAAGCAAGCATTAGTTTCTAGTAGTATGAGGTTTTATAGAGATGGAAAATTTTATTTGCCTTATAGATCCAAACAAAGGAATCACTACCATCAAACTTAGAAAAATCAACTAACCTGGTAGTTGATCATCTCCATGATGTTCTCCTTTTTCGCAGGGTGTTGATATCTGCCTTCTATCATTTCTTCTAGAGCTATTGGAATGAAAGCTTTAGTCGTGACTTGCTGCCATTGTATCTTGCTATTTCTATTCCCTGGATGAGGAAACACTAAGTACTGATGTGGAAAATGAGATCTTCGACAAGCCACTAAACCATCACCTTCTAGTAAGTATCCTTTATCTCTCATAATCTCCTTGTTCTTGCTACCATCATTTTATAACACAAACTGTTGGTTTCTCTCCTCAGTTGCTGCCTCCCTCACAATAGTTCCTCCTTGTTGAGATTTCTCTAGACTCCTTCTATCCTCCATGACTTGAGTTAGCTGAGAAACTTTAAGCATAACTTCCTCAGACCTCTTCTCATTGCTTTGCTTCATATCTACACTAAGTTGTCTTCCCTGCCCTTTGATCCTCTTTATCTCCTTATCATGTTTCTCCATTTGTTTTTTGATTGCAGCTATGCTCTCATCCATTTGATTCATGCGCATGGCATTCGCCATTGAATCACTCAGAAAAGTGTTTTGATACCAATTGTAACACACGATTTACTTCTCAGAGGTTTAAAGAGTAAAAATTGTTTGGAATAGTGGAAAATGATGAGAATTCGTTTGGATAAATAGTTTTTAATTTTGATGGTGTAATTTAAGAACCTGAATTTTTAAATTTAAATTTAAATTACATAAGAGACAACCATTAATAAACAACAAATAAACAATCATAGAGTATAAAATTACTTTTTTTCTTTGATATGAACACTAAATTTTTTTATATTTTTTTTAAACATATATCTTTCTATAACACTTACAACAGATTTCCAGAAAACTTAAAGAGAAAAGTAAGCAATAATCTGGATTTTGGAATGAAAACTAGATTTGCATTCAACTTTGTAAGCATTCAACTAGGATCAACACTGAGTACAGTGATCACTTCGAGTGTGGTCCAACTCCTTACTACTAAAGAATTAAGGTAAGGAAAATGTAATACCTCTAAGCTTTAGCCGTGAACAAAACAAAATTCAATGCATAACAAAGAGTAAACATCTCTTTTTATACTACTACTAAGGTTACAGTGCAACCTAGCAAATAGAGGAGTAAACCCTTATTTAGTTGAAACTAATTCTCCCGCGTCCCTTGGCTGCAACTGAAGCATATTTCCATGCATTCTTTGCAGCTGCATCCAGCTGTCATGCAGTGTAACTTCTTTGATGCTTTCCTGCCACATTGCTCCACCATTTCAGCCACTATCTTTTATTCCCTCCTTCTCATTCAGAAGACTTGTTACAAATACTCCTCTCCTTCAAAACACCTTGCCCACAAGGTATGGATAAGAGGTTTTGAGCTAATGGAACACTTCCCAATTAGCCTTTGTAGCTGTCTACCCTTGCCAACGAACTAAAAGTTACACTACAACTTTGTTGTGAATCTTCCTTGAGTGCCTATCCAACACTTCCTCAGGTTATGCTTGAACTACACTAGCAAGGTTAACTAGAGGTAGATGAATGAGAGGATTGATAGACCTCCCCACTTTTAGCTTCAATTGAGATACATGAAAAACAAGATGTATTAATGAACCAAGAGGCAAATCCAGCTTATAAGCCACTGCTCCCACTCGAGACAACACCAGAAAAGGGCCATAAAAATGTGGAGACAACTTCAAATTCCTTTGCCAAACAACAAAAACTTGTCTATAAGGTTGCAGCCTTAAGTAAACCCAATCCCCTGCTTTGAATTCCCTTTTAGTGTGCCTCAGATTAGCATCTCTTCTTTTTGTTCCGACTCTGCAATTTTTTTTTTTCAAAAGCTACAACACTTGCTTCCTTTGTTTCAGTTGAATATCCACAACCTCAACCAAAGTACTTCCAGGCAGATAGGCAAGCAATTTAGGTGGAGAATAACCAAACATGGCTTCAAAAGGAGTCACCCTAGTAGAATGATGAAATGAAGTGTTATAGCAGTATTGGGCTAAGGGCAACCAATCCACCCACTCCTTTGGCCTATCCCCCACCATACACCTCAAATAATTCTCCAAGTATTTGTTCACTACTTCTGATTGGCCATCAGATCGTGGGTGGTATGCAGTACTAAAGGCTAAGAAAACCCCTTGAAGCCTAAAAATTTCATACCAAAATTTACTGGAGAAGGTGGAATCCCTATCTGAAATAATAGTTTGAGGCATTCCATGCAATTTAAACAGTTGACTCATGAAGAGTTGAGCTAGTTTATCTACAGAATAAGGGTGTTTCAAAGGCAGAAAATGTGCATACTTAGTTAGGCGATCAACTACAACCCAAATCACTACATGCCCTTGAGATAATGGTAAGCCTTCTATAAAGTCCATAGAAATACTTAACCAAGGTCTTTCCGTGATTGGCAGAGGTTGCAACAAGCCTGTAGAAGAAATATTTTCAGCTTTCATCCTTTGGCAAATATCACATTCCCTGATAAACCTTTTAACATCAGTCTTCATGCTAGGCCAGTAAAAATCTTTTCGAGCTTAAGACTCTCCAATGTATAAGCGTTTCTTGTACAACAAAAGACCTTGCTGATGCACAAATTTTATGTTGGTTAGCAGCCCTTCTTGAACCCTTTTTACTAAATCTTTCAAAACAGGGTCAAATAAGTAACTTTCCTTCAAATCTGTCAGCCACTCTAGAGTAGGGTAAGAGATGACTAAGAGTATTATCACAGGTTCATCTTCCTCATTCCTTCGAGAAAGAGCATCAATAACCTTATTTTCCTGCCCTTTTTTTACTCCACCAAAAAATCATAACCAAGCAACTTGGACACCCACCTTTGTTGCATAGGGGTGCCAATCTTCTATTCCAGCAAGTATTTTAAACTTTGATGATCAGTTTTGATTGTTAAGGGGTGACCTAGCACATAAGGTCTCCACTTCTTGCTGCAGCCACCAATGCCACTATCTCTTTCTCATAAGTGGACATTAGTAAGAATCTTCCTTTGAGAACTTGACTGGAGAAAGCAATTGGTCTCTGATTTTGCATCAATACTGCCCCAATTCCCCTTCCAGATGCATCACACTCAATGACAAAGGGTTGATTGAAATCAGGTAAAACCAGCACTGGTGGATTAGTGACAGCCACCTTGAGATTCTAAAAAGCCTGCTCAGCAACCTCATTCCACAAGAAAGCATTCTTCTTGAGCAAATAAGTTAAAGGGGCTGTAATGGAGCCATACCCTTTAATAAACTTGCGATAATACCTAGTTAGACCAAGGAAGCCCCTTAAAGCCTTTAAGGTTTTAGGTCTTGGCCACTCGACCATAGCACTAAGCTTCTTGCCATCAGCTTTCACACCCTTAGCAGAAATTATATGTCCTAGATAATCAATCTCTAAACAAGCAAATCTGCGTTTACTCCTCTTAGAAAAGAACTGGTTGCCTCTCAAAACTTCTAAGGTTAATTTCATATGCTGTAAATGAGTATGCAGAGTAGGACTATACACTAAGATGTCATAAAAAAAAAACCAAAATGATTTTCCTTAAGGCCTGAAAATATCATTCATTAGGCTTTGAAAGGTTAATGGAACATTTGTTAACCCAAAAGGCATCACCAATAATGCATAGTGTCCCTCATGAGTCCTAAAAGCAGTCTTAGGTACATCTTTAGGTCTAACTCTAATTTGATGGTATCTGGACCTCAAATCCAACTTAGAATAAACCTTAGAACCATGTAACTCATCTAATAATTCATCAATAACAGGAATAGGAAATTTATCCTTCACTATTTCATTATTGAGGGCCCTATAATCGATGCACATTCTCCATGAGCCATCAGGTTTTCTCACTAACAAGACAGGAGATGAAAAAGGGCTTTGAGAGGGTTTAATAACTCTAGATTCTAAAAACTCCTTATCAATTCTTTCAATTTCTTCTTTTTAAAAGTAAGGATATCTGTAAAGTCTCACACAAATAGGTCTAGAACCAGTGTGGAGGATAATTGAATGATCATATGACCTAGAAGGTGGTAGGCCTTTTGGTTTTTCAAACAAATCACCGAATTCTTGTAAAACTACATTCACTTTAGCCCCTACCTCTCCCAACTCAGTATCTTCCACATTATCCAACAATTGTAACAATAAGCCTTTTGTAAACACCTCCTTAATGTCACCCCACTTAGTTTCCTCCCATAACCTAGGAGCAACTAATCCCAGTAACTTAATAATCTTTTCAGCCATCATAAATTCCATTGTTAGATCCTTAAAATTCCAAGTGATAGAACCTAAGGTGACAAGCGATTGGATACCTAAAACCATATCACAACCAGCTAATGGAATGACATAAAAGTTAGAAACAAATGCAAATCCAACTAACTGAATATGAATATTCACACAGCTACCTTCAGATTGAACAATTTCACCATTAACTACCCTTACCTTAATCTTGTTCCCATTCTACACCAACAATCGAGACTTACTACAGATTGCAGAAGCTACAAAGTTGTGTATACTCTCACTATCAATTAAGATAACAATCTGTTGATGACCTATGCTGCCCACCAAACGCATGGTTTTAGGGTGAAAGCTACTAGTGATTTCATGCAATGTAATTTCAGGTAAGACCTCATCATAGTTGAATCCCATAAGATATTCTCCTTCCTCACTCATTTCTTGACTACTCTTCCCCATTTCTATAGCATCAATCAAAAATAACTTAGGGTTTGACACTTATGACCATACTGCCATTTGGAATCATAGTTATAACATAGGCCCTTCTTTCTCCTTTCCTCCATTTGAATTTGTGAAATCTTTTGAACAAGGATGGTAGGTTTAGGAGCACCTATAGTTTGTTGTTGTTGAGTGTTAGATCCCAACCCCAAATATTACAGTACTGGAATTAGGGAAACTCCAACTTGTGCCCTTGATCCTTCTAGCATTTAGAACATGCTCCTCTTGCATCTTAGCTAAACCATAAGCCACTAGCAAGGTTGGTGGATTAAACATCCTAATAGGTAATCGGATTTCATCTTTTAATCCACTCAAAAAATAGCTAAGTTTATTATGATCATCACAGCCTCTCACTTTGATTGAAAAAGCTTCAAATTTCTCCTTGTACTCATCCACACTAGAGATCTGTTTTAATCTAGACAAAGACTCCATCAAATCATCATAAGCAAATGGACCCAACCTATCTAACAAGGCTTGAGTTAACACATTCCAATAGCCAGACATATCCATATCTAGGTACCAGACTAAGGCCTTTCCCTCCATATGAATAGAAACAAGTACTAACCTCTGATCATATGGAGTTCTATGATAATAGAAAAACCTATTAGCCTTATAAATCCATCTCGAAGGATCCACACCATCAAATTTGGGAAATCAATTTTTACTGACCTTGTGATGATAGCTAATTGATCATCACCTTGCTGCTCTCCTCTAGCACCACAATCTTCCTGATAATGCCTCCTCCCTTAATGATGTGCAGGATGTTGAACCCTCTGCATATGGAATTTAGGTGGACCTCTGTGTTGCTATCTCTCCTCTTGCAGAAAAGGATCATAGGTCCTTTCAGTCCAAGGCCTCCTCTACTCTCTAGCTCTAAGAAAGGAAACTTAGAAAAATTCTAAGTAAAGGCTGATCTCCTCTACCATTCCTCAATTGCACTGCTACCAAGAATATCCCCCTCCTCAATGCAAATTCCATTCTTCATGCCAACATCATTTGGAAACTCCATAATCTGAATATTGTCATCAGTTCTGGCCTCCATTGTCATAGGGACCTGCTGCTGGTTTCCAAGATCATAGGTGCTCTTCCCTTTTTCCACATTCGTAGTAAGACAGGCCATGCTATTAAACAACTCCTCCAACCTAGCCTCAAATTTCCTATCAAAATTCTGCATAAAATCAGAAAGATGATTCTTCACCTGATTGTCATTAATCTCCAACCTCTTCTCTACCTTCTCCTACAGCTTCTCATTTTTTTCAACATTTTCTTCAAAACCACAATCGACTCAGCCATCTAGTTCATCCTTGTACCATCAGCCACAACTTCCAATTCAAAACAATATATATAAGAAAATCAGCAACACAGCACCAAGAAAGTGCTCTGATACCACTTGTAACATTCCAAACAGATTTTCAGAAAACTTAAAGAGAAAAGTAAGCAATAATCTGAATTTTGGAATGAAAACTAGACTTGCATTCAACTTTGTAAGCATTCAACTAGGATCAACACTGAGTACAGTGATCACTTCGAGTGTGATCCAACTCCTTACTACTAAAGAATTAAGCTAAGGAAAATGTAATACCTCTAAGCTTTAGTTGAGAACAAAACAAAATTCAATACATAACAAAGAGTAAACGTCTCCTTTTATACTACTACTAAGGTTACAGTGCAACCTATCAAATAGAGGAGTAAATCCTTATTTAGTTGAAACTAATTCTCCCGCGTCCCTTGGCTGCAACTAAAGCGTATTTCCATGCACTCCGTGAAGCTGCATCCAGCTGTCATGCAGTGTAACTTCTTTGATGCTTTCCTACCATGTTGCTCCACCATTTTAGCTACCATCTTTTATTCCCTCTTTCTCATTCAAAAGACTTGTTACACTTTCAAAATTGTCTACACGCTTATAATATTCTTCTCTAAGTAGCAAATAGTGTTTGATGGGTGATGCAACCAAAATAATATATTATTTTTGCCTTATTTACATAGTAGAGAGAGGAAGATGGCTATCAATAATTCAATAAAAAACTTTAGAGTGATTAAAAAAAAAACCTTAGTGGTTATCAACAATTAAGAGATGTTGTTGGGCCAAGCCCAACCTAGCTAGCCCATAATTGGGTTTTACTGAGGAAATAGGCCCTAAGCAAAGAGCTAGTTTGACTTAAAATATTCCACTAAAACATACCGAGAGAGAGAGAGAGAGAGAGAGAGACCTTCTTAGTTTGACTTAGAATTTGATTGGTTCCAAATTTCCAAGCCTCTCTTATTGGTATTGGATTTGGAAGTGAAAATTTAAGATGAGTAAAGGAGATTTTATTGAATGAATTACACTGGTTTGTACAGAGTCATATATACACGATATGACCATCAAAGTGATCTTTACTTTCCTTAAGGTATTAATTGTGATTTACAAGAATATGTGCTAAATTTAAATATTGTTTCCATGTAAAATCTGATACACATTTCCTCTTTTGCCTTTGTTATTTTTCGTTCCTTCTTGGTGCATGATGATTTGTCATGATAGTGTCTTCTTCGGATAGCACCACATGAGTAGTTGAAAGATCTTCTACAGCTGGTTTGTTAATAGGCCCCCTCAAACTGATGGGGGGAACACACACCATCAGTTTGTCTTTAAGGAAATTGAAACATGTAAATGAGAGCTCTTTGGTAAAAATGTCGGCCACCTGATCAACAGTTGAAATAAATTTTAAATTGACATCCTTGTTGGCTACATTCTCTCAAATGAAATGTACATCAACCTCAATGTGTTTAGTACGACCATGATAGATAGGGTTGGAAGCCAAGGCAAAGGCTCCAATGTTATCACACCAAATAATAGGAGGAGACAAGATGGGCAACTGCAAATCCTTAACTAACATACATAAGCAATACAATTTGGCAACAGTCATTGCCAATGTTTGATATTTGGCTTCAATGCTGTTGTGTGAAACTATTGGTTTCTTTGCACACCAGGAAATAAGGCACGAGCCTAAGAAAACACCATATCCTGTGGTAGAGCGACGACCATCAGGATCACCAGCCCAATCAAAGTCACTATAGGCATGGAGGGCAAGGGAGACACGAGGGAAGTAGAGGCCATGATCCATAATCCTTTTGAGATATCTATGGACCCATTTGGTAGAGGTCTAATGGGCAATAGTAGGGGCGTGTAGATGTTGGTAGAGTTGATTAACGGAGTAGGCAATTTTTGGTCTTGTAAAGGTACAGTATTGCAAGACACCAACAATACTACAGTACTCACTCACATCAGAAAGGGGTACACTAGATTGGGAAGACAACTTACCACCAGAAACGCAGGGAGCAGAGTAAGGCTAGGAACCAATAATCCGTGCACGATGAAGAATATCCAAAATATATTTGCTTTGGCGAAGATAAAGACCACTGGTTGTACGTTGAACCTCTATGCCAAGAAAATAACCAAGGGGACCAAGGTCTTTTAATGCAAATTCATCTTGAAGGCGTTGAATCAAAGCATCCAATAAACAACTATATGTCCCTGTTAAAACTATATCATCAACATAGACAAGTAGAAATATATGAATTCCAGATTTATGAAAGGTAAACAATGAACTATCGACAGAGGATGCTGTAAATTCCAATTCAAGAAGAGATTGAGAAAGCCTATTGAACCAAGCCCTCAAAGCCTGTTTAAAACCATATAAAGCCTTGTGTAGTCGACATACGTGGTCTGGAAAAAGGGTATCAACAAAACCTCTTGGTTGCTTCATATACACTTCTTCAAGGAGATTACCATGAAGGAATGCATTAAAGACATCAAGTTGGCGGAGAGGCCAACCAAAATGAACTGCAAGAGCAAGGATCACACGCACTGTGGCAGGTTTAATGATGGGACTAAAGGTCTTTGAAAAATCAACTCCATAAACCTGATAAAAACCTTTGGCAACTAGATGGGCTTTATATCAATCAATAGTGCCATCAGCTTGCTGCTTCAGTTTGTAAACCCACTTGTTATGAATTATATTTTGATTTGAAGGCCTAGGAACCAAAGTCCACGTTTTATTAGCTAGCAAAGCATCAAATTCAGGACTCATGGCTTGACGCCACTCAGTAAAGGTAATAGCTCAGGAATAACATGTTGGCTCAGGAGGAAGAACAACATTATAGAGAGCTCGAAGAGGGTGTTTAGAGGAGTAAAAGAGCTTAAAGTCTAGAAAGGCCTTGGGTTTGAGAGAACCCGTTTGGGTACAGGTCACCATACGGTTTTGAGGGAGAGGAGGGGAAATTGAGGGAATAAGAGATGGTTGGTCGTTTAAGGTAGAAACAGGTAAAGAATTAGGATTAATTGAAAAAGGAGAGGAAGATGGAGATATATGCATGATTGAGGGAGAGCAAGAATCAAGGGAAGAGTTGTTGGAAGGAATTGAAATTGCTTGAGAGGAGTCAATGGATGCATGATTCAAGGGATAGACTTCATTATGGGTAGTAGGTGTAAGAGACAAAGCATAATTTATGGGAATTGTTGGAGGGGATTCAATTGATGCATTATTCAAGGAATTGACTTAATGATGGGTAGTAGGTGGAAGAGATAAGGCAGAATTTTGGTGAGGTGGGGTAAGACTAGTTACTGGAAGAGACAAAATAGAAGTATGTGGAGAACTAAGTGGGGCGGAAGCTGTGGGTCCAAAAGGGGCAAAAGCAAGGAGACCTGGAAATTTTTTTTTCATCAAACACTAGTTTGTAAGACATATACATTTTTTTGCCGACCAAGTAATAGCAACGATAGCCTTTGTGATGAGAGGAATAGCCAAGAAAAAGGCAAATTTTACTATGAAATGCAAGTTTGTGTGAGGAATAAGGATGAAGTAGAGGGTAACAAACACAACCAAAGCTTCGTAATTAAAAATAATCCGGGGAGCACTGAAAGAGCATATTGTAAAGAGATTCATGATTGAGAATAGGATTTGGAAGATGATTGATAAGGAATATTGTAGTTAGAAAGGCGTCAACCCAAAATGAGGAAGGAAGGCGAGATTGGGGAAGAAGAGATAACCCAATGTCCATAACGTGTCTATGATTTCTCTCAGCAACATCATTTTGCTGAGAGGTGTAAGGACAAGTCAAACGGTGTAAAATACCATTGGAAGTAAAAAATGATGTAAATTGATTTGACACATATTCCCCACCATTGTCAGACTGAAATTACTTAATACGACAAGAGAAAAAAATTTCCACAAGAGTTTTAAATTTGACAAAGCATGAAAAAACATCACTTTTATTGCTAATGGGGTATATCCATGTAAATCAAGAATAATCATCGATAAAAAACACATAATATCGACAACCACTATGAGATACAATAGGAGAAACCCATACATCATAATGAATAAGTTCAAGAGGATGAGAGAAGACTCTGATGGAATTAGAAAATGGAAATTGTTTGCTCTTGCCAAGTTAACAATGGGAACATATGTGATCAACACTTAAAGAACCAGCCAATGGAGGTTGGAAAGAGGAGACGACACGGTTTGTTATTTGAGATGAAGGATGACCCAATCGTGCATGCTAGACATCCACAAACATTTTGTAGTGACCCGAATTATTAACTAGGTGTAAGTAGCTTAGTTGAGGGAGTTAATTTGGGTTTTGAGTCATTAAGGACACTAGAGAGGTAATTTGGACTTTAGGGCGGGCGTACGCTACATCTGGCGGATGTACGCTGCTGTTTGTAGTGTAGACGAATAAGGGGGACCACCAGACGTACGCTCTGCAAACCATACAGGCGAACATAAATAGGACCACTGGATGTATGCTACTTTTTCAATACCCTTCGGTCAATACCTGGACGTACAAGGTAGCCATTAAACTGCTAGGTGAGAACCACTGGACATACGCCCCTTGGCTGGACTCCCCATGCTTTTCTTAGCCTATAAATACCCCTACCCTCTTCATGTTTTGCACAAGTTCCAGACACCTTCAGGCTGCCAAAGTGTTCCTAGAGTGTTTTCAAAGTGTTTTGAGTGTGTTTTGTGAGCATATGTCAGGTGTTTACGTGTTTTGGAATGTTCGTGAGGCAGAACTCTTGCAGTTTTGTTTCAAGGAGGTAACGTTTGATCTTTAGCTTTTTAAATACATTGTTATGCTGCTCGTTTTATGTTTAGTTGTAGTTGCTAGCTTAGTTATGCCTTAAAACTCGTTTGGTTAGCATTTTTGTTAACTTAGCATTGTTACGTTGTGTGGAAGTTGTAAACTAGACTAGAAGGCTTTAAGGTGTTCCTAGTAGCCCTAGGAGTCGGAGAATAGGCAAACAATGGAGAGAAAATAAGGTTCTCCCTGAAAACCCACATAGTGGACATATGATATCTTGTTGGATGTACGGCCCCGAGCTCGGACGTACGGTCGGTGTGTGACAGGGAAACCCTATTTTCACCAACCATCCCATAGCTCCTATTTTCTTTACTTTAGAGTTGTTTTAGTGAAATTAGGACTAATAGAAGGTTTTCTACAGATTTGGAGAACTCGGATCTGTCAGAATATTCAGAAACACTTTTCAATTTAGGTGAGTTTTAACTCATATAATGCTCATTGCTATTTTCCATGCACTGCAAATCTATTTTATGTATCGAAAAAACATGCATATTTTACGATTCTCACAGTTTATACTTATTGCACATGAACTCTATCATTTTGAGAAAAAAAACGTTGTGCGGAACATGTTAACCAAGTAAGACTTGTAAAATGACATGCATCTAAAATATATATAAGATAATTGCATTGTATGACATGATACGCTAGTACATGCGGTAGTAATGGCCATGGGCTTACTATATATGTTAGCTTTATTGTCAAATGTGTGTTATATGGGGCTTTGGATCCATTGGTTTCGTGATCACGATGTAACCATTCCCAATGGTTCGGTCACTATAAGACGGACGTCATTAATTGGTGTGGGCCATTGAAGGTCAGACTCGATAGTGTCACTAATGTTACATATGGAATGTTGTGCAATGGTTGGAGCACTGACATTGTACTATAGGTCCCTTTGGACAGCATCAACCTTGCTGAGAAGGGATAATATCTCGGGTAGACTATATTGTTGAACTATGACTACTTACATCATATGCATATATCATTTATTACATATCTATCACATATAAAATAAGCTGTTATGATGGAACTGTTTTTGCTTATTAAACACCTGAGTTTATTACTAAACTAGCATGGGCATTTTCTATGTTAAAAATCACTAAATCTTAGACTTATCCTTTCCTTTATGTTTCATCTTCCATTACGATTATTATACGGCTTAGCCGCTTTAGAAGAGGATGCCGTCTGAGTAGATATGGATGCTAACTCAGGACTTGATCTGTGTGATCTTTGAGGACATGGACCTTATTTGGTTGCGCTCAATGTGGGAGACTAGAGGATCTACTCGTGCAGACGTGATAAAGATTTTGATTTCACTAGCTCCGTTGAACCTTAGTTCTAAGCTTTGATTTGTTGATCTTTTGTGAACAATGTTGACGTTTGATTATTTTGGGTTGTATTTATTTCTTACTGATGGTCTGATGACCAATACATTTGGTGATCATTTATGATATTATGGTGATGTAGTACTTTATCTTTGGTATTGCTGTGTGATGTTTCAATTACTGTCTCTTAATCTCATAGTCTTGGTAAAGTCTTCCATTGCAGTTTTCTCGTAACGACGAGGAAAGTGTTTTCTCGGAGGTCGTGTCCTAAAGGGATATGACTGGGATGGTGCGTCATGGGATCAATTACTAGTTAATTGATTTGCCCATCGGGTGGGGCATCACACGTTTTGACACCAAGTAGAGCAACATGTGCACGACACTTATTGACGAAATTTTTATTGATGTGGATGGGATAGAGCCCACCCTCACTGCGACCCTCTAGGAGGGTTTTGCCGGTTTTGTTGTCCTTGATAAAGTAATGAGAGCTGGTTAGAATAAAGAAACAGTCATTATCTAGACAAAACTGATTTATTGAAAGCAAATTGGCCATGGTTGTAGGACAGTGAAAAACACGATTTAAATTGAAGGAAGGAGGAGTGTGGAGATGGAGAGAACC